>QODF01000114.1:571223-586600 GCA_024372805.1 Oostethus manadensis
TTTTTTTTTCTAGGATTTCACAATCCTGTGAATCACTAAACAAATATATAATTGTACAGTTTTTTTTATAACTGCTTCACATCTTTGTGGCATAGATTCAATCAACTTGTGGCACCTTTCAGCTGTTATTCCACTCCCAGATTCTTCAACATTTCACAACTCATTAACATTTAATGGTTTTGATTCAGAAACAGCATTTTTGATTCACCCCACAATTTCTCGATTGGATTAAAGTCCGGGCGTTGGGATGGCCACTCCATAACATTCATTTTGTTGGTTTGGAAACAAGATTTTGCTGGTTTACTAGTGTGTGTGAGGGGTCATTGTCTTGTTGAAACACTCATTTCAAGGACATGTCCTCTTCAGCATAAGGCAACATGACCTCTTCAAGTATTTTGACATATGAAAACTGATCATGATGCTTGCACCACCATGCTTCACTGTCTTCACTGTGTACTGTGGCTTGAATTCAGAGTTTGGGGGTCGTCTCACAAACTGTCTGTGGCCCTTGGACCCAAAAATAACAATTTTACTTGCATCAGGCCACAAAATGTTCCTCAATTTCTCTTTAGGCCAGTTGATGTGTTCTTTGGCAAATTGTAACATCTTCTGCACATGCCTTTTTTTAAAGAGGGACTTTGCAGAGGATTCTTGTAAATAGATTAGCTTCACACGGACATTTTCTAACTGTCACAGTACTTCGAGGTAACTCCAGACTGTCTTTGATCATCCTGGAGCTGATCGTTGGCTGAGTCTTTGCCATTCTGGTAGTTCTTCCACCTATTTTTATAGTTGTTTATAGTAGTAGTTTATAGATTCATTTTGATAGTTGTCTTCCGTTTTCTGCCACTTGTCTCTGGTTTTGCTCTCCCTTTTAATGCATTTGAGATCATTTTAGCTGAACAGCCAACATTTTGTTGCACCTCTACATTCATTTTTCCCTCTCCAATCAACTTTTTAATCAAACTACGCTATGCCTTGAATGACCCATTTTTTCAGGCTTTCAAAGAGAAATGCATGTTCAAAAAATGCTGGTTTCATCCTTAAATAGGGGCCACCTGATTCACACCTGTTGTTTTCACAAAACTGATCACTGATTGAATGCCACGCTGCTGTTTTTTTAACACACACCTTTCAACTAATTGCCCAATTGCACAGGCATGAGAGCGCGCATATCATGAATGCTGGGTCTTTTTGTTTTATGAGACTCTACTGCACCTACTGGTGCCATAATTTTATACATCATTCTCTTTTAACCAGGATTTCCTGCTGACATATGGCTGTGCAAGCGCAAGTACTTATTGTCGGGTAACCATTGTAGAGTGACCAAATCACGTGTTTCCCCTGGATATGAGCAGCTTTCATGTCCTGTCCTAAAGTAATGAAAATCTCCTGGTTTGCGTGTATTTCATTGGTTCATCGAATTCAGTAGCTTTAGGGCACTCTGCTGCATGTGATGTAAGGCCTGAGAGGCCTTGTGGCCGGCTTTTTGAATTAGTGTTTCTAAACAGTTGCAAATAGCCAAGGAAAAAGCTAAACATATACAAAGAGTTAATCATGAGTGGTTGAAGTTATGCAAAATGACAATTCCCAATTTAATTTCTTGATAACCCAATGTTCTTTTCATACAGTGAAGGCATGCTTTAAATGCATTTTTGCTCACACATTGTCCTAGTTTTTGGTAATCAAAATATGGTCAACCATTAATATCGCACATGTCACTGCACCAGATTGTTTAATATTGTAAAAGTAACTCATGTTAATGACATGATTTAATTATGTATATTCCTATTTAGGATTACTTCATTTGTTGGGTTATTGGACATCCAACATCCTCTGGATGTTGGAGGACTGTGTTGGTTGACACGCCTCTACAACATTGCATGGAAGTCAGGAACAGTACCTCTGGACTGGCAGACCGGGGTGGTGGTCCCCATTTTTAAAAAGGGTGACCGGAGGGTGTGTTCCAACTATAGGGGGATCACACTCCTCAGCCTTCCTGGGAAAGTCTACTCCAGGGTGCTGGAGAGAAGGGTACGACCGTTAGTCGAACCTCGGTTAGAGGAGCTGCAATGTGGTTTTCGTCCCGGTCGCGGAACACTGGACCAGCTCTACACCCTTGCAAGGGTACTCGAGGGTATGTGGGAGTTTGCCCAACCAGTCTACATGTGCTTTGTGGACCTGGAAAAGGCATTCGACCGTGTCCCTCGTGGTGTCCTGTGGGGGGTGCTCCGGGAGTACGGGATTGATGGTCCGCTTCTACGTGCCATTCGGTCCTTGTACAATCGAAGCAGGAGCCTGGTTCGCATTGCCAGCAGTAAGTCGAGCTTGTTTCCGGTGAACGTTGGCCTCCGCCAAGGCTGCCCTTTGTCACCGATTCTGTTCATAATCTTCATGGACAGAATTTCTAGGCGCAGTCAAGGTGTTGAGGGAGTCCAGCTTGGTGACCTTAGGATCTCGTCTCTGCTATTTGCAGACGATGTGGTCCTTATGGCCTCATCAGGCTGTGACCTTCAGCGTTTACTGGAGCGGTTTGCAGCTGAGTGTGAAGCTTCTGGGATGAGACTCAGCACCTCCAAATCCGAGGCCATGGTTCTCAGTCGGAAACGGGTGGACTGTACCCTCCGGGTTGGGAGTGAGGTCTTGCCTCAGGTGGAGGAGTTCAAGTATCTCGGGTTCTTGTTCACGAGTGAGGGAAGGTTGGAGCGTGAGATCGACAGACGGATCGGTGCAGCATCTGCAGTAATGCGGTCGCTGTACCGGACCGTCGTGGTGAAGAGAGAGCTGAGCCGGAAGGCAAAGCTCTCTGTTTACCGATCGATCTACGTTCCCACCCTCACCTATGGTCATGAGTTATGGGTCATGACCGAAAGAATGAGATCGCGGATACAAGCGGCGGAAATGAGTTTCCTTCGTAGGGTGGCTGGACTCACCCTAAGAGATAGGGTGAGGAGCTCGGCCATCCGGGAGGAGCTCAGAGTAGAGCCGCTGCTCCTTCACATCGAGAGGAGCCAGTTGAGGTGGCTCGGGCATCTAGTCCGGATGCCTCCCGGGCGCCTCCCTGGTG
Source organism: Oostethus manadensis (assembly GCA_024372805.1). Classification (NCBI taxonomy): domain Eukaryota; kingdom Metazoa; phylum Chordata; class Actinopteri; order Syngnathiformes; family Syngnathidae; genus Oostethus; species Oostethus manadensis. Next base: position 574,291 of record QODF01000114.1, read on the forward strand.
AGGTGTTTCGGGCATGCCCAGTCGGGAGAAGGCCCCCGGGAAGACCTAGGACACGCTGGAGGGACTATGTCTCACAGCTGGCCTGGGAACGCCTTGGTGTCCTCCCGATGGAGCTGGAAGAGGTCGCTGGGGACCGGGAAGTCTGGACTTCCCTACTGAAGCTGCTGCCCCCGCGACCCGGACCCGGATAAGCGGTGGAAAATGGATGGATGGATGTTGGGTTATTTCTGTCTGTAAACATAGTCCGTGTCATGCAATTATCAGCCCAAATTGGCTACACTGGTAATGTTCTTTATATATTCTTTCAGATCCAATGTGTATACTGACATCTGTTCATGGGCCATGTAGTATTTCCTCCCTGTTGTGATAATTTTTAATTGATTCTTTATGAATCATTTCAGAGATAATGGCTTGTGAGTGGTGCGTTGACAAGAGGACCTTTGGGAGAAGACAAGCATAGTGTGTTCAGAGATGAACTGCATACACAGGGAATCTGTGGGCAGGGGGTGGTTGGCAGAACATAGTGATACTGAAATTTCAGCATTAAAGACTACAATCAGAAAGCTCTCATCCATGATTATATTCCAAAGTGCTAATTATGTTGTGTCAGAAAACTACAGCACAAGGCTGAGACAAATAATTTCCAGTCGAAGAAATAGAAAAACCCTAATATGAGGGGTGGAAGATGGAGTGAAGAGGATCTCAGTTCGAGGAAGTAGCTAATAAGGTTTAATGGTGCATGTCAGGAAGCCACAGTATGCATGGGAAACACAGCTGGCTTCATTTTGTAAACTATTTGATATACACATTTATCCTGCTCAAAATTATCAGCTGCTCACAGGCCACTGGGGACAGTTTAGGAAATCCAATCAGAAACATTTTCTCCTCAACATTCAATTGTCAAAGTTACTTCATTGCTGAGGTGCAGTTTTGGATGAATTGTGTGTTGTTATATATATGTGTATATAATTTTATTATGACCGTACATTGTGTGAAAGGCTTTTGCAGGAACACTAAAGGAGACGGAGCAAGCCTGCTGACATTTCCAGTAAAGGACATTTGCTGTGTCAGATACTTTGGTCTTTAGTCAAACTTCTAACGCATTTGTTTTGATACGGCGCCTCAGATAAAGGAAAGTTGCAACCAAATGTGTATTAGCGGAAAGTGCTTCTACCAACAGCTGCCCCGATTATCTTTCCTTGACTGAGATCGAGGGAAACACAAGCAGATACACAGATAGAAATAAAAAGTTAAAAAAACAATTTTTGACTATTCAACTCACTATTTCACTATTTTCAATATTTCACTATTTTTTGACTATTGTCTATTAATATTCTATGAATACTGTATTAGGATAATAATATGGGTTTTCATGCTAAATTGCCAGCTTGTATGTTGCTTGTATTCGTGACGCTTACAAATATTAGTCACAAATGTTTATTTGGTTAGGAGGAAAAAATTAAATATTCAGTGGCCTATTATTTTTTTATTTCATGTATATTCTTAAGAAGGTCATGTTGTGTAAAGTAAATGAAGTGCCACACTAGGAGCATTATTCCGCCACGTCAGCAGGGGGAGTATCCCTTTAAGAAAGTAGTGAGTAGAAGATACTTGGTTGACGCCCCCTTTTCTCATACTGGCTTCAGACTGCCATGAGAACGCAATCGACCACAACGTGTCTTCCTTTTATTATGCCAAACAGGATGGTAGGATGTTGTAACCTTATTACAATATATCTCCAAGCAATCATAAGCTTTTGATACCAGGTTTTCCCAAAATTAGGGGAAATTTTTCCCAAAATTAGGGTGTGTTTTTGATTCGATTCAAATTTGAACCCAGAACCTCCTGACTGTGAGGCCAACATGCTACCCATTCATTCACCGTGCGGCCGTTGGGGAATCTAATTATTTCTTAATGTGACTTTGTATTGCTGCGATTGACTGGCGACCAGTATATGGTGTACCCCGCCTCTCGCCCAAAGTCAGCTGGGATAGGCTCCAGCATACCCGCGACCCTAATGAGGATAAGCGGCATAGAAAATGGATGGATGGATGTTTATATAGTACAAGTGTAAAGTTATTGCGTAGAATGTGTCAGTACTTACTGTGAATAATTATATGTGACATGAAAATGTATACTGATACATTTGATGCTATTGAGTGCATAAGAAAATTTGCAAATGAAAGAACGGATACTGCGAGATACTGTTTAATAAAGATACTGCTTTTAGTCTGACATGAAAACGCAATTGACCACAACGTGTCTTCTTTTATTATGCCAAACAGACACCTTTGAAACAAACACTGGGACCAGGCTACTCAGTGCGAGGCTTCTGACATATTAGCTTTCGACATCACTTACTGACCTTGCTTAAATCCACCGGCCCGCCAGTGAACACATTTACTGTGACGTACATGAACAGGAGTTTTATTTGCATCTTATATGGATTATTTACTCGTATTATTTTTCTACTTAATTGGGTAATATGAATGTACAGCCATTTAATGCCGCCATTAGAATACATTTATGAAACAATACCCACCAAGGCAAGTACGGTGTCCCGAAAAAAAACATGCAACAGCTAACGTAAATGCCGCTCATTTTGACTGCCCAATAAAAAACAATAAAAACTAGGACAATGTTATTACTTTCTAAAAAAAAAAAAAAAAAAAAGAAAGACAAAGAAGGATGTAAAAACGGGACAAAAACATGGTACTTGGTCAGCCTGTACTATCTGAGTATAGCCTCCTGTGCAACAAATTGTATTCTGATTGTATAACAACATGGATAACACCAATTGTGAATATAAATACTCCAAATGATAACTAAAATGTATTCCTTTCTGGAACAGAAGTGACACCCCCCTTTATTGTTATTATTCTAGTCATACTGGACTAGAATGCATATGATAAAAAAAAACCTCTTATGAATCTGTTGCAAGTGTTCAACTTTCACATAAGTGTCAAATAATTCTCAGTGTCAGTACCAGATCTAGAGCGAAGCACTAGAAAATAAACCACCAGAGGGGACAACGCTATATTCTCTGCCTTGTAAGATTTACACTGTACTGCAGTGAGGATAAGCCCATCATTAAATCATTCTAACCACAACTCTAACCCTTCACTCTTTAGTTTTTTCCTTTGTATTTTCTTCATACCCACCACAGAGTGTGAAAAAAGGGACGAATAGTCCACAAAATGACTGTTGTACTACAAGCCACTCGCATTCGATGAGCCTCATTTAAACTATTATGCTCTTGTGGCTTCCTGATCCTATTATAAATATTTAAAGGGGAGTATTTATCATGGAAATACTGTATATCAGTGCAGATTTCCTGTGCAAGAAAAGGCCGCCAAATTAGACAAACATGCAAGTGGGGAAACCTCCAGTGCCTAATCATCATAGGAGGAATGACAAACAAAGGATGGGGTGATAGTATGACTAGATGTGGTTGGCCCACAACTCCCACAATATACAGTATAAGGGCACGCGTTTCTCCATATGATGTTGGATGTTGTTTAAAACTGAACAATCACTATGGAATCCTGCATTTTTATATGTAATCCTGCATTTGTATATGTTGGTTTGATACAGTCGCCCTTTGTTAATTAGTTCCAGACCTGACAGCGATAAGTACATTTCTGCAAAGTAGGATTCCATATTAATCAATGGAACATCTTTGTAGTTAAAGCATTGAAATTGATTTTTTTTTACCATAATTAGAGCCCTATCTCTCCCTGACCAAATTGTGAGCGGAGCAATATTTCAACGATTAGTAGTAGTTCTGACGTATATGAGATGTATTATGTATTATGATGTATTGTATATCTGATGTATTATGAGAATATAACATGGCCATATACTGGCCGCACCGCAGGGTTCAAAGTTTAAGAAAAAAGTAGAAGCTTGTACGCTGATAATTTATAATGTTCAAACCGTGATGTAGCAAGGATGACATACTACTATATGTTCCCAGCTATATACCTCCGACCTGCTCCAAAGCATTCTCAACAAGTACGTTGGTGCAGAGGCTCGTCACTGGTAATGCCAAGTGTTTATTGCACAGTGCAATGTGCAGGTGACAGTAATTATCAGCAGATGACAGTGGCAGTCCCCAGTGTGGACCAGATGGTGATATAAGGGTCATAAGGGAAAGGAGTTGGGGGAGGAATGGAAAAAACAATGAAAGAAGAAATTAAAGACACTTTATTGGAACAAGGGTGGTGAGATTGTAAAGGTTGGTCAAACAAAGTCCAAACCAGGAGCAGTCAAAGCTACATGTGAGGTACTGTAGATCCTTACTAAGTTTGTTGAGAATGTGTGTTCTGCACGGCACATTGGTTGTCGAAGCATGTGCACACCGCATGTAAGCTCCAGTTTTGAGGTAAACACATTTGTATACAAGCTCATAACGCAAAGTGCGACAGCAGACTGTTACAGCCACTCAGGCTCAGACGTGATCGCAGTTCCCCATCGCGGCACTCACTCAGTTTGGAGTCATTGGGGGTTATAAGTCGGGAACATTAAAAGTTGTTGATATGCTGAAGTCATCCTGTGTAAAACAGGATGTGGGTTTGTTATCCTGCTTTAAATGTGGTATTTGTTTGTCTGAATTACAGCGTTCTCAGCAGCATAGGCTATGCATTTTCAATAAGAAAGACTTGAATGCCTGTTTTTCATGTGAATGTTGCCCTGCAATAGGATGCACAGCACCCGGTAATGATTTATGCATACTTATTTATGCATGCTCACCTTTGTGTCACTGTCATGTAGGGTCTAAAAACATACATTGACCGAATGATATAATCATGTGTAAAAAAAACCCAAAAAGAAGATTAACTTCTGTTACAATATGACAGTTTAGCACAGTGACTGTGAATGGACATCCAGCATGACTGCATGTGGAACTGTAAACTAAATAAAACAAGGGATACTGTGACTCTCCTTTCTTTCCATGGGATTAGGTGTCACATTAAATGCCACTCGCAAAACCCCCATTAGTTCATTTCCCTCTTGGTTAATGAATGCAAGCTAGTGACCTTTCCGATAGATAGGTGCAACTTTATCTTAAAAGTCAAGGTTACAAAACTATGTATCAAAACAGATTGATTACTGATCAGTGGACTGGAGAGCCCTTAGCTAATTATCTGACTCCAGTCTTTAAGGTTTAATGTGAAAAAGTCTGAAAGGGACTGTCTGCAGCTGGCTCACCACCACAATTTTAACCCAAAAAAAAGGATAGGAACACCACCACCGGCTGGCAAAAATGTGACCAATAGGGGTTTACAAAAACGGACTGTATTTTGAATAATTACAAATTAAACAAACATAAAAATTGGAGTAAATTGCAAAATAAGACGATTCACTCACTATGATAGGCTATACGTTCAATGTTAGTAGCTAAACTTTGTGAAATCACTAGCATTATCTGATGACAAGCATAACTAGTATGTGTATCAGCACATGTGTGTTATGAAACTGGTACTGATGTCACTATTTTGGGCCTGCTCCTATGACTTTTTTGCCCCCGTGGACTTCATGAAGCATCATCCATACGAGTTGCTGGTTTGAAACCAGGTGTCATTTTGTCAACATGTGGAGGGGACACTTCTATTACCAGACCAGATGTCCAAATCAGCCGTGTTGTTTCAGAGCTTGCCGTGCCCAGCCTCCCAGGTCCATTTGTTTGTTTACGCAGGGGAGCTCTGGCAGCCGGGGGAGTCCTGCTTTAATTGTGAACAGCTGTAATATCACTGCACCGTCATTAAAAGGGCAACAACTCGGCACGTGCATTCATAATTCAACCAGAATTGAATTAGGAAACAACCTTCAGTGACTGCTACTGAATTACCAGATTGTTAGTATGTTCTACATTTCCCACTTTGTGTTAAAGAACGTTTAGTGCCCACAACAGTGTGCTATTGCTCCACAGTGGCGCTGCTGTGGAGCTCTATTCAGTGCATTACTAACGTTTTATTATTTTCTAGTAACGGGCAAGCTAAGTGATGAATGACTATTTCAAACATTGCAACATCGTTACCTGACAATGAAAAGTGGCGCATTATTATACACTACTGACACTCTGGATTCAGTCAGGATATTCTCTTACTACACAGGAAACTAAATAGCTAGTCAACAAGATTTGTGGTTGCTCACTCTCAGGAAAACACTGCCCCTTAGTGTTTTGGTGGATAATTGCAAGTCACGAGACACTTCTGCATTTTTTAATCAACCGATGTAGATTGCAAAGACGTTCAGCCTTGTGTTATCAGTGACAAAGCACTTTTTCACCTTACATGACACATTTTTTGTTTATTTGTACTGATTTAAACTTTGTTCTTGTACATTTGTCTCATATTGTAACTCTATACTCATAATATTATGGACTTTGGTGTCATAATATTAAATAAATAGTATATATATATATTATTTTTTTCCCCAACCTAATTTTCCAAAAATGGCTAATTTATTCTTTGTTTTGTTTGTTTCTCACACCACAACTTTTCCCCCTTTCATTTTTCAACTTTACTGTATGCCATTTTTTGTCTTGATGACATTATTCCCTCGATATTTTCTATTTTTATTGTAAAATTACTGCACTTTTTCCACATGTTTTCTAAAGTTTTATTTTCTTGTTTAATTGTATTTTTCAAATTGGCCTAAGGTCCCCCAGGCCACACTTTGGACACCCCTGCTCTGATATCATGAAAATCTTTCAGCGGCACAGCCACAACAAAACTATAGCCAAACTATTTTACATATTTGGACGTTTTTTCAAAAATGTTACTTTCCCTGGTAACTAATTACATTTATCAAGCAGTAATTCCATTACTAATCCAATTATTCTTTAGGGAAAACAATTAATAACTATAACTAATTACTTACTTGTTGTATGTAATATACAACTGTAAGTACAACTTACACACAAGAACAGTACCATAACCACAAAAGCCTCACTATGGTTTTGCAACAATTTATGGAAAAAACCTGAACATAGAAAGACAAAACTAGGATAAATAATGCCATGACAACCTGTAATTCACCGAGCATGCCTGTTTACACACTATTGCTTTGCACTTTGGGAGCCCTTTTGTCATATCTCCTTGTTGATATTTGAATTCATCACTGCTTCACAGTGTTTTCACAATCTGGGTTTATTATAAGCATCACCGGCCAATGTTGGAAAATGATGTAAAAAATGCATTCACAGTGCTTTCCTTCCACTTTGTTGGCTAGACTGAAAAGGACCACACACAGTGTTTCAGAAAAACCTTCACAAAGATATTACTATACATATTTAAATGTTTATTTTCCTGTGGTTTATGATATCAAATGTTTGAAATTTACGAGATTCAGAACAGTTCCATCTCTTTTGTTGGTTTGTTTCCAGGGTTTGTTGAATGTAAAACAAAGGACCAAAATGTGCAACACTTTCAGGTCTGCACTTTGCAGGTAAAATTCATTGACTTCCTTTCAAATACTGTATTGTGCTATTTTTTAACTTTTACAGTTTATTGTTCATAAATACTGTAGGGATGTAACGGTACATAATGAAGTACTGTTTGGTCCGTCCTGCACGGGACAATCCACCCTTATGAAGCCCTGGTTTGGCCCTGCCTGTTCAGGATGGCAAAAAGCCTTTCCTGTGACGCAATATCCCGTTTCACACACACATTAGTGAGGGACAATCTGCCTAAATGCAGTAAAAAAGGTGAAGTATTTGGTAAGCACAGATCGAAAAGTATAGGTGACGACTGCTTCGCAGCCCCCGCCCACCTGTGTCCGCACCTCGAATGCAGTGGATCTTTTCGGTGTGCTCGCTGGGTCTGCCACCTCCTGGCCCTGATGTTGAGGTGGGCGCATCTGTTTTTGAACACTTTCACCTCTGTGAGCAAACAAAGTTTGGTGCATAAAATGAAAGCAGTGTGCTGCCATTCTTTAGTGAAGATGAAAATGGTTCATGTAAAGAACTTTACAAAAAATAAGAGTCATCATTTGCGATGGGCTGGCGACCAGTTAGGTCAGCCGGGGATGTCCACAGTGTGGCCCAGCGGCTATTTTTGGACCACAGCTTGTTCTTTGTTTGTTCTAATGAGATATATTATTAGATAGCTTATATATATATATATACATATACTGACTTACATTGGAAGGGTTTGAGCCTATTTAATGTACACATGAAGTTGCCCCCAGATCCTTCAATTTCTCTGTATGCTATATCAATATTTTAATTTTTTCATTATTGTCATTACCTGACAAGGTATGCCAACATACACAGATGGATAATGTGCAAATGTGGCTTTGCTCAGTTATATTAAAATAAGGATGCTACATCAAGTTTAAGATGCATTTGTAAATAACAATAAAATGAACTTAAGATGATGGTGAAAACCCACACTTCTAGAAAAGCCGACCATTACTTGCAACACAATTTCAACTTATTAGGATGCGTGCTTCCCGGAGCCCTTGAGTGCGAGTGGTATTTAGGAATATCCTCACCTCTTCAGTCACATTAACCGCCCCTGCCCTAATTACACTTAGATTTATGCACACAGGCATGAAGGGTTTATTTCAAGAGGGCTCTTCTCCATTGTTATGGGAGCATATGCTGATTCTCATCCCTATCAGTGCTGTGATCTTAAATCAGTCCCTCATTACTGAAGCTTGGCTAAGATCAGTGTTCAATGAGCAGCATCATTATTAGATTGTCAGATGACAATGTTGGGAGGGGCTCAACCATAAACTCATAGCCTTACCTTTCACATTTTAAGCAAATGACAGCTCCACAATTCCCTTCAATTCAATTCAGTTTATTTCAATTGTATAGCACCAAATCACAACCAACATGCACCCCATATGAGCAAGCACTTGGCGATGGAGGCTTGGAAACACTCCCTCTGGGGAAAAAAACTTTGTACATAACCCAGGGTCTGTGGGGCGGCCATCTGCTTCAACCGGTTGGGTTGATACATTATATATAAAAAGAATAGAGAGAGTGTCTGGCCCCCAGATTGAATAGGGAAGATGGTTCCGTAACAGAGAAGTCTGGTAACTAAAGGCACTCTCTCCCATTCTACTTCTAAATATTCTAGGAGTGACAAGTACTTGGAAGTTCTGTAAGTGGAGTGTTGTACTGGGTTTATAAGGTTCTAGGAGCTGTTTTTATGAAAGAAGGAACATTTTAAACTCAATTCTAAATTGTACAGGAAATCAACCGGTGACGCTAAGACGAGTGAGATGTGATCTCTTATGATGTCTTTAACGAACAAGTCCCGGACAACGCGCTCAGCCTCGAGGGATTTCAACTCCTTCGTGCCGACAGACAGCGAGCTCTCTCCGGCAAGACGAAAGGTGGGGGAGTGTGTTTCTTCGTCAACAACGCCTGGTGCTCGGACGTAACTGTGATCTCCCAACATTGCTCTCCCGCTCTGGAATATCTCTTCATTCACTGCAAACCTTTCTACTCTCCACGCGAGTTCGCTTCATTCATCCTGCCTGCTGTTTACATCCCGCCATGTGCGGACGTGCACGAAGCTCAATGCGCGCTCGCGGAGCAGATTTTGGATGTTGAGCGGACTTTCCCGGACTCTTTACTTCTCATCCTGGGCGACTTTAACAAGGGAAACCTGAGCCAGGAGCTGCCAAAGTACAAACAGTTTATTGAAAGTCCGACGAGAGAGCAGAAGACGCTGGATCATTGTTATACTACAGTCAGTGGGGCTTATCGAAGTGTGTCACGTGCTGCTTTAGGCCGTTCTCATCATGCCATGGTTCACCTCATCCCAGCATACAAACAACGACTGAAGCTCTCCAAAACTACTGTGAGAACAGCTAAAAAGTGGACAAGTGAGGCTGTGGAGGAACTTCGCACATGTTTGGATACAACAGACTGGGAACTATTCAAAGTATCTACTAATAACCTGGACGAATACACAGACACAGTGACGTCATACATTCAATTCTGTGAAGACAGCATAGTCCCATCTTACACCAGAGTGACCTTCAACAACGACAAACCCTGGTTCACACCCAGACTGAGACAGCTAAGGAAGGAGAAAGAAAAGGCCCACAAGAACAACGACCCTCACGTATACAGACAGAGCAAGTACCTATTTAGTAAGGAGGTGGAGAAGGCTAAATCAAGGTACAACAAACATCTGAAGGAGAAGTCCGGGAGCAACAACCCTGTCTCTGTCTGGAAAGGTCTGAGGGAAATCACCAACTACAGACCCAAACCCCCCCCCGCTGTTGACAACCGTCACCTAGCAGAAAGACTGAACACCCACTACTCCAGGTTCGAAGATTCACACCCCTCCCCCACCCCACTGACTACAATGGACATTGCAGGCATATCAGCCCTGGAGCCCCCCCTCTCCCCCACTGCCCTCACACTCTCGGAGCAGAATGTGGCCAAGACATTTAAAAAGCAGAACCCTCGGAAAGCTCCAGGTCCGGATGGTGTCTCTCCTTCCACCCTGAGACACTGTGCGGTAGAACTGGCGCCTGTCTTCACGGACATCTTCAACATTTCTTTGGAGTCATGCCATGTCCCAGCCTACTTCAAGCTGTCCACCATTGTTCCCGTCCCCAAGAAGCCCAGGATCACTGGACTCAACGACTACAGACCTGTGGCACTGACATCTGCGGTCATGAAGTCATTTGAGCGCCTGGTTCTGCCTCATCTCAAGTCCTTTACCTCCCCGCTCCTGGATCCTTTGCAGTTCGCCTACAGAGCCAACAGGTCTGTAGATGATGCCATCAACCTGGCCCTCCACTACATCCTGCAGCATCTGGACTCCCCAGGAACCTACGCCAGGATCCTGTTTGTGGACTTCAGCTCTGCATTCAACACCATCCTCCCAGCTCTGCTCCAGGACAAGCTCACCCAGCTCAACGTGCCTGACTCCAACTGCAGGTGGATCACTGACTTCCTGACGGACCGGAGGCAGCGCGTGCGGCTGGGGAAGAATGTCTCGGACACTCGGACTATCAGCACGGGATCCCCACAGGGCTGTGTACTTTCCCCCCTGCTCTTCTCCCTGTACACCAACAGCTGCACCTCCGGCCAGCCACGACTCGGTGAAACTGATTAAGTTTGCGGATGACACCACCCTCATCGGGCTCATCTCAGACGGTGATGAGTCTGCTAACAGGAAGGAGGTGGACCAGCTGGTGTCGTGGTGCAGCTGCAACAACCTGGAGCTCAATGCTCAGAAGACAGGGGAGATGATCGTGGACTTCAGGAAAGTCAAAGCCCCCTTGTCTCCCCTCGTCTTGACAGACTCTCCCATCACAACTGTGGACTCCTTCCACTTCCTGGGGACTAACATCACCCACGACCTCAAGTGGGAGCAGACCATCAGCTCCCTCAACAAGAAGGCTCAGCAGAGGATGTACTTCCTGAGGCAGCTGAGGAAAGCCAAGCTGCCTGTCCAGACGATGGTGCAATTCTACACGGCCATTATTGAGTTCATCCTCACCTCCTCCATCAGAGTGTGGTTCGCTGGGGCCACTGCCAGGGACAAACAAAGACTGCAGCGCATCGTGCGCTCCGCCGAGAAAGTTATCGGCTGCAGCCTTCCATCTCTCCAGGACCTGTACGTCTCCAGAACTCGGGGGCGAGGAGGCCGGATACTTGCTGACCCTTCCCACCCTGGACATGGACTATTTGAGCCACTCCCCTCTGGCAGAAGGTTACGGTCCATTCGGACCAGAACCTCTCACCACAAGAACAGTTTCTTTCCTGCTGCTGTTGAATTCATGAACACTTTATAACATTTGCACTATGCTCACTTTATAACCAGTATTTTGGCACCTTATAATACCTGCACTAAAAAAACACTCTCATGCCTTTACTTATCAGTGATTTCACCTTTTTACTCAGGGTTCGATGTTTAGTTAGTTCTATGTTAATTTAATACTCTATGTTTACTTAGAATTCTACTTTGCACTGAGTCGCCAAAGAAAGTTCCTAGTTTGTGAATTGTTCACTTACAATGGCAATAAAGTTTTTCTGATTCTGATTCTTCTTTACCACAACAAAAGAAGACTAGCTCAGGTGTGTCCTATAACAACTTTGACATCTAGAAACAAAAAATACAAATGTTGAAATGATAAGCAAATCTATTGAATAATTCATTTCTGGCTGGAAGAGGCCACAAATACATTCACATTGACACGCTACATATATTGGAAAAAGTTTTAGGAGTGACTTCTGTTTTCTGCTTTAATAACTAGGCTTTGTAAAACTTGTACAATAGACATTCCCTGTGCTATGAAACATTAAGGATTATGTCTTTTTATTTTTTTT
>QODF01000114.1:588238-684575 GCA_024372805.1 Oostethus manadensis
GCCCCCAGCCCCAGGGAGCGTCCAAGAAAACAGGGGTGTAATAGGACCCTCTACTCCCCGCCTCCCCACCCAACTGAAAGTGTTATGAAGTGTGAGATGTGTGTGTGTAGACAATTGAAATTGAGGAGCCGAAACTGCGTGACACATTAAGGATCATTTCTAAATTATGTTTAATGCAACATGAGCTTTTAACACATCAAAAATTTATATAGCTGTCAATTGTGGTTCAAATTTTGCAGCATTACTTTTCACTTGTTTATATATACATATATATATAGATATATATATATATAATAATAATTCATGGTGTTTCATGGTTGAATGAGGCCTATTAGTAGTGTAAAAATATGCAGATCGAAGAAAATGCCTAAATGCCTAATGCCTAATGTTTTTGCCTAAAGTAAATGTTTTCAGCAATAACAAATGGTGTAATTAGTTTAACAGTGCTGTGAAAAACACTGTCTACTTTTGCGGCCGTAACCTATGCCCAATGAAACTCTTGAATCCCCCGACGTCACTTCTTGTGTCACTCAACTCCCCAAGGGAACACATTTACCAGTATATCAACACACCCAGGCATCTTAAAAAAAACGCCTGGTGCGCTGCAGTACAGGTGTGGGTCCCCGGATGAAGGAGCAAAACAACTCAAGTTTAAAAAAAATGCAAAAAAAAACTAAAAACCACAATGATAAATAAAGTCCGAAAGCATAGCGTCAAAAAGGGAACAAACTACGTCTAATAAGTGACACTAAAAGCTACCTAAGAGGCAGGCCAAAGTACAAAAGACGGTAAGGAGGCTGTCTAATGACATGAGGTGAAAAGCAGCGTGGCCAATCTGAGGAACAATCCCATGCCTTCCCGAAGCAGCTGAGGTGAATAAGTGGAGGTGCTGATGGAATGCAGCTGTGCTCATCCTGTAACTCCGCCCGCCTCAGGAATACCAGCCTAATAGAAACAAAACAGAAGAACCAGTGTGGAGCACCAACAAGCAACACAAAAGATCCACAAAAAATACAGCAAAAACAAGAAAAAGGCAAACGTGTCGCAGCAGAGCGTGACAACTATGCGCTTGCAGTGGAAAACGTGCACGTTAGGTTAATTAGAGCAGTGTTTTTCAACCTTTTTTGAGCCAAGGCACACTTTTTTCATTCCAAAAATCCCAAGGCACACCTCCAGCAGAAAATGTAAACATTAATCTCTGTAGCCTATAGAAACAATATAAAGTCAATATGAAGTGTTGCCACCTTCTGCTATTAAGCTTACTACATGATTACTCTGCCGATCATTGGACATTGGGCAGCACACAAAAATATTTATACACCAATTAGGTGAAATTGGATAATTTCCCACGGCACACCAGACACTATGCCACGGCACAGTGGTTGTAAAACACTGTATTAGAGACTGACAATTGGTTTCACTAGTTTTTTGTCTACATGTACGCCACAGAGGCGTTGTATAACATGCATGCTGCATGGATTTGAGTTTGGTTTACGATTTGGTGTATGTCCCTCAAGCACTTCATCATGGTAGATTAGCTTCAGATGCAGATCAAGGTCAGGAGTTGCAGTCGCATGGGAACGTACTGTGTGTTTGTCTCATAGCTGAGAGAGCTAGACGGTGAGAGGGATTCCTTAGGACCCTGGTGGCTCCGGTTGCCTGTGCCGTGACCGCCGGGATGGAGGAGGCTAGCCGCAGATCGATGGGTGCAGAGCTAGATCCCTACGATAGGAGGGCGATTGAATGTGGCTCACTGGGACTGAATGACATAAGCCCAGATGTCTACGTGTCCCATTAGCAAGACAGCCGCACATGGTCAATGCTGGCATCATATGGAAACAGCTCAGGTGTTGCCCACAACTGCATGAGGGAAAATACAAAACAGAGGAGCAGCAAATTTAACTCTTCTCATGTAACTATATTAAAGCAATTATAACTATTTGACTTTAACAAATCATTCAAATCAATGCTCTACATCGTCCATGTGTATACTACAAATTTGTATGTACAGTGGAGCCTCAGAAATTGAATACAATTGGAACTGTCTGTGACACTAGTCGACCTCCGATTGGTTTGCATTGTGAAACAAGATCTCCCATTATCCATCCATCCATCTTCTATGCAGCGTTATTCTCACTAGAGTCGCGGGTATGCTGGAACCTGTCCCAGGTGATGTCAGTCGAGAAATGGGGTACGCCCTGGACTGGTCAGATTTCCAATTATGATCAGTTATAGTTAGAATTTTTTTGTGTTATAATATTAATATTTTTGGTGAAGTAATTAGGGCTTTCTTTGACACATTACTCATAGTCAAATCAAATGTGTTAGATTCTGTCATCAAATGTGGTTGCTGTTCTATTCTTTTTTTAGACCACAACTGGATTGCTTGCAAATAATCAAGATCTTGTTTGTGACTTTTTCCACCTCAACATAAAATGCTTAAACACTCAAATAAACAAACTAACATGCTAGGAACGTAACTACAGTACGATTATTTATTTAGTGGTACAGAAAGCAAAACCGAAACTCTGTCCCTTTCCCCAAGTCGGCATATCACATAAGAAGAAAGTACTTTTAGGAATAGGAACTGCGTGACTTGCCAAAGCTCTAAGTTAGTAGCCTAATTTTGTGAATTGAAATTCACATTCAGGATATAAAATTAAGTTGGCCTTATCCATTTTAAACAATACGCCATGTTGTTTGTTGTAATGTGATATGTAAGGAGCCGCTGAAATTTGCACTTTCTTAGGGTCATCTTTGACTTTTTTAAAATATTTCCACACTTTGGATGATTTTTTTTAGCAGCTAGCCGTCACCTCAACATCTTTCAATTGTGCAACTGCAGCTGGTGGTTTTACTCATGCATAGTAAGAATTGGTCTTCTGTTTAAAGTTTAACACACATCGTTTAAATAATTTATTTACAGAAATTAGGCTCATTTTGTATCAAAATAGGTTACAGCCGTGGCAAAAAATATTGGAATGCCAAAGACGCAGATGATTTTTGCCATCGCAAAACAGCCATTGTGCCCCCTCTTCCAGTAAACAAAACTACTCTGGATCCATCTAGACATCTAAAGCTAAAGTGCAGAACACATGTGTAGGCGTACTTTGAAATAATTTAAACACTGAAATATGTCGTTCCTGTATTTGTGAAAAATTAAAACAAGACGTTCTAACATTAAAAAAACAATCTGCTGTCTGCTCAATATCATTTACACCCCTTGACTCATCACTGACAATTCAATGTGCTTACATAGAATTAAGGTCATCAATTTGACTACTTTTTGAATGTTTGCTCTGTTCAACCTTCAGTAAAGGTTCCAAAATCCCTGTCTTACACCCATTTTAATCCGTTTTTCTACTTCTTGAAAGTAGCTCACCTTCAGTAGTAGTTCTGAAATCGCTCCCTTACGACCATCTACTATTTGGTACTTTTTAGAAAATAAATTTGTCACTACATATACTCGGGTAAACCGGCGTCATCGGCCGTACGGGTAAATAAATATGTCCATTCAGAATTAAACTCTATTTTTCATTCTTATGGATGTCTTACAGTGAGGGTTGTGTCTAACTGCACACACTGGCTCCTCTCAGCCTTTCCTTGATAATCCAATCAGCAGTCAGAATGCAGTTCAGACTGGCAATGATAAATTTGTGAATGGGATATTTCTTAACTTTTCCTCTATTTCTGTATTTAAAAAATCACACAGCTCAACGTGGGAGCTGCATGTGTAAACGCATGCCCGATGGGTTGCCGACCCCTGGTATATACAGTTGTGTTTCAAATATATATGAATTAAAATCATGTTCTTTCATTGCTATTGTGTCTAAAAATATGCATATGAACATATGAGCATTTTCAAGCATAAAAATGAAACAAAATACACATATAAGGCATTCAAAAGATTCATTCAAAGACGCTGTAGATGATACGTAGTATTACACATTGATTACAAGGTGTCAACAACATTACTTTATGTTTGATGAAAAAAACACCAGCCTTTATTACCCTAAACAGCAGGCTCTTATTGCAGGTTTTAATAATCTCACAACAGGCCCAATAATCCATAAAAAAAATCCCTAGCAAAAATACGGGCTACTGTTGCTGCAGTAACCCACACCAAGCTGAAACTCAACTGTGAACCTCTGACGTCACTTACTCATTCATAGTGACACATGCCAGCACAAATAAGGAATCCTTCTTTGCAGAAATTCTTTCATCACGAGTGGTCTGGAGCCTTTGAAACAAGATGAACGAGGGATTGCTGTGTAACAAAATCAAACACATTCTCTGTAAAATATATGCTCATGAGCAGCCAAGGGCACACCCCTGTAGTCAGACTGGAACAACCTTAATCAAGTGACATTTTCATAGGAGTGGACTACTTGAGGGCCGCACGGTGAATGAGTGGGTAGCACCTTTGCCTCACAGTCAGGAGGTTCAGGGTTCGAATCTCCGTTGGGCATCTCTGTGTGGAGTTTGCATGTTCTCCCCATGCGTGCGTGGGTTTTCTCCGAGTACTCCGGTTTCCTCCCACATTCCAAAAAGATGCATGTTAGGTTAATTGGCCACTCTATATTCTCCATTGGAGTGTGAATGTTTGTTTGTCTGCTCTGCAATTGACTGGCGACCACTCCAGGTTGTACTCCCGCCTCCTCAGCTGGGATAGGCTCCAGCATACCCGTGATTTTAATGAGTATAAGCGGTATAGAAAATGAATGGATGAACGAATGGACTGACTACTAGATTGCTAACCGAAACGGACTTGTTTGAATCAAATTTCTTAAAGACACATTTTGCAATCCTAAATGTGCTTAATAATTGGGTTTGCTATGCTTTCAGTTACAGCTAAACAGAGCTGGGAGCACCTCGGCCTCTTCAGTGCTTTCCCCTCATTCCACCATAAGACGATACACAGCGGTCAGATTGTTGTGAACAAGTCTCAAACACATGAGAAGTGATGACAAGGGGCCCACACACAGTGAAACTGCTGGGTTCAAAACACAGAGGCAGAGCCAAACTTTAACAAAGTTTTATTGCATTTGTTATTTTGTTTTCCTAAGCCATCCTGTTTCCGACATAGTATCAAGTGAATGCTGCTATCTAAACTGCACAATTGCTGTCTTAAATTTGTTCATTACAACAGACTTGCATGCACAAATGATGGTGTGCATAATGAATCAGTACAGGAAATGCTCTCTAAACTCTGCATGAGGCCAAGAGAAATGGGTATAAACAAAGCTCCTCTTTGTTACTTTTCCTCTCCAAATTTTTCCTAACAAATCATGCTGAAAAACACAACACAACACAATTTTTTTTTAAGTGCAGTGGGCTTGTGCAATCAAATAGTGACATTGGGTGACATCCACGTGTCAAAGTAGAAATGTGGGTCATTTGAAAGAACAAAATACAAATAAATAATTTTTGAATCTGATTTAAACAATAAATATGTTGCAGGGCATGAACTCCAAACCTCAGAGCGACTACAAATAATAACAGTCTCAGCTCTGATCTTGGGACCAGATGTTCCGGAAGTCTTCTACTCTTCTTTTGGATGTTCACAGACAACTTTGAAGAGAAATAGCTTTTTAAAGAGCTGCCAGATATAAAGTAAATTTGTGCTGACAGCATTAAAACTATGTTGTGTTATTGTCTTTTAGAACAGAATCAGTACATACAATTCATTATATACAGTGGTGTACAAAGTCTATACTATTATTGTTTTAGAAGTTTGTCACACTTAAAAGTTTCAGATCATCAAACAAATGTAAATATCATTCAATGACAACACCACTGAACACAACATTTATTATTCTTATTTTCTTTTCTTATTTTTCTGTTGTGATTAGGTGATTACGTTTATTTGAAAAATGAATTTCTTTTGGAAATATAATAGGGCATCTATCTATCTTGGGAAAAAACAAATCCAACCCCACATGACTGTGTGGAAAAATGTGTATGGCCCCCTCAACCTAATTACAGCTTGGACCACCCTTAGCAGCAACAACTGCAATTAAGCATTTGTGATACAACAAGGGTATTCAAGCACAGACTGCCTTTTAAGGTCATGCCACCGCATCTCAATAAGAAGCGTGTCAAAACTTTCTATTTTTATTTTTTGTTGTTTTTCTTCAGCCATTCTGAAGTGGACTTTCTGGTATGTTATGAGTATAAAGGTTTTTTTAAGCTTTGAGCTTCACAAACAGATGGCCGGGCTTTAATCTTTAGGATTTCTGTCAGAATTCATGCTTCCATTTATCACAGCAAGTCTTCCAAGTTCTAAAACAGCAATACAAAATAAAATAAGTAAATTAAAACAGACCATCACACTACCACCACCATTCTTTACTGTTGGTACTTATTGTTGGTATATTTTTCTAAAATGCAGCGATAATTTTATGCCAGATGTAATGGGACACACCTTCCAAAAAGTTGAACTTTTGCGGACCAAGCAATCCAGACAAAAAATATATATATCATTGCCATTTAAATATGTATGTATGCATGTATGTATGCAGTATGAAGCCAGTCGAACACATTTGTACCAAGACTTTTGTACCAAAACATTTATTACCAGTGGGTGAACCAGACTCATGATAAAGTTGCATAATTTGAATGTATATATTAAATATAAATTTGTAATTTGCTCATAATACATGTGATTTTTAAAGTAATATACATTTGAATGTAATGAAATATACAGGATGTCCTCAGTTTACATATAAGTTTCGTTCAACCACTTGTTGGAATTTACAACGTACACAAAACACTTAAACACTAATTGACACTAAAAAAAACAGAAATAACAACTAAAAAAAACAGAAATAACAAATTAAAAAAAAAAATGAAAGCGTAATTTAAAAAAAGAAAGATGCAGGTTATCTATGTCAATATCATTGGAGCACATCCTTTCACATATTCAAGAATAAAATTTTTATTGTCCTTCCTCAATGTAGCTACGTGGACCACATATTTTTTTGTTGCACGCATGTTACTTGTTCTCAAGTGAGTCTAGTATTTATGAACCAAACTGCTTAGGTCGAAAATAAGTATTTAAGTTATGTTTGGAAGTGCGTTGTAACCACAACAAGGTTTATCATGAAACATTGTATCATGAAATGTTGTACCATGACACCTTGTAACATGAAATGTTGTAACATGAAACGTTGTAACATGAAACGTACCATGAAAAAAACAGAACCATCCAAATTAATTTAGTTACAAGAAATACTGCAACAATGCAATAGGTTGGAACAACATGAAGTTAGTTATACATGTAGTTATACTGTACAAAATCCCACAGTCTTGCCCGAGTTTATTCTTTCCACTGTAATTGCAACATTACACTAATGTTGCTGACACCTAGTAATCATTGTGTAATTGCAGGTGAAACTGAACGTGAGACATTGTTGAATAAGCTGCTGCAAGAGTATCAAGAGCCCAACATGGATCTGAGGCACTCTATGGGGTGTCAGTTTAACCATCCTTGAACCAGGTATCAACTTTGTTGTCTGCCATTGACAGTGAATCCCTGACAGTTCTTTCCACCGACCAGAGACACAACTTTAGTCCCTGAGATAGATGCTTGTGTCTAACGTATACATTCATGCAGCAGTGGCAAGCAGTTAGTTACAACAATTATCATTTCAGGGAATGGACAGACATAATGCTCAAAGTAAAGTGATACCTGGAGGAATTAAGAAGAAAGTATTATGTTGCGAATGTAACTCAGTAAAAGCATTGTCATCTCCCATCTGAGTCACAGCACTGATACTATTCTCCTCATTCATAACTAGCCCCATGGCCCTCATTGATGCTCTGTGGGAAAACAAGAAATAATTAATATGGCTTCCCACACAAGGAAGAGGTGTCCTGTAACGGTGTGTCCGCTCTGCTGCCTGTCTGTTATCACCTACAAATGAGGTAATCCTCAGGACGATTTTACTGCACTTGGAGAGAATATAGTTTTGCTGCATGCTGCATGAAAACAATCACTTAAACGCAACAATCCCTACTATCTCTTCTAAGTCGGCATTTTATGTGTGCACTTTTGGCACACATTTACATATACTGTTATAATGTAATGACCACACTCATAGGTGTGCACTGAATATACACCTCAGTGTATAAGTTCTTGGCTTAAATTAAAGTTGCCGATTTAGGAACGCTTTCATCACCAACTGTACTTACAGTAGTGTGAAAAGTGTTTGCCACCTTAATGTTTTTTTATTTCTTGCAAATTTGTCACACTTAAATGTTTCAGATCACCAAACATATTTAAATATTAGTCAGTGACAGCACAACAGAACACAAAATGTAGTTTTTAAATTAAACCATTTTTTTATCAAAGGAGAAAAAAATCCAAACCCCCATGGCCTTGTGTGAAAAAGTGATTGCATCTCCAGTTAAAACATAACTTAACTCAGATGCATTGAGATCTACCAATCTGGAAAATGTTCTGAAACAATTAATAAAGCTTTGGGACTCAAGCAAACACTGTAAGAGCCATTATCCACAAATGGCAAAAACATGGAACAATGGTTGACAATCCCCAAGACCTTTGTGAAAATACTGTGATCTAATGAGACAAAAGTTAAACTTTTTGGAATGGGTGTGTAATGCCAAATTTCAGAAAAAGAACACCATACCAACAGTAAAATCTGGTGGAGGTAGTATGTGGGTCTGGGGCTGTTATGCTGCTTCAGGACTTGGAAGACTTGCTATGATAAATAGAACCATGACTTGTGCTGTCTACCAAGAAATCCTGAAGGAGAATGTTCGTGACCACAAGCTGGAACCAACGTGGATTCTGCAACAGGACAATCATCCAAAACACAACAGCAAGTGCACCTGGCTGAAAAATAAATTGAGGACTTTGGAGTCAAAGTCATGACCTGAATCCTACTGAGATGCTGTGGCATGACCTTAAAAAGGTGGTTTGTGCTCAAAAGTCCTCGAATGTGGTGGAATTACATCAGTTCTGCAAAGATGAATAGGCCAGAATTCCTCCACAACGCTTTAAAAGACTCATGACAAGTTAATGCAAACACTTGATTGCAGTTGTTGCTGCGAAGGGTGGGCCAACCAGTTATTAGATGTAGAAGCCAATCACTTTTTCACACAGGGCCATGTAGGTTTACATTTTTGGTTTCCCCTAAAAATACACACAAAAATACAAAACATTTAAATTTGTTTGGTGATCTAAAACATTTAAGTGACAAATGTGCAAAAACAAAAATCAGGAAGGGGGAAAACACTTTTCACACTACTTTATGTAATGGATGCAGTTGGTATGGCTGTTCATTGGTAAACCTCACTCACCTTAAGAGCCAGGCTGCATGAAAAATTCACAGCTTGGTTTCATTTAGTGGGGACTGGTGTACCTTGGTTCCATCCCTGGCAGGTGAAAAGCCAGTTTGCTCAGGTAAGCACTGTTACACATAAAGCATAACAACAACATCAATCAGTAGGATTTATATCTTAATCAAAGCCGTATTGTTAAGAGAAGTGAAAACTAATTGTGGATAGTTAATTTTTGCCCCTCTTTTTATTAGTTAGCAAACTACTTCCTGGTCCAAGAAGGATGGCAAACAGACAGGTAACATTATGATTCTAAAGAATCGAACGTTCCATTGATGCCGTTACATCCTACATCAGCACCATTGTTTACCTCTTTGCCTATAACACAGCACAATTTGTTTTTTAAAAATCTGTTTGTTTTGCATTTTTTTGGGCTGTCAAATGATTACAATGTCAAATTTACTCCTTGTACTTTTCTGTTGTTGTTTTTTTACATTGCATTTGGATTTCTGTGATGTACAACTATATAAACTACCAAAACATTGCACCTCTCATGGTGTCAAATAGGGTAACTAAAATATTAGGCATGCTGTAATGTAACGTTTTCTACTATGGCTAATGGTCCTCTTATCACCCCCTGAACAGCAGAGGCAATCTAAGAGTATTTCAACATACAATATTAAACCAATAAAATTAATAGTTTCTGTACTGTATATTGGGAAATTAGAAATAAAAATAAATAAAGCAATCGAATTTGTGGTCTTAAATATTAACAATAAAGCTCACTAATATTGTCTGCTCCCACAGCCAAAAACACAGCAAATGTATTACACAGGGAATTGTCAACGTTCCTATGATGAGTCTGCAGACACCCCCTGTAGTCCAGGGAGGTGTCAATATGAGGTGGGGGGTTGATTGATTGGGGATGCTGAATTATTCAGCCAAGACCTCTGCCTTTTGAGTGAGTTTCTTTGGTTACGTTCAGAAAAGCTTTCATTGCAAAACAGCTGAAGATTATCTTGCACAGGCCCCTGAGGAGGCCGAACGCCTCTCATTAACGAGACCAACGGACACACGGATTTAGACACACTGACACAAATTCACACACACATACAGACACACATACTGTACCAATAGTGCTGACATTGATATCGCAGAACTGTAGATTGTGGCTGCCATTCAAAGATTTAATGACCCACTACAAAGGATCCTGGTACCAATTAAACATGTTTTGTAATTATTTGTTTTTTTAAGCACTACAATGCTATTCATACTTCCTACTACTATTGACTTGCTTTGCATTAATTCAAATGAATTTCAAAACTCCTTCTGCAATGATACATTTTTTTAGAAAATGTTTAGCAGGCCCCACCTAATCCATCTCATAAAATATCTTAAAAATGTTTACACTTACAAATTAGCAATATTCCATCCATGCTCTCTGCATCATTATCACTTATCGAGAAATTATGAACACATCTCTTAGGTCAAGAGCAACATTTGTGAGTATCACATTACATTAACCCTCCCAATCACAGCACCAACTAAACAAAATGAGCAAGGACTCGATAAAAGTAATTAAATGTAAATGCTCTCCTTTACAGTGTTATGGACCTGTTAATACAATTCAACCTGACTCCCATTACTGAAAATCTTACTGACCTCATGGCCCATCAAAAATCTATGTGATCACAGTAAGGCGAGACAATGAGTTAGACTGATATTGGATCTGTAATGTACTTAATATGAAAAAATACAAAGGGGGCTTGAGATGGCTTTGATTTCACTGGAAATTCTACCTTGATAATCTTTAGGTCTGTGGCCCTGGCTGTGATTAAAAAACTTGCTAAAATTTTAATTCTGTGATCACGTTAAGTGCAATGTCATCTCCCTGTGCAGCAGGATATAATGGGTTGTCGGCTTGAGGATGCACCTTTTTTTCAGCCCCGCGTCCTACAATGGCTCAGGTTCCTCCTTTATATAAGATGATGGGTATTTGTGACAGCTCATTTCTCCACCCGGACATAGACAGTCTCACACATCTCTTAGCAGCATGAAATGAAGCAAGTGACAGGTCATACAACAGAGAGACACATGAACAAGTAACATTATACTTCAGAGGATCCTCTTATTGATTCCCTCACTTTAACCTCAAGCCTTCTGTTTTAATTTTGTTGTAGGGCTCCAAGCCATCTAAAGCATGTGAACATGTCCACATACAAGTTCGTCTCGTATACTGGTTGTGCTAATTTCTTATTCAGTTGAAGAAAAATATATCTTTTGAGACTGTTACACCAATATTCTACAAACATACTATATACACTACACTATATGCGTTATACACTAAAGTCCTAACTATTTAAAAAGTCCAATTGATATGAGAATGAGTGTCCTTTAGCTAAATTGCAATCTAATTGCGCAGATGTAAACAGACTATTCTGCTTGTCCCTCATGTCTAGTCCACTCTTGCCCACATCTGTGGGTCAATCCAGAGTCTACTAAATGAGAATCAAGAGCACTAGCCATCGAACTAATAACTAGGGATGTTCGTTATTGGCTTTTTGGATATCAGATATGCCATTATTCTCCAACACTCATTTTCCGATTCAAACATCAACCGTTATGTGTTTTTTCACTGTATTTGTAATGAGTGCTAATAATTGATATAATGAGTGCAATGTGGGGTGGGGGAACCCAGAAGGCCTGGCCTCAGCCCCACCATTATCCATATGACATATGAAAAAAAGAAAACATAAAATCACCTTAATTTAGACAAAAACATATTGTACTTATTTCTTGAAGACAACATAATATGACTGCATGGTTAAACCATCCAGAAGATGACACGCACTTTTGATGTGAGAGTACATTGGCCGAACTTCCAGGTACGTGAAATTGCACTTCGCAGCTTGGCATCTTCAACTGCTGTAAAAGGCTGCTCATCTCATCCGATGAATTTCATAATTTTTGGGGGTTATTAGCTTAGCCTTCAGACAGTCATACACATAGGCGCGAGTATTAGCCACATGGCTGCCGTTTGAATAACGATCACACAGTGAGCTCCGAAAAGTCACCATAGTTCGTTACTTGTCTTCTTTAACGTGCTGCCCGCACAAGATAGTTTCTGTTGCACGTGTTGTCTACCGTGTGGAACTTTTGTGGGAGGGGAAAGTGGAAAAATGACGCTGCCAAAGATGTTGGTTAGTTCGAGATACTACACTGTAAGTATTGATCGCTGTGTGCTGCCATTGCGCTAGCCACTGGTGATGGGAGTGGAAAGGCAATTATGAGCATTTGCTGATCTTGTCAGTTTTTACGGGAATCAGACAAATCAAGCCCTAGCTAGTGGTTTTCATAGGGAAATTGATATTATTCAATTTATATCACATAATATCGTCTTATCACATAATATTGTATATTATCATAGTATCACTTAATATTAATCATACTATATCACACAAATTACAGTTGCTGTCTGATGAAAGTCACATGTCTCTATGTGTGACATGTGACCAGTTAAAATGTTTTATTACACTATTTTACATCTGTACTGTATCTCCATTTTCTGCTGGAACTATGTAAAGATTATGGGGTATATAGGGCTTTATATATAAAACACTAGTTTATGGTTGGGGTCGTCAGTATTTTTCAGGCCAAGGAACCCCAATATGATGGAGAGGTAGAGCAGTAACATTTAATATGATATAATATATCAAACATTTGCAGATTATCCTATCCTTCATTTGTTCTTTATACATTTTTAGGAATATACTGGTCAACTCCTCAACACCCTGTGTTCTACTGACAAAAATGATACTTTGCTATGGCTGCCAAAACAAACATAAACAAAAGAAGTATTTCCCCTCAGGCTACCCTATGAAAGAACAACCCATGAGGTCTAAAGTTTTGGTTATGGATTTTTTTTGTCAATGTCCTAATTCATACCAGTTTTATCCTGTTTCAATCCTCTGAGAATTTATGTTTTCATAAGAGAATAAAGTACATAAAAGACTGCTCATGGAGAAGACCCCTACCAGCAGACCATCGTGGGAAGGGGGGTTTACGCAGAGCCCACACAAGATGCGGAGCAGGACACCAAAGTGTGCAAATCTGAATTCATACGTGTTGCAAGTATTTGATCATGTGGTGGTTAAGAACATTTTGTAGTACTCCTATTTTTTGAGTATGGTTCTGTTAAAACCTCTCATTTTTCTCCCTATAGACACTGTCTGTCAGCCGTTTCAAGTCAGTTCCTCTGGTTTTCTATAAACTGCAAAGTGTAACTCAATGTTGCAGCAATTAGCTAGCAACAAATGTAAAACCTGTAAACTAGCTATTTTGATGCATTGAAACATGCATCACTTTTACTTGGAAAAAAAGTATTCATCTAATTCCATGTCAAAGTTTTCTAACTCAGAAATACAATAACCACTTGTTGACATACGCCATTACTTTAGACATGCAAGTGGCACACGTTTCCTCTTGCCCAGGTATTTTGTACAACACAATTCACGTGCATGATTTGAGGTCTATGTTCACATCTCAACTACCTCCTGAAAGGTATAATTTAGCACCAATTTCATGTAACGGTATAGGGTGTCACGAGACACTCTCTTTACAAGACGAGACGACACGTTTGGTCTACGAGCACGAGACCAACATTTTTACATGACATGAAAAGTACAATGCAATTATATAATAAATATATGTCAATATATTGCTATCTTCTAATTCAATTTTTACTGTTATACTCTTCTGCACCGTGTGTATGCTAGCAGCCCCACCTCCAGCCACAGAGACAAAAATACGGTAGGGCTCACTTCTTTCATACCATTGTTCTATGAAAGGAACGAGGTGTTGAAATTAATGCACACAGTGAACTCTCTTCCTGCCTGTTGGAGGTGGGAGATGAGGAAAAAGACATGGATGCACTTGCCAATATATTGAAGCTGCCAAATGTTCTAGTTTATTTTCATGTATTGTTATTGTGCAATTATTTCATTAATGTATTGTCGTCCCAGTCCTAATGCCCATAAGACATTTTTTTCTGAACAAGAAATCTTGTCACATTTTAATCTCGCGAGATCTTAAGACACCCCAATGTAACGGCTTTTTTACTTGTATTTCTTAAAGGTGACAGAAATCCGAAGCTAAAGGCTGCAGCCTTTTTGACCTCTCAGAGGTATTATCTGATTACACTGCTGGCAGCCAAACAACTCTACACCACAGTGGAGCTGAGGCAGGTTTAAGACATGCACATGAATGCACTGTTTCATCAGTCAACTGCAACATTTGTTTCCCAATACCCAACAAAAAAAGATAATTTAGAATTTAAATAGATTAAGATTCAATTCCCTCAATTTCGATATCAATTGCATGTATACTGGTTCATGGCAGAATCCTTTCTTTGATGAAAAAAAATACCTTTTACAGGTGCTCTCATGAATGTCAACTCGTAGGGTTTACAACAAGATGCAAATGCATCAAATGTGGCGCCATTTGCAATGGAACAGGTTCACTAGTGTATATTGATGATCTCCTGACAAAAGTAACCATATGAAATCTAAGGTGTCTATGCCAGGAGCTTGCAACCTTTACCATTCAAAGGCCTTTTTGCCTCCTTATTTAGTAAAGAAAAATTTACACAGCTTATAAACTTTAAAAGATTTTCGTTTTTTTTATTTTAACTGTTTCAACAACAGAATTGTTGTTGAAACTAACAGAAGTGAAGAGTGCATGTGTAGGCCTACTTTGAAATGTATTAAACACTGAACTATGTATGCCTTTTTGAGTTGTTCCCATATTTGTGTAAAATTAAAACAAAACCTAGCCAACTTTATCATAAAAAAGCCCATCAGGATTTACATATCAGTGCTGTCTGCTCAATATCATTTACATCACTTGACTCATTACAGGTAATTCAATATGCTTGTGCTGAATTAATGTCATCAATTTGCCCAGTGGTGATAATTTTTGTCATTCTTTTGGTCCTGTCCTTGACTGCCTTTGCTGAGTAAGGTACAGTATTTATTTACATTTCTGAATCATTTCTTGTTAGAATAGAATAGATGTATTGATATTTTTATGAACAATTCTTTCATGTATTCTGCATGTGTGAATGGCTTCCCTCTCCTTGCAATCTCCCTTGCACCCACAATAGCATATGTAGTTGAACCTGGAGCTTTTATCCGCTTCTTGAAAATATATTTGCTCTTCTCATCCTTCCGTTATACAGAAGTTTCAAAATCGCTCTTTTATGCCTGTCTGCAGTTGGGTACTTTTCAAAAAAAGATGAGTGCTTGTTTTTAAAATGTCTTTCAACATTGCCTTTTTGTTGTTTGTTATTTTCTCCCGACATATGAAGCACACAATAAGCCATTCCAGGCAAGTCACTCCAGGTTGCCGACCCCGTCTGTTATACAGTACTCTCAGCTCTAATTCAATCAAATGCTATAAAACTGAGACGACAGTTCTTACAAAGGCAAACAGTTTTTATGATTAGTGTCAAGTCTGATATGTCTCAAGGCAAGTATGGCTGAAGGCTTGTTCATTTATTCATTTGTTCATTTGATTCAAATAATTTGGTCAAGTGACGTTTTACACCCTGGACTAGCCAGCAAATCACAGGGCCAAAACTGTAAGTTTATACTTAAATTACAGCTTGGTTGTTAAAGTGTGGGGGAAAAATAGCAAAATCGTAAAACCTCTTTCATTGTCCAAATACTTGTATAGCTATCCTCTTTTGCACGTAGAGGATAGCATTACAACGCTGGCATCTGAAGGAGGTGCTGAGTTTAATGTGACCACAATGGCGTTTGATTTGTCAAAACTGAGGTGGGTAAAGAGGATCATAGGTCAAGGGATGTCTTTTGTGGCAGTGGAGAACAAACATAAATCTTCTTCAACAATCTATTTTCCATCATACTTATTCACAAGGGAGATCTTAAAGTGGTCCTTACCCTTTCTGTCAATGGCTGCCCTCATCCATCAATTTCATAGAGAATTATACCCCAGATCGATGTAGTTCACGACCGCTGAACATTTGTTGAGGAACAGAAGAGGTGGTTGGGAGAAAACGTGTTGCTTCGCGTTGTCGTTCAGAGCTACAGTACCCATATTGTGTTTCCACCATCTGATACCCTAATAGACTAATTTGAACCATCTATGCAAACATAAGTCAATATTTTCTTCAACATGTTATGTGTATGAATTTGTTTGTGTGTGTGTGTGTTTCTGATTATTTATTTATTTATTTTTAATTTTTTTTTTTATTCCAAATAATTGATGCAAATACATTCATGTCATTTACTGTATGTTCTCACCCTGACACCCAGTAGATTAAAGATTAAAGCCCCAAGTGAAAATGGAGCACATACTGTATAACTAAATAAACATCAGAAAATACAGGCCACCAATCGCTTTCTCAAACTTCATATTCGTATGACTGAAAAAAGGATACTGTACAGGTAAGGTAATGGGAATGAAGTTGAGGACACTCCAAACTTGCAGTGCCCTTCTTCTTTGCTGTAAACAGCTATTATTCAAAAAGGAGGTTTAACCTGTATAGAAGCACATTTTAATGACGAGTGTGAGGGACAAGGCCTTGTCTCACCATTATGGAATATTTAGCAATGCCATTACACACCCTCTGACAAAGATATTCAGGCTGAATAATGGAGCGATGAAGAGCTGTAGCACAATGCATAATTGCTCCTTCTAAAATATTGATGAATTAAATTAGGGGGTGGGATCAAATTCATAAATCCAATTACAGTACCTTTTGCTTCTGCACACTTAGTCTAGCCCTCTTTAGAAGCTGCTTTTAACTTGTAGGGGGTGGCTAAATTAAATGAAGTAGGCATAATTATGTGTATCCCCTCTTGCGCATTGAGTTATTTTAATTTTTTACAAAGGCGACTATTAGCTACAAACTAACACCAGTTAAGCCTCAACAAAACTGAATTATTAAATCTGTCAGTCAATATCCTATTACAGCCTGCCTATGAATAGTTGATTTGATTTTGCACAATTGACATGCCTTATCGTCTGCTCACGTCATGTTCATTCCTAGCAGTTGCTTTTCTAACCAACACGATCTAATGGCCTTTCATAACCGTCTGGTGCACAGAACAGTGTAACACAGGGGAGCCTTCTGTGATTCTGTGCTGCCCAAATACTTAATTACATACACTTTCAACTAATAAGAGTCAATACAAGTGATGTAACAAAAAGCCTCTCTTTGCGTCAGTAACAATAAAGGCATTCAGTAGATAAATTGCTGTCTGTCTACAAAAAGGATTCCTGGGAAAGAACAGTTTAAAACAAACATTTTTTCAAATTTATTGTGTGTGTGTGTCTGTGCATGCATTACCAGTTTTGGGGCAGGGACAAATAGCCATGTTGTGACATTGCTATAAGTGCAAAAAAGAATGAATCCTGACCTTTAAACATCTCACCAAAATGTAATCCATGCATCCATTTTACCGCTAGGGTCACAGGTAGCTAGAGCCTGTCCCAGCTGACTTTGTGCGAGAGTCGATGTACACCCCTTGTAGACTTATCGCCAAAATGTAATAATAATAGTAATTTCTAAAATCAGCTCCACAGAATTAATGCACTGTATCATGCTAGTAGGTGTTCTGAATATTATGGGTATTTCATTAAATTAAATAGGATGGAAAATTGTTTCATGAGGTGCATTGTTAAACATGAGTAAACTAAACAATAGCAAATATACTGTGCTGGTGGTGCAAAAGATGGACACTTGCAAGAGTGGCATAGAGTAAAATAAATAATTGTTCAAAGTGATATGAAAACTTTTTTATTTAATACCTCAGATTTATCCTGAATGTAATAATATTTCTCCTTCTCACACAGTCACATATACACAAGCTTAAGACATTAAGTCGTCCATGTGGACTGGGCCCGTGAGGGATATTGACATATACAGAAGATTGATGAAAATGACTTAGAAAGCATTTATTTCTGCTAATACCACTGAACGAAGAGTGTGCACTCAGGAGATATTTGATCTGAATTAGGGAAACTGATGAAGTAATTGATTAATTGGAATTTAAGACATCAGTCACCGGAGCTATCAGCACCATCATTTACATTCCAAACAATCAGCTGATGGCCCAATAGGACACTGCGTATTAATACGCAGGAGTCAATGTGACAGTCGCAACCAACCCTTATTGACAAGCACAATGATACTTTTAATCCTCTGCAGATCAGATTGCATATGTTTGGGGATTTCAACACTTATTCAATATATCTTATGAATTTTTAATCAGATGGGAGGAGCAGTAGGGTTTAGGTGAAGAGATTTATATTTTTCTTTATTTGTGGCCAAACACAGGAGAAAGATACAATCAATTATTTTAACAATTGCTATCCTGCATATTGTGCTTTGCTGATGTTGGGTATACGATGGCATGGCTCTCTAATTTAATCCATGGCTTTATAAATAAATTATTTTATAAACAAAATGTATAAATCATACAAAATTAGGGCGGTGCATTTAGTACCAGGGCCTTCTGTGGGCACTTAACCGGCTATAATTTTTTCCGACATACACCGATTTAAAAAAAATAAATAAAAATTGCCATGCCAAGTTTTCAAACCAGAGTAACCCCTGTCAAGCCCTGGCGGTTTTACCATTGCACCATCCTGGCAGAAGTGAGGGAACTGTAACACAGTAAGTGTTTGCCAGATTGCTGTGATACCAATACTGTCACTATGAATAATATGAATATTAACATTATAATAATATGAGTCTAATATATTGTCAACGACACACCTGGCCTAACGTTACTGCTTGTAACTTAGTGACTAATTTCCAACGGTGATTGGTGTTACAATAGTGCTTGCACAATTGGCACTCATTGCTGTAACAAGCTTAAATAGAATTGTTCATCATAATTTAGAGCGCTCCATGCTAACATGCTAACATGACTGTGTTGCGTTTTACCACTTTAATGTAAGGTGCGTTCTACAATGCCTGATGATCGACGCAGGTTCTGAGTGAAAAAAGATAACAAACACATTTATTTTTGCACCCAGCTCATTAGCCGTAAAGAGACTTTCTCACAATTTGGAAAAAAAAAGTAAAAGATTTCATAGGGCCCTATACTCACTGGTATATAGAGAGATTCTCCTTTAGCCAGCCATTGTGGGCGTAATTTGTCTTAAAGAGTTTTGCTCTGATCAGCCAATCAGAGGACGGAAAAGTTCTGATGTCCCTGTGGGCAAGCCAACTGGCTCTGCAAGGCAAATCTGAAAAAAATCAGAAAAAATGTGTACGTGACATGGACCAGCACTCTTGATTCTGAAGGCTTTGGGCAAATTAGATTAACATGGCAACACATGGAATCATATAAATGCACCCCCTGGCAGCAATGCATAATAATTTAAGTGCAAATGATTGACTGTTGGAATAAATGAAAACATTTGTATGGAACAAATACCAGAATTGTAGTTGTGAATATATGTCAGTGCATCGGATTGTGTTTAGGCCAGCAGAGAAAGCCTTGCAGGCCCTGATTGCACATAACTGAATTATACAGTGTTGAACTAAAATTAGATTTATAAATACAGTACATCCCAAAGCATATGGAGATACATTCCACCATACCTGCACAATAACAACAGCCAGCAAAACAGCTAAATGACAGGTTTTGGCTTTACAAAGTTGTTTAAACATTTTATTTTGTGACACTGTCAGAGAGATATTTGTTTGTTTTTTATTGCAGTTTGCGGTGAATACATGTACAATGATAGATGTTTCAAATATTCAGCCAACCCTCATGTAGCTACTGTAAAAGGTCACTAAAATACAAGAAACAATTGCAAATATGAAATTTACTTTTGTACCACAATAAACTTTTTTTTTAATTGTCACTTCAAGTTGAAGTGCCCATACTACACACAGTTATTGAGATTATGGACTATTTTGGCACGTTTCCAGACCACACAGAGCTTGACCACAATTACAGTATTGCTTACTTTCTGCAATCAAAGAGCGCAGGTGAAAGTTAACATCAATGGATGCATTCCGCTGTACGGAGGAAATAACAACACCACACCTGTCCTGATAATGTTCACCAACAGAAAATAAAAAACAATCCTGTTGAAGCAGTGAAGTCGGAGTTGAAGATTGGAAAGGAACAAATGGCTACACAAATGAGCATGTGCCAGCCAAAGCGCAATGTTGACACGGTCAAGAAAGTACTGAAGGGAAGACTTAAGGAAACAAAAGAAGCCAAAGTAGTTGCCATTAAAGACAGCAACACACTGACAAATATCAGCCGGACGGTAAGTAAAACAATAGACACATCAGGCATGGAAGTCTCATTGATCTATGTTTGAGAAAAAACACACAATACAATGGATTTCTCGAAAAGAGTCTGGAACGGGAAACCACAGTGACCATGAACGACTAGATTTGGAGAATGACATAGCACAAGACACAATTGTATTTACCAATATTAGAAACAACTGTTTACACTACAAGCCAAAACAATACAATTGCACTGCACCGTTAACACAATTTCACAGTATTTACAAATGACACTATGACATTTGGTTCTAGAGAGTACATAGAGGAGCTAATAGAAACAATCAGAATGGAAATTAACACATTAACAAAATTACATCATCACATGATTACAGTATATTTGGCAATTGCAGAGAAGCCCCAAATATAAATACAAGTAGTTGTGGACATTGATGGAGTGGATGAAAACAATTTCTAGGCTTCATAAAAGATTATACAATCAGTTCTAAAAGAAAGAAATGTAATTATTCCTCAATTCCATCCACAGTGTTTTGACATAGGATAGATTCAGCTGAACACTAACAGTTTTAGTTCTCATGCCCTGACACATATTCACAGTTGCAAACATGAATTACATACCGGGATATATGATTCACAGAAGGAACCAATTGTTGTTTCACAGTACTCATTACAGAGGCCTATCATTGCACCATCAAGCCCTCCTTCCCAATGACAGTGCTGACGTTTTCCTACTTGGCCTGAGCACCCTACTGACAGTAACGCCTGTAATGCACTCCCTCTTACCCTTCTTCTTCCTCACAGCCCCTTTCTCTCTCGCTTACATTTTGCTGAAGAATTAAGTCATTAGTTGAAATAGCACACTGTATTGTAATGAAATCAGCCACATAAAGCCACATCAATAGTGTTTTACTGTTGCCAGTTTGCTTTGCTCAATGCTTTTCTAATTTATTCTTATGGTGTTTAGCAATAACAGTAATGTTTGTTCCCTGTTGTGAGGCTGCGCATGCTGGTCAGCCCTGATAGTAATCGTCATCTTAATAATGTAATATAATAATCTTATATTGATGGTCGTTCAGATTCATCACTTAACAATATACTGCATGTGAAATTATTTAATAAAATAATACAATAATACATTTTAGGTTTTACTATTAACCACATTTGCGCACACAATTTATGTGTGTTCATTTACTTGTGCTTATATCAGACAAAACATTACACGGACATCAGGGATAGACAAAATATTGATATCACAATATATGCATAGTAATTTATGAATTCACCAGAATCAGATATTGATTATTATTATGTATGTGCAGATGCACACTCAGTTATGAGTCTGACTGGCAAATATGATTTCAATATACACAAACTGTCAGTACAGCACATCTCAACAATAAATTAAAACATTAAGAAAAAATTTGGGTCCTTTGTTACGGACGGCTCAATTGTTTTTTTTCTGACAATGTTTTCATTACTTCTTCTCCATAGATGTAGTGTTTTGTAAACAGTTTTCTTCCATTATTCGGGTTATAGCATCATAGTCGTTTTATTGTTATAGATCACAAAATGTTGTGATTGTATCATATTGGACAGTATATTATTTAGGAACTGTGGCATATTTAAAAGTTGGGCCCTTGGAATTGATTTGTAATTCCGGCGGGGCAATGTACTGTATTTGAAATCTGCATTTATAAATGAAGGGTCATACAGTATCTAGAGCTGACCGTGTACAATTTACAAGGGTTCTCTGTAGTTTGGCAAGTGAACTAGTTGTCTGAGGTTCTACAGCGCCCATGTGTAATCCACTAATTAGGTAGCCCTGGCTGAAGAAACAGCCAACAGGAACCACAGCAGACAGGCTACACAGCAAAAGAACCATTCACTCACTGCAACCTTTTCTTCAGATGGGTGTCAAAATCACCCGGGGTCTGCCTCCCATCAATCCCTCTGTGCAGAAATAGGAAGTGAGCCTCTGAGCGGAAAGATTAAAGTTTTTTGCAAGCACCGTTGGCAGCTGCACATGCCCTAAAGATAAACTTTATCCAGCCTCATGTGCCAAACTTTGCTGGAGTCATTTGTCATCTTCCAAAGCAATATATTTCCAAAGGGCTTGTATTTAAGACAAGACCAGAAGTTGGGTCACTACCGTGTGGTCTACTACTAGGTCACTTTTTTTCACAGCTAAGTTACTTGGCTGTAGTTGTTTTACTTCTGTAGCTCCAATGGCGCTCAAGCATGATCACTCAAATACTGTATGTATCCCATGAATATCAAAATGAATAAAATAAACAATGTTTTTCAGCAGTATCATTATTGTGATGAGTATTATTGTAGTTATATCATTACATACATTTCAAGACCACCCGGGAATGGTGTAACACCGTTCTTCTCTGAATTCAGCTCAACATTTGAAATAAAAAGTGACCGTTAGTGACTATTAGATTAAATTCAGCTCCAGAACCCTCCCTGTCTTTTTAAATTCCACTGAAGCCTGGTACAGATTTAAGCCCCTAACATGACTCACACACATATTACACTTGAAGTACAAAGAATTGTGGGAAGGCTATACTGTTATATGTATTTCATACAAGGAAAATGCTAATAAATAGCATTGACCGATTACATTTTTACGCCAATATGGGCCAGACAATATGGGACATCCTTTGTATTTACGATGATGGCTAAAATGCTAACGTGATGCCAGAAAATGGCAGGAAAATGATGCCAATACCGTTGCTATAAAGTGATTAACAGGAAAATGACTAAAGGTTAGCAAAATAGCACCAACTACTGAAAGTGTCTTATAGCTATTTGACATGATTCCATGCAGGTATGTGCTGGTTTTACATGAGAATGGCTATAATGCTAACAGTAAGCATGGCAACACCTAGCATGCTAACAATTAGCACCAAAAGTGCTGAGACTGTGATAGAGTGGTTTTACATTTTGACATGTAGATATTTATCACAAGGAGAGAATGCTAACAGTATGCTATTTAAATGCACACTCTATAATGCTACACAGACGACCGCTTTTGTCCGATTACTTATACAAAATAAACACAGTTAGGACGCTGATTAATTGTTACTTACAAAGGCGTCGGACTTCAGCAGTTTGGCGGATAGTCCAGCTTCATATTGCTAAAGAAAATTAGCTTTCTCTCACACCCGAAGAACCATTTCCTGGCAGCCATTGCTCAATGTTGACCATGTGGGTTTTGTGGCTTTAGTGGAACTCGGTTTCGAAGAAAGCCATCCAAAACTGCTTTCAGGGCTCCCTTCCAAATGCACAAACCTCATTATGTGATGCTTTGGCATCCTTTAACACAAGAATACAATAGTGTAACAACATGTATAGGTCAGAAAAGAGGAAAAGCATAATAGGCCCCTTTTGACACAAAAATGGCTAAGATGCTAACAGTTAACATAATAACAATTCGCAAGCTCACACTAAGCACCTAAAGTGCTAAAGCAGATTTCACATCATGCCATGTTGTGTACATAAAGTACCAAATGTCCGGAGTGAGCTTAATGTTTTGGTTTTGGAATTGGATTGGGATTTTGCAGAATAAGACATATGTAAAAACAGATTAACACCCCCCCCCCCCCCAAAAAAAAAGAGGATTTAAAGCTGTAAAGTATATGTAACTTTTTTAATGATCTATTCTTAAAACTTTTAACCAGCCCAAGGAGATACATACATATGCTTACACAGGAAAATATGCATTTAAACATACAACACTCCCAATCCAAGCTCAGGTGCTAATTTGCCATCTGGTCAGAACATGATCATCATATGCAATCTGCCCCCTCTGGCTGGCACTGGTTCACTAAACTGACACTCCAATTACCATCACCATGCCAAGCGTAGAGCACAAATCCAAACATGGGCCCCACTTGTGCATTGCATGGGTGGAGCAATCACTAGATAGCTTTCTAAGGAGAGGTCAGTGCGTCAGTAACTGAGCAATGGATCTTTACGGTGCAAATATATGAACATAAACAATGACTCAAATAGCCTTCATGTCATGGTGGCAAGAACTCTGATCCAATGTTGGAAGGTTGGCCTCACCTTAGCCCAAATCCTCTGATATAACGATGGATTGGCTTGTCTGGTCATGACCTTTCGAATGATCAATAGTCCAAAATAGCCAGCAGCCTCTTGGAAACATTAATGGCTGTTGATGCAAACATAAAATAAAACAAGGATTACATAAATAAATTAATTTACATGCATGACCACTGACTAACCAGTGTAAAAGTAAGGATTTGTTGAGCAGACGTTTCCAAATTCAAACTCATGATCCTGACTTTTTTTAATTTGTGGCTTCTATTGTCGCATAAGCCCACTGGCTCTACACTGATCCATTATACCTGCTCATCTCCATTTTCTTAATTTTAATTTTGCCATTTCTTACTCATGCTAATTTGTCTCCGCCGCTGTATGATCCATAGACCAGAGGCCCCAGCACTGCCGGGTGCCAGGAAGGGTCACTGTCAATTATATCCATTTAATACCCACTTATGTCTGCAATGACATCTTCCTAGTGAGGTCACACGGACTTTGGCCTGCACTTTATCCAATAATCTCAAAGAATATAGGCTTGGATATTCCTAAAGATCAATGTCATTAACAAGGGAGCACAGAGCGCATTTGATTATGGATGTAATTAGTACCAGCTTGAGGAGACCTACTTCTATGCACAAAGAGGCATCATCCACTTAGTATCAAAATTACCTTAAAAAATGGAGATCATTTTTGCAACTGATGACCACCTTAATATAATTAGTATCACTAATGACACAGAATTAGGGCTCATATACATAATTCTTATGTCTAACTTTGACAGATAGAGAGTATTGAGTTTGCCTGACAGCAATGATAGGGTTCACTTTACAATTCACACTCACAGTGGGTCATGTAAGACTAGTTTATTCTATGCCGATTTACCTGTGTAAAAAAAGTAGTCCTGTTTTGTGTAAGTGAAAGGCAATACCATGAGCGCATTAAGATGATGAGCTTTTAATAATTCTCTCACAGTCGGAGAATATCAGACATGGGTCATATTACATACAGCTCATTTGCCACCTGCTGACTTTATATATCCTTCCTAACGCTTTACTAGTTTTTTTTTACTTTTATTTTAAGTCATTTGTAACCTCTTTCATGTTACCATCAAAGTCAAAATTTGGTTGTAGATACCATGGACTGCTAAGACTTTTAAATGTTGAGGGCTGTGGGTTAAATATTTTCTTGTGACCATAATGAGCTCTGTGGTCATGCAGGTAAAGCTGCAACACATACCTCACTGGTGAGCGCAGCATTGGCCACCAGTGGAAACCTGTTGTGAGAAATTTGAAAAGGGAACAGACAAAATGACAGCACTGATGAGAGTTTCTGTGACCTGTATTGGATTGCATTGCCCTGAAACTCAAGCCTGCATGGTAACAGGGTACAGCCACTTAAGATGGGAAGATAGCCACGATGATGGACAGTTTAATTTTTTATATAATATCCACAAGTCATACAACAGGGAGAAGTAGTGTGTTGCTTTTATGACCAAAGCAAAAAACCTCTTAATGTGTTGAATGGAACAGTTACGCAATAGATTTCCGCCCCCCTTTTAGTGAATTCAAATGGATTATGTGACTCTTAATCACCGGTAAACAGGATGTGGATATCCTACCTCAGAAAATATACATGTATACACACCAGAAATAGTAATAAATTGCCATGTGTATGTGTGTACTTTTATAAAACCACCCATATTTCCATCACACATCACATGACACACAATTACAGGTCACTATATCTCAGGATTAGAGGAACACAGTGGAAAAAAGGGAGGCTGCAAAGGGTCTAGCAGAATTTACTTTATAGTAGATCACAAAACCGCAGTAAATGCACACAGGCAAAAAACCTTCTCTGTTTCCCATCAAGCTGCTGTGTAGTGGCTATGTTAAACGTAGGTGGTAAGCTCATATATCTAATTATACAATAGCCTAACATTTTTTGTTAATGAAATGGAAGGAGTGTAATTGAAAACTTCAGCATAATTATTGCTTTGTGAGTGGTTGCTGTTGGAAAAACTGCACATGTAAGACATATTCAGGTTTTTTTCCAAGTTCTTTACAGGTTGGTGCTTCTATTTTATAGGCTGAGGCACACGCATGCTTATTTTCATCATCGCAAAAATAGGCACCCACATTAGATGCATTACAAACAATTGTCGTGTGGATGTTTACGTTGTGTCAGTGACTTCAGGTGCAACAAACACTTTGGCCCTGACTGCTAACAATCTTACAAAGCATTATTCATTCACCATGTATTTTTCAGCACACAGACATTACTTATAGAATAGGTAAACATATGGACAACCTGAGACAGCAACTCATGAGAACCTGGATAGCAAATGTAGATCTGCCACGACACAAAAAGCCAAGTAAGAATAGCTTGTCAGCCACAGTAACAATGTTTGTCACAACGACCCTCTTTCCAGCCTGATCTCAAATGAGAGAAGCCAAAAAATGTGGGCTCACCATGACTTATGATGCTGAAACCCAATGCCCTCTTTATGAAATCATCTGCACTAATTGGTTGTTTCTGCCCGTCCAGCATCTGAAATGATTTTAAGTAGTAATACAACAAAGTCATTTGTGTGATGTTCGGGTAGTTTTACACTCATTTAATCAAAATACAGATGTTTATCAGCATCATGCTGATTGACAAGAGCAGACTGCTGTGAAAAAGATACCGTGGCTGTCATAGTCATTATTGATTTAAGTAAAGACCAGTAGAAGGGGGTGGGGGCTAATTGGATCGGGGGAGGATGTGGTGTTTGCAATTAAATGTTCTTCAGTCAGTAAAAGTACCGGTCAAGCAGAGGTAGCATTTTATAACCTTACTAGTGCAACTGGACAAATAAAATAAATATTTATTACCATGTTGATTTAGCTTTTAGAGCAAGCAAAACTTAATAATTGCACAAGGATGCATTCAGTTGTAGTGGTAATTACTTTCTGAACTTTAGGAACATGCACGCTGTTTAGCCAGAATCTGAGTATTTAATAATTCAGTTAGTGCGCAGAACACAAGATGAACATCTCTCACCTAATGGAGAAGGAATATCATTGCATTGACATCAATGGCCGGGCCTTAATAAAAATGCAGACATTTAAGGGTTTGTCTAATAGTTGAATCTCAAACAAATTCCGTGTATATTTGAAGTCATCTGCAAAGATTTTTCTTAGAATAAAAAGAGGTGAGATGACGCTACAGTGGCTTCAACTGTCAGACTTTTGAATAGGAGATCCTGGGTACATTATTGATGAGTTTGTTCAAGCTTCAGGAAATCATGCCAGTGGCATATAATGGTAGGGTCATGTCTGCATTTTGAGTCCTGCTCTATCCTGCGCAACCAATTATTCAAGCACTTGCATTTTTGCACCTCAGAGACGACCCAAAAATAGCAAATAAATGCAAACTAATTGACACATATATAAAATTGGCTATTTTCTCACACTCCAATAAAATCTGGACAATAAATTGCACTGCACCAGGTGAGGCACCACCAGATTCTGCTCTCCCTGCAAACCCTCCTTCTAGCTTGACATTAATATTCTCCTCAATTTTGGATCAACATTTGCAATAAAAGTGCTTGTTGTAATTATTTAATCAGCTTAAAATCCGAACCCGCTCTCTTCAATTGCCATCGTTCCCTTACAACAAAGGAAGCTAAGAAGCTAAACGCAAACGTAGAAGCACAAGTCAGATATAAGCTCTATATATGTCTCAAACACATGCATATTGTAAAATGTTAAGGTTTTCACCATTAATGAATGATACTAAAGGATGATCAACAGAACAGACTGAATCAGAGTCGTGGTCTAGCCTTTAGCCGAGCCTTTAGTCAGGCTAGCACTACAACCACGCATTAATGTGGTATATCATCATCTCCCTCGAGAGTGGCTAGTGGTGGTACGTGTCCCAGCTAGCTGTCCGAGATGGTGCATCTGCATAATCTGCACTTCTTGGCTGTTGTAATTCAAGTAATGATTTACCACCATATATTAACTTGTGTTTACCTCGCTGCAAGTTTTGAGGCCAGATTGTAAGAAAGTTGATCGTCCAAACTAGTGCTTATGTTGCCACACATGCATCTTGCACGTCACATCATTGCATCATACATGTAACCTGTCCATTTTAAGCTTTATTATCACATATTTATGAATTATTACTGACTACAACTTGAACATCACTCCCTCATGCGATCGTATAAGTCATTATGAGCACAACTTTTGAATGAAGTATTCTACATTGATTACTAGGTGTTAGTAATTGTTTGATTAGACCAGTGGTTTTCAAACTGGGAGACGTCCCCCTTAAGGGTGGCCCGGCTTTATGACAGGGGGGGCA
The DNA here is from genome assembly GCA_024372805.1 of Oostethus manadensis. Taxonomy (NCBI): domain Eukaryota; kingdom Metazoa; phylum Chordata; class Actinopteri; order Syngnathiformes; family Syngnathidae; genus Oostethus; species Oostethus manadensis. The sequence continues at coordinate 617,259 of QODF01000114.1, forward strand.
CGAGTCTACCATGAACACCTTTCTATTATTACTATTACCATATTTTTAGGGTGGGGGGGCGTTGAAAATCACTTTACCTCCAAAAGGGGGGTACTGCAAAATAAGTTTGGGAACCACTGGATTAGACCAAGCACCAGACTTGAGTAACCAACTTTTGTTGCAGGTTTAAAAATCTCACTACAGGCACAATAATAATAACATAATCATTATCATAATCATAATAATTACACGAGTTACTGTTGTGGCCATTGCCCACAAAGGTCAAAAATCAACCCTGAACCCCTACGTCACTTCCTGTTCAGCTTTTTTTAATGGTTTATTTTCTCAGATTACGTCTACTACTGTATTTTGGGTAAAAGGAATGTAAAGGTGACTCTATGGTGGTTATTTCAAGTCTAAGTACCTCTAATAATTTTAAAACTTGGTCCATCAAAGTTAACACGTTAATGACGCATTAAAAGAAGTGTCCTTTAACTGCACAATTTTTTGGACGCGCGATTAACGTCAAATTTATTTATGACTTTTTTAGTATGTTTGTAGAAAATTACGACAGGAACAACATAAAATTAAAAGCACTGAATGAATACAGAACCACCATCTACCTGGAGTTTGTTTTTTAAAGAGGCTGTGTACCACAAATTTGCACTTAATAATGTCATCAGATCTGACACGTATGCACAGTATCAGCATTTGGCAGCAAATATGAGGTGAAAACAAAAGGGGGAAAATACAGTATAGTAGTCCTATCTGTACAGCGTTTGAGAACAAGGAAGGTGTGTTCAAGGACCGTCAAGCAGTAGGACAAATCTCCGCTCGCATTGAACATGAAAAACATGATTTCTAACTCTACATTATTTTTGAGTAAAATAATATGCCATATTTTCAATATTGATATCCCTTCACATCAATTTAATGTAGTTATCGTAGTTGTACGTCAAATTGTATACCACAAATAGATTTACATCACTACTTATTATAGATAAAAACTTAGTTTAGACTTTTTTGATCTACAAATGAAATTGCTTGGTTACAGTAACTCAATTGTAGAAAAAAAGACACTTAAATAAAAATGATATTATATTATGTAATATATTAAAATAAAAAATAAATAAATAAAAAAATATCAGCTAACCAATATTTGCATATTTACAAATAGTGTGTAAAATATGGCAACTACAAGTAAAGTACATACAATTAAATGCAATGAATTATGAGTCAACTATGGGCAAAGTGTAATCGCGATCATATATTTTAATCAATTGACAGTCCCATAAAAAAACATATTTAAAAGTATGTAAATAGGTTTTCTATGCCATGTCAATGAAAATATTGCATTCATAAAAAAAGGAATCTTACTTCACAGAAATCCACTTATCACAGTGGAGTCTGGAACCAATTAACAGTGATACACAAGGAATTACTGTACTGTACTTCATATTTGGTAACAGTGCTGGACTCTGTTATCTATTCCAAAGATCAAAGATGAGCTCATTATGAAAGTACCAAGAGTCTATATAACAGATGCTGCGCTCCTCAAGAAAGTGAAAGTTAATATGAAAGTGAAACTGAAACTTGTGAATGTGAGAACAATGCATCTTTGGTGTGTCTCCCAGTATTTTTCCATCAATCCTACATATGCCTACATACCGATTGTGAGTCTCAAGTAGGCCTTCTATGAGAAGTTCTTAGATTGAAAATGCAGCGAGCTAATAGATATTAATATTAAACCTTTAAATTCAGTCTAACAGGCTGAAGAGATTAAAACCACGGCATTTTGACACATAACCCATAATACACATTTGTAATGATATGGATAACTTGTAAAGCAAGAATTGTAGCAATCAAATGTACACAGCTTAGTTACAAAAAACGAGTAAAGATGTTGCAAAAATTCTATATTTTCTTCTTGATTAAATGTTTGTAATGTATCAAATATGTTCAAATGCGTTATGGTTCATCTCTTTACAGTACTGTGACTTTTGTATAATATGAAGACATTATTTTCTGTAGTGAGAACAAAGAAATAATGACCTTTTCTTGCATAGATTAACATTTTATTTTATCAAGTTAAAATACCCTATCAAGAAAAAAAGAAAAACCGAACAAACCTTATAACAAAAGATATTCAACAACAACAACAAAAACAACTGAATCAGAAAAATTATTTTACCCAATAAAAATAAGCCAAATATATCTTGTTTGAAGATATTTAATTTTATTTAAATTTCAATTTTGTAGTGTAAGCAACTTAATTGTTACTGCAAACCTGCTTACTGTGTTTTCTGGTTGTGCACATGTGATCAATACCCTCAGGCAATTTTAGGCGTGATCAGTTTGAATGGATTATTGCTTGGCAGGAAGGCACTTGCATTGACCCTCTCATCATGTCAATCACCTACTGCGACAACCGAAATCTTCAAATTACATACATCAGCATTAACTGCTCACATTTGGACTGCATTACAATCAGCATGGGGCACACAACAAAAAGTTTGGAACATCTTTGGATTAATTTGTAGAAGGGTGTAAATCTTGGCGAGAGTAGAGGAGTATGGTAACTTTTCCGCTTTGTAACTGAGTATGGGATTGTTTACTTTTCAAAGCTAACACAACATTTTCATTGCACCTATGGGACAAATACTTATATACTTATTTGTGCTTGAAAGAGATGTGTCATTATTTAAGGGGCTTTGCACGATTTATTCATGTTGTGTTATTAATTGGACTAAAGGTTAAAACTTCAGTTTTTTATTGTTATATTTATTGTAGATATATGTTTATTGTCAATAAACACAGTATACAACCAAACTTAGTTTGGTGGGCCCACTTCCATTTCTAGGAACATTAAGACATGTTCTAACTTAAATGTTCCAAATTTCCAAATGAAAAACATTTTATTTCCAAAAAGGGGGTACTGCAAAAAAGTTTGGGAACCACTGTTATAGGGCAACCTTTCAACAGAGAGTTACAATAATCCAGCCCGGAGGTGACAAAAGCGTGAACACATTTTTCTGGACCTGCTTCTTTTTCTTTATGTTTCGTAAATGGAAAAATGCTGTTCTTGACAATTGACGTATTTGGGAACTAAAGGAAAGGTCCTAGTCAAAGATGACATCGAGGTTTTTAATAGTATTGGGGGGTGAGTGCAAGACCATCTAGAGCAGGGGTGCTCAATACGTCGATCGCGATCTACCAGTCGATCGCAAAGACATTGTGGGTAGATTGCATGACATTCATGGCGTCCACCCGCTGAAACCAAAACACGGCTGCACGCCCCGTCCTTACCTCTGCTTTGCAAAGTCTGATATCAATCTAAATAAGGAAAATGATTGGGGACCGCTGATATAAGAAATTACTAGTCTGATAAAAAATGATTATTATACATAAAAAACGAAAAAAAAATTAAAAATACGTCCACTTGATGGACAGTCACTGCGCATGAGGAAACACCGACGCTATGTGCCGCAAAACTAACACGCTAGCAACGAGTTACCACCGTTTTTTCTCTTAAACTAAAGAAAGGGTATAACAATGAGTGGAGGAGCTGAACCAAGTAAGACGAACAAAAACAGATCACTTTCGTTTAGAATGAGAGGAGGACTTGAGATAAGCGGCATCAAAGATGGATGGATGGGTTTTCGAAGTGCTTTTACCTCATCTGCTACACTGCAATCGCAACACCAAATAAGGGAAATGTGGAGCAGCATTTTTGGACATTTCATGGCAAATACAACACCGAGTAAAACCCAGGTAATGACAAAAAATGAACATAGTTGTGTGGTGTTGTGAAATATGGTCTCACGCAAATATGTATACTACAAAAACTTATATTGTACATATCAATATATTGCGATTTCTTTATAATTAAATATATGCGTTGTGTGATTGTAGAAGTGGTAGATCTTTTTGAGTTGATCATTTTGTAAGTAGCCCGCATGTTGAAAAAGTGTGAGCACCCCTGATCTAGAGCAGTAATAATATTTGCAGTCTTGTCTCTAAAGTGTGGGAACCAAAGACTATGATTTTAGTTTAATCTGAGTTTAATAGTAAAATGTTTGAGGTAATCCAGCTCTTTATGTTGTTAAGACACGCCTGGAGTTTGGGCAGCTGACAAGTTTAATTGGGTTTCATTCATTAGTATAGTTGTGTATTATCTGCATAGCAGTGGACATTAATGGAGTGTTTTCAAATGATATGACCTAAGGAGGACATATAAAGGCGGAACAATACTGGTCCTAGCACAGAACCCTGTGGGATGCCATGACTGACCTTTAGGTGTCTGGATTCTTTATTACTAATGGATACAAACTGCAGGCAACCTGACAAATAAGACTGAAACCAATTTATTGCAGTTCCTTTAATGCCAAGGACATGTTCTAATCGCCATATTAGAATTTGGTGATCAATTGTGTTGAATGCTGCTGTAAGGTGTAGTAAAACTACTACTGAATTGAGGCCTTTCTCCGAGATGGTGAGGAGGTTGTAATTTGTACGAGTGCTGTTTCTGTGCTGTGGTGCGTATCATAAGACAGATTTTTTGGGTTCCACTTTTTTATTTCTAACAGGGCAACAGAGTTGAGAGTTTCTCATAGGTAGGAGGTTATGCTGTCTACGAGTTAAGCAATCTGTTTTTGTTTCATATTAGTATTGTTTATTGGGTTAATGAAGGGTAGTGAGTTGAGGAAGAAGGCAATTGTATCTTTGGATTTATTAACATTGTTATCTGGTAGGGATCTGGTAAGCATGCTTTTATCAGCTAGTGTGTAATTAGCTGATTGAAATTCAAATGTGATTAAAAATGGTCAGACAGTGCGGGATTATGAGAAATATTGTTAATTGCTTAACATCAATGCCATATGTCAGGTGTGGTGATGTCACTTGTGTCAAGTGTGTGGGTATGACAGTGCGTAGAACCCATCCACTACCTGGGAGAACCCAGGTGCAACTAATAGCGAAGTGAAGGAGGAGGCTAGGCTGTCATTGTTCACGTCCGTATGAATGTTAAAGTCACCCACAATGATTGTTTTATCTATAGTAATTACTAGCCTTGATAGAAACTACGGGAAATCAATTAAAAACTGGGAATAGGGGCCAGGGGAGCGGTACACAATTACAAGTAATAGGTGCTTATGTTTGTTCTGGGCTGGGTCTGAAATACTGAGAACAATGCTTTCAAATGTTTAATAATGAAGTTTAGGTTTTGGGTATACTGGTGGAGTTGAGTGAAAAATGGCTGCGACTCCACCTCCCCTACCAGATTCTTGGGGGATGTGGAAGTTAATGTGAGTAAAATGTGAGGATTAATTTAAGGAAGTAATAACTATTATTATTAATATCCATCCATTCATTTTCTATGCCGCTTATTAGGGTTGCGGGGGTATGGTGGAGCCTATCCCAGCTGACTTTAGGCACGAGGCCGGTCGCCAGTCAATTGCAGGACATATTATTAACTATATTTTTTAAATTACGGTCTATATAAATTGTGTTTGCTAATCATCAAGGGAACTGTAATAACAGATACAGAACCCTGTAAAATGCTCAAAATCATCTGCTTTGGGATAAGGTTGACCATGAAAACCCAAGATAACAGTTTGAACAAGTAATGCCCATCCATTTTATATACCGCTTATCCTCATTAGGGTCACGGGTGTGCTAAAGCCTATCACAGCTGACTTTGGGCGGGATACACCCTGGACTGGTCGCCAGTCAATCGCAGGGCAGACATACAACCATTCACACCAGTCGCCAATTAACCTAACATGCATGTTTTTGGAATGTGGGAGAAAACCAGAGTACCCGGAGAAAACCCACGCACGCACGGGGAGAACATGCAAACTCCACACAGAGATGCCCAACGGAGATTCGAACTCTGATCTCCTGACTGTGAGGCCAACATGCTCCGCACTCAGCCTCCCTGCGGTTAGCTCCCCAACTCCTTTCCATTGAAATCTCTGTGTTAGGAATGATATAAGGCTTCAAGGAGCAGCTTGTGAGATAAAAGGCCACATCACAATGATGATCTCTATCGATTTGCAACCTTGGACACACAGAGGAGGTCTGGCATTTGTCACGTCGAAGTGCACCCAATAGCTGATCCATGCCGTACTCTGATGAATTGGCTCTGTTTGCCAAGTTTGTTTAATTGATGACTTGTCCTTCTTCAGGTGGACCACTGTTATCTTCTATGCATTTATTGATTCACCAAAACACCCCCCACCTGGCCTGCACATCCTTTCTCTTACTTTATGGACCGAAGATAAACTCACCCCTCCTTTTACTAAACCTCACTACCAGCAAAATCTGAGTACTTCATGCTGTAGTTCAGCTTTTAGAAACAAAGGAGGAGGCAGGTAACAATTTATAATAAATACTAATGATAATGCAGGTCAAATGTAAAGCATACATGAAGCACTGTTGAAAAAGCATACAATTTTACATGTTTGTGTCTTTACACTTTCCTGATAATGTCGCCAAACCTTGCCAAAGGAATGCTACAGGAAAGGTTGAGTAGCGACTAAGGTACCTAGTATGGTACTTGAAGAAGCATCCTTTATCTGTCTGAATGTGACTCCAGCAGTTCCTCTTCTTGATTATACTTCATTCATAATTTTGGCAGTACAATCATCACTACAACACAATGAAAGCGCTTTAGATGAATCGACAAAAGAAATGTTATTTTTTGTTTTAGTACTCTAATCAGTATTGTGATCAGTAGTTATCATTAGCCTATGTATATGATCTAACATAAATAATATAAATAAAAACACACTTGAAAATATCGGTTCAGCTTCAAACTTTCCGAGGCATGTTCGCAGGATGGTGGGAAGAGACTTCAGAATTTTGGTCAAGGGGGAAACTTAAGTTTCTTCAACTTGATTTTTTTGTTAACTTAGAAATGCAAAAAAATTATTTCAATGAATTTTAAATAGTAAGTTCATGCAATTTCCTGCATTATTAAGTTAATACAACTCATAATAATAACGTTCTCAACATAATTTTAATATATTAGAATTTTTATTTTGTAAGGATGTATTCATTTAAGTTCCTATAATAGATCCAATGCCTTAGTTTTTACAGTGCTGAAGGACTGCCACCTTATTGTGGTCAGGTGGTAAGAGTGCCTTGGTACACCCAAGTTTGACAGGTTTTATGGTAAAGAAACACGGGAGTGCCAAAATAACAAGGAAATATATGTAGAAATATAAAGATAATCAATAATACAAAAATAATTTCAAGTCTGGTGTTTTTTTTCCTGTATTGTCTTTTCCATTGCTGTTTGTAAGTGCATTTACCGAATGCCTCGAGCTGACAACAAGAGGCAAATGCAATCCTTCTGCCAGGGTGACTGATACTATGCAGGCTGTTAGCTGCTTCTCTCAGCAGCTTTGATATGGGCTCCGTCATAAGACGTTTGTGCAAAGTATGTGCATGGTCGCGTGATAGTGATGTTACTTCCAGCTTCCGGTGACGCACACTAAGAACTATATTTAAATAAGCTACTACATCAGAGGTCACCAACAGGGTGCCCATGGGCACCAGGTAGCTCCCCACAACCATATGAGGCACCCGCAAGCCTGCTTTTCATTCATGTTTTCAGTTATTACTGTGTTCATTTTGTAAAAGTAGCTCTCACAGTAAAAAAAGCTGGTGACCCCTGGTCTACATAGTGACTGCAAGCAGGAATCCTGTGATCAGGTATTGACCAGTCACGCTGGCAGAAGGACCCTTCCATATAATGCATTTGCCTCTCGTTGACAGCTCAAGGCATCCGGTAAATGCAATGACAAACAGCAAAAGAGGAGGAAAAAAAGCAATAAGAAAATGTAAATAGAATATGACCACATTTCTATATTCATTCATTCATTCTATATTTTTGTATGATTTATTATATCTATATTCCTACATGTATTTCCTTTTAATTTTGGCACTCCTGTGATTCCATATTAGGGTAGAGGCCTGACAGTGCAATCCGCTTCTCCAGGTTGGAGAGGACTGGACACACAGCTAACAACCCATTCCTTGAACAAAAACACTGTTTTGGCGCATGATGTATATGCTTAATGGCCGCTTCAAAATTATAACTGACTAATATTTGGACACTTAGTCATTACTCATAAAGAAGTAAAAACGGAATAGAAAGAAATTCATTGGAACCTTAAAAGTTGGATGTCCTTTAGGTTTTATACATTTTTGACCACAATGTTCTGGAAAAAAAGACTTTAGCCCAACGCTCACCCAAAGGACTCAAAACGCAACGGAAGAAAGCTTATTTGTATCGTTTTCCAACCGATAAGACCTTTAACCTTTATATTTGTCTTGTGCAATTGTTGTCCAAATCATGACAGATTTAACAAAGACCATTCTAATCCACCCATTTTAGATGAAAGGTCGAGCTCATGTAGAACACTAGAAACAGTTGGATAGTGGTTAGAATAGCCTGCAAGTTTGGTCCATTTCAAAGAATACTTTTTATGTATTCGAGTAGGTTGAGTGAGGGGCTCTGAAGCTCAACACAACCCGGTCTGATGATGCTGGGTAGATGGAAGTCACAGAGTGGAAAATATGGCGTAGTGTTTATGGCTGATTATCATTCAGTCAATATTTACAAGACAAAACATGATAAAAGTGCATACTGTAGCAAACTATTGATTTATGAGAACTTCAGTGTGGCTGGTATTGTTTTTAATCAAGTAGGTTTTATTTCAGGGTGGAGTTTGACAGCAGGATAAACATGAGGCTGAATTTGTGGCATCCTCATCATAGACTTTCAAATTAAAACAAGTATAAAGAATAGCTCCCGAAGCGCCTCAGCAAGCTATTGACACTAGAGCTGAGCCATGAGGTATAACACGAGAGAAGCCGCACCAACATGAAGGGGAATTCTGCAAAAAGACACACTTTTGGATTTAAAGCACCTATCTCAGATCCCAGAGCCTTGAGAATGGGATTGGATTACTGTCAGGTAGATTTACTCCTGTGGCTCTTTGCCACTACATCATCATAGGGCCCCCTGCCTCTGGATCAATGGGGATATTTACTGCACCTGTTTCACAGAGACTTTCTCAGTCGGCAGGGCATTAAACAAACAGCCTGGACAGCCGAGAGCCTCAGCCATAGCCTGTGTGTTCACACTGTGCCAGGCCCAAATGCTACACAGATTCACTTAAAAACGGTAGCTACACACACACACCAAGCATTGCAGATAAGACCAAGTAATTTGTCATGTCTTTTAAAAACCGATGAGAACCACCCCATTTCATGCCCCTTGGTCACTCATTCCAATCAATATTAACAATGGAATTAAATTGCACTTGTTTATATGTGGAAAAATGATACAAGCAAACATCCGTCTATCTTCTACCACTTTTTCATATTAATGGACATAACATTAAAAGGGTTTGGGGAATACTTAATAATGTAATTAAAGGTAATACTAATATTAATGTGTATCCAGATTATTTTATCAACAGTGACATCTACAACCTGAATAAAATATGAAATTGTTTTAATAATGTTTATTAAATGTAGATTTGGCAGCAAATATTCTTGAGCCTACTAGGAACAAATTTGAGTCACTGATAGAAATCAATTCAAATATAATGTTTCTCTCTGGAGTAAGTGAGGCAGAAATTATTTGATTTCTAATTTCTAATCCTTTCATTTCATATTTCATAAAGCCCTTTGGGTGTCTTCATTTGATTTTTGTTTTCTGTATTCACTTTCATACATGTAAAAAAGTGAATATATCTGGTTTTCAACGGATATTTGCTAAAGCATGACTATCTACAATCATGTTTAAACCCATGTGATATTGAGACATTAGAATTGAAACGACTTAGGGCCTCAACAGCACTTCTTTATGAAGCTCATAAAATGAGGCTCCAGTCCATTGAATTATATAATAAATTTGAAAAGAATTGACAATTAGATTGTGAGACAAGAGTCCTTACAGAAAGGTATACTGGCTGTCTGCAAAACCGTTGACTAAATGCAAGCACATGAGTTCAAGAATGGCTGGAATGCATGTGGGTTTCCCCTTAAATATGAGCTCAATAATGCCTGCATGGAGAAAAACAGTCCATATGAATTTTCGTAATTACTTGACAATTCCTTGACTAAGCTTGTGCCATTAGCTGACAGTGCACTGTCAAACAATGGCCCTCTAAATGGCAGCACACATTACTGGGTTTGTCTTTAGAGCTCCCACTAGCTGATTTGCCTGAGAGTCATCAGAATTACCCAGTAATAAAGAGGAAAAAGACAAAAATTTTAATAATTTGTTGTTACTGTTACTATGTTAAAATTGTGTTATTGATGCATTTATACACTCGTCACTTGCCCGTTCTAATTTTGTGGCGTCACTCTATCACGGTTTTTCAAAAATAAATTAATAAAGAAATTGTGCTATTTTGTGGTTGAATATGGCATGTTATTTGTTTAAAAAAATATGCATAATGAAGCTAATTGTATTTTTGCCCAAATTAAGCATTTTCCAGTATAAAAATGGGTAAATGAACTAAAATCCACAAATAAGACACCAGGCTTGATCGCTGAAACAAGCTTTTATTGCAGGTTTGCATGATCTCACAATAAGCACAAAAATGCCGAATAAAAGCACAGGCTATCGTTGCAGGCATAAACTACGTCAAGCTGAACCTCAGCTGTGAACCCTTATGACACTTCCTGTCTGCCACTACTTGGCTCCCTAGGGACACATTTATAGTAACACACGCGAGCACCAGTCTTATTTGTGTCTTAAATGGCTTATGTATTCTTATTATGTCTAAGACGAGTATAACGTTGCTCTATATGAGGGTTTTTTTGTTTTTATATTGCCTAAAATCTTTGTCATCATTTTATTGTTAATATAATCATTATCACCAAATTAAAGGCAAAATCATTCAAAGATCTTGAAAAATGTCCAGTAAAAAGTATTAGTATTTGTAAAGGCAATATATAGTTCGCCCAGTCCTGGTTACAAGGAAGGGAAAATCTTATTTTATATTTATTATGTTAGTTTCTTAACTTAACATGGGCATTCAGATTGATAATAAATAAAGGTAATCAAATATAACACTTGAATAACATGTAATCGGAGTCTGTTTCATTTTGACAACTTTGGCAGCAGAAGTTTCTCAATTGCCTTGATCTCAAAGTATTTTAACAGCAAGCGTTGACTTTTATCTTGGATGTAATGTGACTCCATGTTTTACATTGCAACAAATTATACACAGTTCATTCTCAATACATTTTATCCAATATGTTGTATTTAAGAGAGTGAGAACTTGGACCTGTGTGTGTAAAAGTGACCGGGTTTGCATGTGCTAACGCATGCACACCATGTGTCAAATGTAATGCACCGTAGATAAGTGAAAGAGGCTTTCATGCTTTTAATGCTTATTACACACACACAAACACAAACACACATACAGCCATGCAAGATTACTAAGGAATCCCTTCGTACAGGACAGTGTCGATTTGGAAAACGACAGGGATGTGGAAAGGTGTGCACAAACAACATATTGCATGTACATCACTGGTGACTTTTAGCAATTATGTTTTTTCTTTCTCAAAAGTCACTTACACATGACCAGTTGTACATAGAATTTTTTTTTTTGCCAAAAAAAAGTAAGTTATTTTGTGGTTAATGCATGTAAAATAGTTTAAAAATATATATATATTTTTTTTTTTGTATGGGTGGTGGTATGATTAAATGTTTTTTTTTTGTCCTTAAGAGCCAAAGCATTTTATTGTCAGACTAACAAAAAACAATAATTGTATAATACTATATATATATATTCATTCATATATATATATATATATAAATAAAGTAAAAGCAACTTAATTAACACTGTAGAAAAAAACTGGTAATTTAGCCTCGTTATGCAAATGACTCAATAACAAAATGTCATACATTTTTAAGGAATGTGGATAATCAAACTTTTATTTGATCAGATCAAAGTTAAACACAAACAGACGCTAACAAGTCAACGACACAGTTGTTGTCATTTTTTTTATTTATGAAGGTTTTGATTGACTGATGACCTTGCACTCCAAAGAGTAGCACAAATGCAATAACCAACTGCAAATCGTAGGAGTGGCAAGCTGAAAACAAGGAAAACACCACGTCATAGAGAGCTCAGTCAAAAGGTTAACAGTATCACAGACAAAACGTGTCATTTTTAAAAAGTGCATTCACAAACATGACAAATACTCTCAACTCATGATGTCTATCTTTATGAGATACAAAATATGCATACCTGTTTTAGATTTGTCTGTATGTCTATACATAGATATTTCTTCAAAAGGATCACTTCTTTTTTTGTCTTTTTACAAAGGTTAAAAGCAGGGTTGTGGTCATAGCAGCTTTGGACATCTCCAACCTCATATAATGTTGTCCCCATCTATTATACACATCGTGTCACCGGATATCCAAATAAAAACCTACACATTTCTCAGCTTTTTAACTCAAATGATTTACTGTTGTTACTGGCAGACATATTCATCAGTCAAGCCTGCAGTTTGGAAAAAACAAACAAACAAAAGTATTGATAAAATGTTTGGGCCATTAAATATATTTTTGTGTACCCGCTTTTTTTGTCAATATCATGAATACTAAAGACACAGGACAATATTATAAGACAATGCTTGGAGACTAACTGTAAAGATTAAAATAGTTTAAACTTTTTTTTCAAATTTTCTAGTTCATGAGAAATAAAATATCACGGGAGCAAGAAACACAATACCGCAGTCTATCCATGGCCCTTTTTTTAATCTAAAAGAATACTCATAGTAAAGGGTGAATGAATGCCTATGAACAAACTTTCTTTCTTTTCTGTTTTAGTCCTTTCCAAGATGTTTGCTTATTTTGAATAAGGCAAAATCCTGGGTTTCAAAAGAATTAATGAAAGCAGTCAAACATACAGGTAAAAACTGTAAGTATCATGCAAATCTTGCAAGACAACATATTCTCAAACAAGAGACAAAGAATCTTTCATAATATCAGTTGAAAAGGGAATGGGTCAAAGGTAAAGACTTCTAATCAACACTAAATACAGTATTTTCAAAACCAAAAAATATTTCATCTGTACATAATATAGTAACGAGTTTTAGATTGGATCAGCAGTTTATCTGTGTTGCTAGACTTTTAGTCTTTGCTTAAAGAAAGTTGTCTTTCTTTAATTGATCCCAATTTCTTTGTTTTCCTCCATATACCTGGTGAAGGGATGGCTTGCACCGACCTCAAGTGTAGCTTTCTCCATTCCGGTCATAGGAGGACTGCTGCCTGTGTGGAGACGGTCCATTGCACCAGGCATGGACCCCAGTGCAGTGATTCCTGCACCAGCAAGGCTGACGGGCAGCTGGGTGATACCTCCATTTTGGATCACAGAGATTTCATTGTTCTTCATGGCCAAACCGTTGGTAATGGCGGCAGCATACTGGTTCCAAAAACCGGGGTCAACGTTCATAGCTCGAGCTGCCAGGTCCTTTTGAAAGATCTCGCTGAACTTCATGGCATCCCCACCCAGCAGGGCCATGGGATTTTCCACAGATAGTCGCCGTCCCCTGCGTGCTGGTGCATTGTTCCACATGTGTGTTCCCATGTGGACCTTCAATAAACAAGCAAATGGAGCATATTCAAATAAATATGACTGTTACAAAGCAACATGAACATTTTGTAGAAAGATAACTGTACATAAACAGACATCTAGGTTTACTTAGATAACTGTATTACTCATGACAATAAATACACCCCAAAAAATGCATCTAGTTAGGACATACCTTTAGATTGCCTTTCGTGGTAAAAGCCCGTCCACAGATGGAGCAGGCAAATGGTTTTTCTCCAGTGTGTGTGCGTTCATGGATCTGCAAAGCACTGGCAGAAGAGAAATTCTTTCCGCAAGAGTGGCAGTTGTGCTGCTTTGGGGTGCGTCGTGGTGGTGGAGGAGCTAACATGGGGTTGGTGCTGGGGCTCAGCGTGGTCTGGGGAGCTGCAGCTGCAGGAACCTGGATGCTCACTGGCAGGTGTGAATTGTCACCCAGAGACATTGTCTTGCTGTGTCCATTCATTTCCATTTTGATCATATTTGATGCGGTGCTTGCCAAGTTAGGAGTGTTTAGACCTGAAACAAAAATGTCAAATTAATATTGTATTACTGAAAAATGTAAATATGAAACACACTTATCACGCTGTTGATTCTGGCTATAAAAATGAAAACACAGTAATTACAACTTTAAGATGACAAATTAAAAGGCATGTTTTTGGAAAAATATATATGACATAATAAATCTATAAATCTGAAAATTAAGCTCACCTCGATCTCTGTTCAGAAACAGCATACTGAAGTGGCTTTCCTCCTTGATAAAGTGTCTGGTTGGTTGAGTCGCAGTCAGGTCCAGGGCCCCAATGCCTTCTGTTGCAGGAAGTGGAGATGGGGTGTCTGATTTTTCAGACTTCACTGTTGCCAAGCTAGCTGTATTGTTTTCCTGGCCATCTTCAACTGCCATGGCCCTGTTGTTATTGTTGAGAGCAGCTGGGGACTTGGATTGCTGGCTCTCAGAGTGGCTGTGAGCTGGGGACAAATGTTGCAGAGAACTAGAGGACTCTGACAATGCAGGGCTTCCCAAGCTTCGGGATTCTGCATCCCCTACTGCAGATAGACAGTCGGTGGTAAAACATTCATTCTGGCCTCCATAGCTGCCGCAATTTTGTGTGGGCTTTTGACTAAATGAACTGGTTATATTTGCAGTGGAGTCTATCATCTTCATCTGATTCTCCATAGCAGCAATGCTAGACATTATTGAAGTTGGTGGAGAGCACCCAGGTGAATAAGGTTTTAATGGGTCCATGTCTCCCTCTTTTAGATCAACTTCATCATCTATAGCCTGCTCCATTTCATCCAGAAGATCATCATCATAATTACTCATTGCATCTATGCTCTTATCATCAAATGAAAGATCTGTGTCCATTTCCTGCAGGTTGTCAGGGACTGGAGTGTTTGGGATCTGCCCACCCATGTGCATACGAATGTGCTGTTGCAAAACAACAGCGTTGGTGAACTTTTTCTGACATATAGGACACGAGTGCTGGACTCGTAACGGAGGTTTGGATCGATGAACACCAAAATGTGTTTTCAGATTTCCTTTAGTGGTGAATGCCCGGCCACATATCTTACATTTGAAAGGTCTCTCCCCAGTATGGATGCGATAGTGCATCTTGAGAGCGCTCTGGCAGCTCAGAACACGATGGCAGATGACACACTGGTTGGGGTCGGTCATTTTCTTGTCAATGTTTTCAACAAGCTGCTGCAACTTTGATGTCTCAGAAGTTTGCATAGAGTCTAGTAGGCCTCCAAATGGAAATTTTGCCTTAAACTGATCTGAGAGCATGGGGAGAACAGGATGGGACACTGGGTTTGAAGTAAGAGTTGGGCTGTTGATGGGTTCAGTGGCCTGGCCAGAGGTTGCCATTGTCGTGGAGGTGACTGCCGTTGAAAGAACCACATGTGTTACTGTTGTGGTGGTTGTGGTGTTTTCCCCTGGCCGAGTAGAACACGTTGGTGGCAGAAGAACCCCTTCAGGTTTTAGGACAGGAGGTACATCACTGCCTAGACAGGTCTTAGGAGAACTTGAAGTAGTGGTAATTCCAGAGTCAATAACAATATTTGGGGACAAAGATGCACACTCACTTGATGGTGGAGATGGTCTTTGAGGGGACCTATTGTGCGGAGTGAGGCTCGCAGAATCACCAAAACCCCCCATCATACTAGGTAATGTGGGAGGTAGTTGAAGCCCAACTGAGGTGGGAACAGTAGGTAGGACGGGTTTACTGTCAAGCCATGTAGTGACAGGTTTTTCTGGGGGCAAAGACATACCATACGGTATGCCTGAGCTAGTGGGTACATTGTCCAGGTATTCTGGCACAGGGTAGGGGTTCATTTGAATATGAGGGTATTTTTCCTTGTGTCTTTGGAAATGGACTTTTAGATTTCCCTTGGTAGAGAATCTGTTACCACATATGTTGCATTTGTAAGGCCTTTCTCCAGTGTGGGAACGCAGGTGGATTTGTAGTGCACTATCACTGCCAAACACCTTGGCACAGAACCGACACTTGTGCTTAAAAAAGGGATCTTCGGGGCTTGGCTTAGTATCAAAAACAGACACATTTGGGGGCTTTCCTTTGCGATGTTTCATCAAAGCAGATAAGGGGTCAAGTGCATTGGCTGTTGCTGCTATACTGGCCAACGGGTTTGGGAAGATAACACTGCTTGATGAACTGTGAGGTATCAGTGGTAGACTAGAACCAGAGCTCAGGAGGCTATTGTGACTGAATGATGGCGGAGTGTTGGCGTTTCTGGGATGAGCAGAACTGCTACTGATGCCATCGTTTTCGTTTACACTATTACTCATGGTTATGTTGGTGAGTGAGGATGAACAGGAGGGAAGAAGAGATGGCAATCCAGAAGCAGTGGCTGAGGAAAACATTGAACTACTAGAGGACGAATTGGGGATTGAAGAGTTAGACTGCTGACTTCGACTTTGTGTTGCTTGAGAGTGAGGTCCTTCTATTGCAGAGGTCAGAGGTGAAGAACTTTGACCATTGAGAGAGGCTGGCAACCTCACAGGCAGCTGATGGACAGGGGGAGTGATAAAATTGTGGAGTTGAAGTTGACTTGCAACTGATGGGGCACTGGTGGATATAGACCCCGGGTTTCCAGCCACAGTGTTATGGTGGTTAAGTGCAGGCTGTGAGGCAGACTGTCTGTTCATCAAAGCCACTTGACTTCGTATTTGTTCTATCAACTGCAGCTGATGTATCTGCTGCTGCTGAAGGGCCATCAGCTGGTCCAAGATCATGGGGATAGCCATGGTGGAAACTCCACCACCTGCTGCTGCCCTTATGCTCTGAGAAAACTGGGCAACTGCCACCCGGGTGCCATGTAGAGTTTCCAGGGTAACATTAGTGCTTGGCATTGTATAACTGGCAACACTAGGGGGAGGAACATCATCAAGCTGAGGTAGAGATCCATCTGCTTCAGGGGACGTCACATCTCTTTCGTCAAGATCCATGTTTTGTTCAGAGGATAGTTCCACCTCCATTTCTTCCTCCTCCTTTTCTAGGACACTGATCCCATTTGAGGTCGTTATGTCTGGGACATCCTCCCCTTCACTAGCAGGTGAGTGTTGTCCCTCCCTGGCATCTTCACTGTCAGCCTGCTCACTAGGGCAACTGGGCACAGGGGAGGGTTCTGGGTACTCCTGGGAGGGAATAGGCGTTTCCTCATTGTCATTAACAATAAGCACCAGTGGGTTCTTAGTGCAGCTCTTTAAATGTTCACAAAAATCAGCCCACTTGAAGAATTCAGCACAACACTTTTCACATACATGAGTCTCTTCACTGCCACTGCGGCTTTCATTTCCACTGTCGGCATCATCCAGTGCATCACCTCGGGCTGTGGGGAGGGGACAGAGAAAAAGCAGGGAGGGAAAAAAAGGAGAATTCATGAATAAAATATCAATAAAGAAAGCACAGATTTTGTAATGCCATGCTACAAAGATTTTACCTTTAATCCCTCCCCCCCGCTTTAAACATGAAAGATCAATACATTACATGTATATACTTTTTACTCCCTGAAAATTGCCTCAGTTCACCAATTCTTAAGAACCACTTTTGTACATTCCCACACTGTCTATAGAGCCAGCTAATAATTTCCTTTGTGCAATCCATTAAATTATGAGGGCCTATCAATTGTGGATACCGCCGCTTAATGAAATTCCATAGAGCCCATTGATTTTCAATATTTCATACAATTCACAGCTGCTTCGTCTGTTGGGAACAAATTAGGACTTTGATGGGCCTATTAGGATTCCCATCTGATATCAGGCTGCTGAATTTCCACCTGAATTTCAAATGCCGTCTAACATTGACAAGTCGTTGCCTTACAGGACTCCCTTTTGAAGCACAAGTAAATTTAAAGGCAAGAAATTATTGAAATGATAAAAAGGAAAAGTATTTAAAAAACCAAATGCCCCATGCAGTTGTTTTGTCACTTTCTCTCTCCCTCTCCCATGCTCTCTGAAACAAGACTCAACAAACTGCATGCTAGTGTGAAGGCAGCAGTCCCTGATTAGTTACACATGTTTAATCACAGTTGCAGGAAGCCACTTCCTCTTCAACATGCGACCATCCGAGTCCAACAGGCCGATTCATGCTTTTAGCAATGACCCATTTCACACCTTATCAAAACCATTGGCTTTCCTTTTTATGCCTGTTATAATGATCTGTCTGTATTTACAATTAGATGTGTGTGATTGTTGGCCTAATACGTGCCTTTTTCTTGTATCATAGTGCAGTGTGTTGTATCTTTCACAGTATTTGAAGTTGAACTTAAATTTAACAATATGACAATATATAGGATGAAATATTGTCATATTGTCTTTTCCTAGAAAATGTGCATATCAAAAAGTATGTATATGTAAAGAGACTGATGGAAAGGAGTCAAATCCTCTCAACTATTGCACATTACAAACTTCTCATTTTTAGTCAGTTGCAATGGGTTTACTGTGCTTTGTTAGTGTTGAAATTCCAGATAACATGAAGGTGTTTAAAGGTACTATAATAAATCCAAATGTTTTGGTATGCAACATAAACCGTAAAAATAAATAGGTGCCCAATTTTCATTCTCATTTGTTGCAGGGTAAATTAGTAATTGGATGTAATTATGTCAATTCGAAGAAAAACAAAATTAAATATGTGCAAAATATAAATGAATAAATAAAGTAAAAAGGTGGCAAGAGAACAGAAAAGACAGCCACACACGGCAGGAGGTTGAAAATCTCCTTAGCCCAGCAGCGGACAGAAGAAACCATTTCCATAATTGAGGGCTGAAAGGTCAACGCAAATGAGTAGGCATTGTGTTGAGCTGATTAGTTATTAGAATGGTATTACTGTCAATCTCTTTTACTCTTTCATACTATTACAAGTGGAAGCCTTTGTATGCCTGTGACCTCACACACACACGCACACACACATTAACACAAACATGCACTGATTTTTTTTTTTTACACCTAAAGACAATAGACTGTCATTCCTGTATTTAATTTGGTATATTTTTTTGTTTAGTTTGAAATCAATTCTAATTAAAAAAAAATGTTAATCTGTATTATATCTCCTAATATTTACTGTGATATATTTTACAATACATTTGGCATAAATTGTAAGATAAAAAATGAACCAATTCAGCAATGTGAACTGTGGTTTTGTGCCTCTTGTATAGAACTGACACATTTTTTAACGATTCATTTAAAAATGCAAAACATACTTTAACTAAACATATTCAATTGCTATTGTGGTTCACATACTGTACCACACGTTGAACTGAATATAACATTATGTAATTGTGTGTTTGTAAAATAGTCTGTGTGACGAGCTATTGATTTTTGTAAAGTGTGAAAAATAAAGGGCCAAAAAAAGAACCCAATGTGTTTTTCATTGCTTCAAGAGACTTTGTTCACTCTGACGCAAATATTAAGATGAACACAGCCAATAGGGGGATTGTGGACTCTGAATCTATGTCTGTTATCATGCTCAACAATCTTTGGCATGCTAACTAACCCCACTAATGTGACATATCAGATGAGGTGTTCATGCTTTCCACTGATTCTGTGAAAACCACAGGGCTGTTCACTGAATAGAGCAATGGGCCATTGGACAATTACAAACTGTGACATTCTCAACCATTCCCGGATTTACTTAATGAATATACACAGAATAAATTAAAAAGGGAATATTTGGTAGTTCAAATAATACTCTTATCTCATATAACAGATTTTATTTAAAGTATCACATCCAACTATTTGAAGCTAAACATCTCTTCATTGTGGCAAATATATTTTCATTTTATTTACCAAAATGCACATGGAAATAACTGTAATATTGAAGACAGGCTTGTAACATAAAAGTGTCTTTCTTTCGGTTTCATATACATATATATATATATATATAATTATATATAATTATATGTATATATGTGTGTATATATATATATATAAATATATATGTATATATATGTGTGTATGTATATTAATATACACACATATCCACACACACACACACATATATATATATATATATATATCTACACACACACACACACACACACGCATATATATGTATGTGTGTGTCCATGTACTGTATGTCCTCAGGCACCTGAGGACATACAGTACATGGACAGGAACGTGTATGTGTGTGTGAGGTAAGGTGTGTGAGATAAACAGATTGTAACTGTATATTTATATGAAATTGCCTCCCGCCCAAAGCCAGCTGGGATAGGCTCCAGCATACCCGTGACCCTAATGAGGATAAGTGGCATAGAAAATGAATGAATGAATGATTTATATGAAATATATATACAATATATATTGTATCCTGACAATTACCTTTGCTGCATGTTAATACATTTGTCAGCAGAAGAAGATGGGTTATTCTGCACCTAGAATAATAATTGAGACAATGTCTCTCTATTATCACTACTCATTTTTCATTTCATACACATTTCCAGTTCAGTGATGTCTCTGGCTATGTCGACAGCATCTGAGTCCACTCATCCTCAGACCTTCAAACTCTAGCGTGTGTCATCCGCCTGGTCAGCGCTACTGCAGAGTGGTACAGTCATATCTGGACTAACAGAGAGATCTTTGTCATAGCCTGCAGATGCGGAGCAGCCAAAACATTAACGATTTGTTTGTGTAACCATTTGCAATACAGTATTCAACGCTAGCTTTTTTCTGTCTCGCTCAATCTGAACTCAGAGAACGATGGAGATGAGGAAGAATATTACAGATGTTAGTTTTCTGCAATTCCAGAACACCGATGATAGGTTTTGAGATGGCCTTGTATGGTATTATTCAAAATTTGATGACAGTGTCTGTCATCAAAAAAACTAAAAAGTAAATCGAGAAAAAAAAACATTGTGTGCATTTGTGTTTGCAGTGCAGAGAGGTAATTAAGACACAGTCCTGTTAAAGTGAGTCATATTTAAGTGCCTTCTTGAAGACATTATGGCTCTCTGTGTGGGTGGTCCACCAGCCTGCACCCATCGGTGAGAGGGGATTAAAACAAAGCCTCACTGCAGGGGAAGGGGCAACATCCACGTTAACACTGTCTGCAGGGGTCTTCTTGCTACATCTTACTGATTGCATTTAAAAACTTTTTGGAGTAATTTATCAAGTAATACAAAAAAGGCCGTTTTTTTTCTTCCAAACTGGTATTATCTGGGGTATTTTGGCCAGAAAAATATGCAACGGAATGTGTGCTTCAAATTGAAGTCACACCCACACAGGCTGCAGTGCACAAACACCCACACACACAATGGCGAACATAAACGTACAATTCAATGTGCAAAATGTATGACTTTATTCTGAAAAGTTTGTATGCATACAGTGTGCCTGTCCTCGGCCCTTACGCTGGTGCCTCGAAGCAAAAGCAGAAACCAGCCTTTACCCATGCACTTCAAATCTGCTGTTGCACAGGAAGTGGTGACAAGATGGAGAGCCTGTCACAGTTTGCACTTTCTAGGACACAAGCAGGCTGTGCAGCCAAGGTCAACGGCATCCATGTTCTAATTGTTTAAGGATCTTGACACCAAGCTGCAGGACCTGCTCGGCTGGGCCGGACAAAGGTTAAGTCAGCAAGCTTTATAAAAGCACTCCTAAGCACCCCCTCCCTTCTTAGCCAATCCTGACACACACAACCCCTAACACCTCTGGAGTGGGGCACATGTCCATAAAGCCCTGAGGGGCAGATGATATGCCACACATGTGTTTGATGGCACTTGTTGTTTTTTTTCAGTACATTAGATCATTTTTTAAATAAAAAATGTTCCAAGTGAGAGTGTAGCCCCGCTCTCTCACATTATCATGTCACTAGGAAAAATAAGAACACCAAAGCACCAATTCGATCTACACATCCAAAATGGATTTAATGTCTACCTTCGCAGTTATATTTCAAAGACTTGCCGAGCTCTGGATGAATGGTGTATGAGCAAGCAGCTGAAAGCGAGTTGGCGTGTCACTCGAAAGGTAGCTTCGGATGTTGCTCTGAGGTGTGTGTTAAGTGTGTGTGGGCTCTGTTTGCTGTGAGAAAATCAAACAATAAAAAACTCTCCAATTTCTATTCTGCACAAAAGCAGGACAGCCAGTTTAGAACGCCAATAAAAGAGAGTGAGGAACATTCCACTGCTATTGCCTATCTTCAAAACAATGGCAGACACTATAGGCGTGTGTTTGTGTGTGTTCATGACCACGTAAAAAAAGAAAGTGTGTTCAAGCTGAGATCACTCAAGTAAATTGTGGATTTTTCTCTTTCAGTAGATGGGGTTGATTTGCATTACACATTTGCAATAAAAACACTCAACTGTGATAGTACACATCTTGTCGTCAAGTTGTCTGACAAGTTGTGTATCATCATGGTCTCGTTCCAGGCTCCTCGAGTGACAACTAAAGATTGATTCTCTCACTTTCTTCTAAGCCTTCCACAGTCATTGCAGCATCCGAACAGAAGCAAAGTCCCGGTTTAAAAACTGTGCTGAAATCACAAGTCTGAAGGGACGACATCAGTGTGACCACAACCACCCAGCACACATGCAACAGAAGCGCAGCTTCAGGGGTAATACATCACACAAAAGTGTGAATGTGGCATACATAAAATGTTTAGCAAAAATGTGATTTTATTATTCAATTAATATATCATTTTCTGTGCAGTGGCAGTTATATTAGATGACTTTATTCAATACAAATATGAAATGTCTGTTATGTCAAAAAAGAATATCATATTTTTAAGATTAAAAAAAACATCACACCTAATAGCTGTATCAAATCTTGGAAAATTGAATTATGCAATATCATTTTTGCATGCTTCAGTGGTTTGTACTTTTTGCATTTGTGTTTACGGTTTCACGCAAACGATGGAGATGAATGCTTGTCTGTTTGTCTCACATGGCGAGCTGAGCTGTGACAAACAATAATGTCTACATAGTGATGGAAATGGAAACTAATCAAGTGTGTTAAATTTATGGGGGGGTGGTAAACAAAAATGATTTCCATGACAAAACATGGCTTCGACCTGCACGGGAATTAGCGTTCTGTTCTTCTTGTGAAGACAGAGAGGCGCAAAAGGACAACACACTCCCTCATGTAACATAATAATTAACATTTTTTAAGTGATGTCAATGTTAAAGCGTGTTTTTTTAAATCACTTGAAACTGATGCATCAAAGGCAGCCAAAAACAGACAGCAATATGTCAAATGATCAATGTGCACCTGAGGATGTTGACTTAAATGTGCACAACGTGAGTCAACATTTAAAAAGTATTACAATTGTTCACTGAAATAACAACACAAAAAAGATTGTTTCCTATGTTGTATTTTACACAGGCCTTTAAAGGCCTTTAGGAGATGTCTGCTGGGAGTGTGTGCTGTGTGTAAATATTTAACAGTAATCGTGACCATCACATAATGTGCATTTATATGGAATAAAATATGCGACAGTTATATATCTCGTTGAGGCTTACAAATGCACACAAATTAATTTGCTTTTCATCAACACCTGCAGAAAAGTGCGAATCAACATTCTTGTCAAATAAATGTAGACTTTCAAAGTACAGATGTAGAAAATAAACACGTTGACCCAGAGAGGCACAGCTGAACCAGTACTCACGCTGCTGGGAAATGAGCCCGCTCAGCGGCGCGTCCTCATCGGACTTGAGGTGCTGCGGCTTGGCTTGCTTGCGTCGGGACATGCTGGCACCGGTGTCGGTACCGGTGTCGGTACTTGCCGCTGCTGTTGCTGCCTGTGCTCTGGCGCTCCGGGGCTGCGTGTGTGCGCGCGCGGCGCTGGCACATCAGCGCAGTGCGCACCCGGTCGACGCGCCAAACTTCTCCAAAGTGTTGGAGCGGAGTGCGGGGCCAACGGGGAAATTAGCCGGTCCTGCTGTCGCGGCACTGCGTGGGGTTGCGCATGTCGGCGCGATAATTATGAAAGTGAATAATGCGCGGAGATGAGTGGCACGGCGAGAAGGTGGGGAGGATTGGCTGGAGTCCAGGGGACGCGCATTGGATATGCTAATGAGCAACAGACTGAGCAATTAGCCGCCTTACTCTCGGGCTTTATCCGTCTCTTTTCTCTTCAGCTCCCCGCCTACAACACACAACCTCTTGTTATGTCCGCCGCTTGGGGACGTCCGTCCTTCCTCCTCGCCTCTCCCCTCCTCAGAGTGCTTCTTCAAGGTGTTTGGCTTCACACTTTTGGGCTCCGTTCTCGCATTTTCTCGCGTGACCTGCCCAAGTGAAGCGGCTGTCCTGCGAGTTGGTATGGGGACGTTTGGACTAAAGTTGCCTGGCAAAGCGGCAGGCTGGCACCACAGCTCCCCGGGCCTCCCGGTGCCAACGCGCGTCCCGCCGAGTGCCCACCAGCTCTTCTGAGAGTCATCCACCAAAAACGCGGAGTAGCTTCGGTCTGAACGCTTTCGCACGCGGGGGGTTTGCTCCCTTTCCAGCTCTCAAAAATAAAAGTCCCCTCGGGATATTCGCCGGGCCCCGCTCTTCAAAATAAAAGCGTCAGGAGTAAAAGTTGTGTTCGAGCGGCCCGCTGGTCTCCTGCGGGTCTCTTGTGCTCGACCGGGCTCCGTGTGAGCGTTGGAGTGGCGGCGACGGCGTTTAACCCCCACAAAGCGCAGGCTCAGCCCATTGCTTGCCGCCGCCGCTAGGATGTACCACCACGTTGCTGTTGAATGGACCGTCCCCCCCCCACACCCACATGTGACCTCCCATCCCACAACAGTACCCCGACACGTCCCAGCACTGTGCGCTGTCAGAGGCTGTGCTGTATTCAAGTGCATCAGTGTCTGTACGAGACCCTTTCCTTTTGAACTTTTCCCACAACCCCTGCAAAAGATTGCATGTCAAAGAAGCCATGCCATTTAGGTTGCACACACACACACACACACGCACACACACACACACACACACACACACACTATTTGAGTTCCACGGTCTGCACCTCATGAGAGACAAATGTGCTGGCAACAAGGTCGTCCGGAGCAAACTTTTCTCCCCCCCCTTTGGACTCCTTTCATCATCCCTGGTGCAGAAGTTACACCCAGAGCCTCTATGTTATTATCTGCCATTAATAGATGCAGCCCCAGGAAGACAAAATCAGCTATTGATAATTGCAAGGAGTCCACGGCGGCTCCTGTATCGATCCGCGTGTCCTCCTCCCCCCTGCTACGCAGAGATAAGGAGACGCAGTCTTTAGAGCAATATCATTTCTTTGGACCTATCTGCTGGCTACAGACTTATGATGAATAGCCAGAGCGGCTCAAGTCCTTTATCAGCCGAGCGCCGCCCGCCCCTCGCTCCTTGATGTAAAATTGATTCTTTATAACCCAAAAATCAAACTGTCCACCTGGCCATCATCACCATCAATATCTTTACAAAAGGCGGAAAGAATGAAGATCATCCCCACACGTACGCGCACACGCATTGAAAACGCCCGGGGGAGTGCACTGGGATGAGGATTGCCAACTATTTGAGGCATAGGACTCCGATTGTTATTATTTTGATTGCAATGACGTTTCACGTGTGTTTCTAAGCGTAAATAGATTGCAGCACAGCCGGATCCCCATGCAGCTTCCAGCCTGCACTCCGGCGAGGTGGGGGGTGGCAAATGGAGGAGAGGAAGGAGAGAGAGAGAGAGAGAGAGAGAGAAGGAGGAAAGAACGTGTAATCACCCAAACAAACTCTTTTTTACCCATTTTCACACTCTTTGGAAGAGTAGAGATCTAGGCAAAATGCTCTACTTTGATCGCTTCCTGCAGAACTCTCTTCTCTTTGTGCGCGCCGTCCCTCCTCCACTGTGGATGTACACGCACACTTGTGACACCGGCACCGTAAAGAAGAGAAACAAGGTAAATGATGACCCCCCACCCCTGCCAGCTTGTAGAAGGACGCTAAGGCAGTTGACAGGTACGTCTGACGTCGAGGCGTGTGCGTCTGGGACATCTTTGCGCAACCAGTACCAGGCACGACTCACTTACATACACGAGTTAGTGCGGCAGCCTATGGCAGCTTGTAAAGTGATAAAGTGCTGAGTCAACCTGCACCAATCAGAGGGCAGAGTCTGCTTCTGGAATATTATAACGGGGCCACATCCATATCATAAGATACATAATTATGTCGTGGAATAGTTTATGATGCAGCCATTTATTCAGGTTTATTTGCATAGCTACTGTAACTAATCAATCCAAGGGCAGGAAAGGATTTTTTTTTTTCCATGCATTTCAAAATGGAATACAGAGCTGTTGCTTAACTGCAAAATCATTGTACTATATTTAAATAAGTGTGATATTCTTTTAATTTTTATAGTGAGATTTCCTTAGTGTGTGTCTGTTCTGGTTGTATTTTGATTTGTCCGACTGGGCAAATGGGAGTGAGCCCAATTAATTCTGCCTAGCAACAAGAGGCATTTCAGTTGTACTATATTTGTCCAGGAAAATAAATTGTAATAATAATAATAATTGTGATGATTATACCTCGCAGCTAAATTAAACAATTTTATTCTTATAAAGTTCCGTAATGTAAACGGCTGTTTCACACAGTAATCAGTAATGGACTTCAAAAACTTCCCAAGCCTGTAATTGGTCTCAGTCTGAATTGAACACCTGAGATCAAATAACCTTTGCATGATATCCTAATCTATTGGGATACTGTACAGCCTGGGTTCCCAAAGTGGGTACATATGCAACACAAATATTAGTGCGATTGAACACCTCACAGCAACTTCACAGCACAAAGTTCACAGAGCAGAAAGTAGGATGGAGACAGATCATTAAGTAAATTTGATGATTACATTGTGCATAAAGAGTGTTTAATCTTTAATTGAGGTTTCATTTAAACTGCTGTTCCAAAGTACGAGTAGGAGGAGTAGGGGGTACATGGCTTCAGGTCAAATGTCTGAAGGTGTGAAAAGTTTGGAAACTACTGCTGTAGAGTATAATAGTTGTTTTACAATAAATGACAAATTATTTTTGCCATTGCTTCATTTAAAATGAATTCAAATGTAACAAATGAAATAGATAATAATTAAAAAAAAAAACATGCTTAACTGTCTTAAAGTGCATGTCATTCAACTTCCAGTGTATTTGATGTGAATAGTCAAACATTTACATTTTCTTCAGTAAAAAAAAAGACTTGGGAGTGGCTATTACCTATTTGCACACTGGCGGGCATGCACAGAACAGCTATAATGCATGCTGTGCAGGGCTTTTCAATCCGTAATATTATTTGTTAGAGGCATCTACTAGAATCTACTAGAAATACAATAATCATTTATTGTAGCTAACTGGTTCCAGACGTCACCATTATAAGTGAATTTCCCCAAAGTAGGATTCCATCTTTATAAATAGTCCGTTTACAACCTTCTACAGTAAATACATCTTAAACAAAGATGAATAAATCCTCCTGGACATGAAATAACATCCATACAGTTATTTTTACACTCGTATTATAATATATAGAGATTATTGTATTCTCTCTATATAGTTTTTATTATTTATATTTATATACATATAGTATATATAGAAAAAACTATCAGGGGAAGAGATGTCAGGGGTTCAGAGTTAAATTTTAGCTGGATTACTGGGGTGTTATTAACCGGTGTTATTATTAGGATTACTGTCATGATTGAGTTATTAATATTGTGCCTGTCATTTTGGCAAACAAGTCTGGCACTTATGTGGCTCACTGTTCATTATTGACTATCAATCTAACTATTGCAGTAATGTTACTGACAACTAGTGACAGTGTAGAATACTGTATATCACAATTTGAATGTGTCTACGTAATGCACAAATGAACTAAAAGTAATACATTTGTATTTTCGTTCATTTGCCCGTTTTTAGGCTTCAAAATTCTTAATTTAGGCAAAAAATACCAAAGTTTTGCTTAAATATGCATACCTTTTTTAATGGACTGTATTCAACCACAAAGCAGCATTATTTATTCATTAATTTATTGTTAAATACTGTGACAGAGTAAAGATTAAAAGATTTGTCAGTAGTTTCATTCAATCAAATGCAATTTTAAGATGGTGGATGTTTGTGCTTCTGTTTGAGCATATGTGTGCCATTAGGTTGAGGTCCGAAGATGTACTTGGCCACTCCATTACTTTCTCTTTCAGCATCCTTGGCAAGGCATGTATCATTTTTGAGATGTGTTTGGGGTCATTATCATGTTGGAAAATTACCACACAGCCCAGATTCCAAAGAGAGGGCATCATACTCTGAATATCTCAGTACATATTGGGGTTCATATTTTCTTTAATGAACCGCAATTTCCCAGTGCCGGCAGCACTCACGCTGCCCCAAACCATGATGTTACTACCATCACTGTTTTTGACTGTAGACTTTGTATTCACTTAGTTTTTCAGACAACAGTGTGCGTTTTTTGAGTTATTCCCAGTGGATAAAAAAAAAACCAATACTGCTATACAAACTGTACACAAAGTACTGTAAAGTATACCCAAGTGTCTTTTCAGTTGTATTGTCCCTTGGGAGAATATACCGTAATAAAAATGGTTGCTGACACACAAGGGTGTACTCATTTTGGTGACATAGTTTATGTCAGGAAGGCCAGAGGACTTTAAGATGACTTATTTTAGAGTGTCATAATCTCCTACTTTCTCTTCTGTGAACAGTAGAAATTGGACTTGTTAAGTATCTCAGTGGAAATAAAACATGACAGGAAACCCTCACCTTGCGATGAACAAGATTTGATCTGACTGGTCCAATCAGAGTTAATTGAAATGAATTGAATCAACCTATTTCTTCTGCTACTGTAATTAAATTAGAAGCTGCAGCATAATTGGACATTGAGTTGGCAATTGAGAGGAGATGACAAAATGCTCATCGGTGCCACCGAAGACCAGAGTGTCAAATTTAGTGTGAAAAGCAGCGCACCAAATGCTGCCAGACACATTGACAGGCCCAGGACTTTGCAATGCGGAGATCAGCCACACTGAAATCGCAAATTCCATAATGATCTTGACATACGATGTCACTGTCTGGCAAGTTCAGTTTGCCATTTTGTTTAGCTAGCTACTAGGATGCAAACAACAAAGTACTTTTTTGTTATATATATATATACATATACAGTATATATAGGTATATATACAACTAAAAGCAGTGTTTTAATAACATGCCAAAAGCCCTATTACGCTAACCGGAGAATGGACACGAACCAAGGAAAAATTGTGACGTAAATTTTGACCAAAATTGCTACCCAAAAAACACGTATGTATGTATCGTAAGTACGGATATAATTCAATTTTCAACACTACACAGTATTTATTTACACTTTGCATATTTGTGTCCTGTATATTTCCTGCAAAGAAATGCCAGTGAAGAATACATGGATAATGCATAATACATTCATAACTACTTACAATACATACATACATTTGTCAATTTGAAAATGAACTACGCCTTTAATTTATTTTACAATACAATCAGATGCTCTGTATCAAATACATCGCAAATCAAGTTGACCCTCGTAAGAAAGGAAAGTGTTTTACAGCTTCAAGGCCGAAGTCATCTGTGACTTTAATACCATTTCCAAGAACAATGAGCAGAATAGGGCTAAAGCTGCACTGATGACACTTAATCTCATTGGAATTCCTTGTCAGGTTTGACCTTGGAAAGATATTAGCCACTAGACAAGTGACTGTGTGTGTCCCTGTGTGTGCGTGTGTGATGGGAGGGATATCTACCTGCGTTTACTAATATGTGATTGTAAGAATGTCTTTAATTAACAAAACCAAATATAAAACGGTCCGGTATTATGTTTACACTGCAGCTTCACTGCATGTTCTTGAGAGCAGTGGACTGCTAGGATCTGTGGCCCTGTGATATGTGTGCCTCACAGTCTGTTCAATAGAGGCCTTTGCATTTTTAAACAGCATCAGTTACTTTATACTGTCATTGTTTTTGGCACCATTTGCCTTCCTTAATCCTGGTAAGTGCATAGACTCACTGACTCACTGACAGCGAAGACCTCTCTTTCTACGGGTGAAGATGTAGGATGTAAAATGCATCATCTGTACAGATTCTATATACACTGCTTTTAACAGAAGACTATGAAAATCTAAGATAATGGCGACTGTTTAGTGTGTCACTCCTGTTGCATATTTGCTTTTGTTGCCCCTCCCCAGCCCGGAGAGGGGTGTGAATTGAAATCCTGTGGTATAGAACGAAGGAAGACAATGCACGAGGAGGTGATGTCTCTTCGCCGGCAGGATTCATTCTTCTCAAAAAATGACAGCAGTTCAGATATCATGAAACTCAAATCCTAGCAGTTTCATATCATCCCTAACTTCCAAAACATCAATTTAACATTCACGGGTGTTGTATCCTGTGTCAGTTCACAATATTCATTTCAACTCTGTATTGATGAAACAGTATCACAATAGCATTTTCTGATCTTAAGACATTTTCTTCACATCAATTTAGTGACAATTTCCACTAGCATGTATACTTGTATAATATCTTTTTAGCACTATAATATCAGTAACACCGTGCAATTAGCCGGCTCACTGATATCCACCATCCAACAAGGCCCGCTAGCACATGCTATGCGCTACGCTATGCTACATTTAGCATATGCTGAAATGCTCCCCAACACATTTTGTACACGACCACTTTACATGCAGCCATTTCTTCTCGTGACTTTCTCAACTCTTCCAAGCTTTTTGTACAGGTCATTTATACGTTACACTAACCTGTGGTATAGAATGAAGGAAGGCAATGCACAATGAGTTGATGTCTCTTCACCGGCAGGATTTATTCTTCCTCTGTCGCGATATCACCTACTCTATATCACCGTCGCTACTAGCACCCGCTAGTGGTCTTGCGGTATTACAACACCAAGAATAGAGGTCTGAATTATTTTAGACACAAACATGATTTAAAAAAAAAAAAACGTGGGGTGTCTGTTTTTAATAACTGAAATTTTACATGTCAATCTTATTCATGAATTACTACTAAGTTTAACCGCTTTAAACATTTGTATGCATTTTACAGTTTTTAACTTTTTGTATCTTGTTTTATTAGCCTTACACTTTCATAATTGTGTCTGATTAACACTGTAGGCAACAATTGTGTAAGCACCTTTACACAGTATTGCATTTCATTAGTTAGACTTTGGTCTTGATGGACGTGAACAATGAAAACAAGAGGAGGTTTGACATTTAGTAAGTGCTCTGGTCCGCTGGTGTGGCATCGATGTGGACAAAAGTTAACAAAGAAAGAAACGTCGTAATTGCCACTGCAATAAAAATGAATACATTAATAAACTAATAAAACCATCTGAACAAAACTGATGATAAGCAGTGTTTCCAATACATACATTTGTTCATGGCAGCCTGCCACAAATACATTTGGACCACCACAGAAGAGCTACCAGCCGGTGCATGCAGCACAACCAAATTAAATCTATCCCCACCACCCTACCTCATCACCACAAACAGATTACAGTGCTGTGGGAAACACTGGATACCCTTACCCTAATATTTCTTTGCACAATCTTTTCAGCAAATGCCTGCATTCAAGCAATTCCTGAAACTCTCAATGAAACTTCTGCAGTTCAGGTGTGAAGGGTGCCTTCTCGGGACTGCAGGTTCCAGCTCTTTCGACAGATGTTCATTTGCATGAATGAGAAAGGCTACTTCAGGATAGTCCAATTTTTTTGTTCTTACCCATTTTTGGCATTTGTAGTTTTTTTGGGTCATTGGATCTGTGACCTGAAATTGAGACCAAACTTTCTGACGCTGAACAGACAGGCTTGATAGTCGCAAGATTTCATTGTACCCTGCACAGATTTAAGACACCTTGTGCCAAATTCAGCAAAGCAGTACCAGAATGTCAATGACCACTTCTGGACGGGCTTCACAACACTGTTGGGCTGTCAGGAACTGCATTGTAGTGGTTCCAGTCCTACCCGCCTGGTTCGACGAAATGTGCTTTGCCTCGCAGATGCTGGTCTAGGCTGCTCCCTGTCGCATGGGGTGTTACGCAAGAGTCCGATCGTGTTCATCACTTACATAATAACCCTCAGCTATGTCATCAGCAAGCATGGGTTGTCCTTCCGCCTGCTATGCTGAAGACACACATGTTTACATAAAAACTACCTCTAGCTGCTCTGTAGCTTTGACTCCTCTCACCACATGCCTAAGGTATGGATGAACAACAACTTCCTCCAACTAAACAGCAGCATAACCTAGGCACTCCTTGTTGGCACCCCTCACATTTGTACCATTGGAGACCGAGCCTTTCGTACAGCTGCAATGGTGCTCTTGAATGGCCTACCAAAAAAAGTTTATTTGAAGACCTCAAGACATTTTTAAAAAAGTCTACAGCTGATGTTGCTTTTTAACATATTTTTTAAATTTGTTGTATTTTATTTCTCCCTGCCACGTTGTGTCTTTGGGAACGGTAATGTCTTTAATGAAATGAAGTGTTCATTCATTGTTTATTTGCATTTGGAACTGTTCGCATGTAAAACAAAAATGACAAAAACGTGTTTTTTTGGTCCTGTTCAGCCAGATAGGATTGTTGATCTAGATGCCCTTACATGCTAAACAGATTTTCTCTCCCAGGAAAAAGAATAAGATACTCTCCCCTGTTACATATTTTATTTGACTTAATTTGATGTTTATTGTTATGCAAATTTGGAGTGACCGGACCGGAGCAGGAGGGGATAGAGAAGAAGAGAAAAGAAGACAGAAGACTGCGGGGAAAAGGGGACAATACAGTCCAGACACAGTTATGTTTAGTGTATCACAATTATTACAGTATTTCTGTTGGATACAGAGTAGTTTGCTTATATTGCATACCACCTACCCCAACAATCTAGAGTATGTTCATGGAAGTTTAATGTTTGAGACTCATCACACTTGGACTGGATTACTGTGTAGACCAGCCGCATCCGGATTTTTCTATAATCGTAACCAAACAACTAACTTAAGATTTCTTATATTGAAAGGTGGCATGTGTAGACATTTGGAATCTCTTTTTCAAAAGCATTCTAATAGCCACAACAATGAAACACCCAAAAGGGAAATTCGATTTCATTACAAAGCTAACACAGTTTACCCATCAAGTACCCATCAAGTATTTTAATGTATTTGTCTCTTGTCGGTCTGTTGTGTGTTTTGGAGCAGCACCAGCTAGTGGAGGAAGAACACCTATTTGGTGGAGAGGTAATTGGGACATACTAGCCTCTGATTGCCAGTATCTTTCACTTGGAGCGGCCTCAGCTCCGCTTGCACCAACATCCTGATTACAAATCGTCTTATTGATTTGATGAGTGCAAGATGTTTGCTAATAACTGTTCTCATGCCATCTGTTAATCTTTGTTGTGATTAAAGAGGTAATCCCAACACCCATTATTCCCAGTGACAAGAGTGGTATCTTACAAAAGCCTCACTTCTCCCTCACAAGCCAGGCAAGGTTGAAAGGGGGCTCCAAGGGGAGCAAGACCAAGGATATCAGTGATCTTTAAATGAAATTGAGAAATCAGATACACCACACACATAACAAGTGCAATTCAAAAAAGGGAGAGAATTACACCTCTCGCTAAAAATCCATTAGGCCGTATAATCACACAAAATGATTTTTCTTAAATATGATAATAAATCACAGACTGGATCAATAGCCTGTGCACCAACTGCTATGCCCTGATAACGTATCAATCAATATTTAGTATTTAGATTTTCATTAATACCTAAGTGGGACTTTCAACCTGTTAACACTGAGTGAAATATAATCTGTGATAAAAATGGGCCAAAATAAAGAAACTGATAAAAGGCAGTGTAGTCCTGTTAGCATTCCTTGGTTGTTCCTCATATCTGTCATTGATCAGTCAATAGCTTAGGTGTGATTAAAGACTCTTTCAAAATCAAGCTGTGTGTGTGTAGGGGTGGTGTGCATGTGTCTGTTTACATGGCAACACACTCATCGATCATGTGTGATAGGGTTTTGCTACACTTTAGAGGCAACAGCTGTACAATGTGCATATTTTGCAGTGTAAAAGTCTGCCAGGTATGACACACATTTTCAGGACTCTTAATTTTAAATTCAGCATTAACATCCTCTAGCCCTTGACAATGTTTACCTTTTTATTCAACATTGCCAGGCAGGTTGCTTTTCTGTACTTTAAGCAGAGTAATCCTAATCTTCACACTTGTGTTTAGTTAAAGATTGCTTGCCTGCACTGTTGCTTGGCTTTAGGGGGTTTATAGCTGATTCCCTGAACAGCTCTGCACCATATTGTAAAGACCCGCAATTAATTGGCCGCTGTGTAACTCTGACAGAAACACTTAGGCAGATAGTTCCAGAGTGATGCTTTTAAATCAGTGCATTCCGAATATGCACGCCATGGCCCATCTGTAATCTTTTCTTAAGGTTTTAAACAGGGGACTGCCAACTGTTTTCCAATTGGATTGACTCTCGGCCATTTGTAAGTGGAATCCCTTTGCTTTATAAAGAGATTAATGCTGAAAAATATTAAACCCCCATTGTTAATTAAATTTATTTTCAAAATTTTTCATAACCATTTTTTAAATGCTGGCCAATAAAAACTATAATATTGAATTTGTTATAGTGTTGAACTATTGATCATCAAATATGATAGTGTTATTTGTTCTCTGTCAAAATAGGGCATTTTAGATTTAGGTTATATACTATTATATTACATGATATAAATAATCCAGTAGGCATGTCACCACAGTGAAAGAAATAACTTTTTAGATAAAGTTAATTAAGTTAATTGGGTACCTGTATTCTATAGAACACATGGCTCGGTTTACAGCTGAATTGACGTGTCTCAAGGCTGTCTAATGTTTTACTCAGGTCAACAGGCTATTAGGCAACTACCCAGGTGGTGTTTCTTTTAAGCTGATCCTTGACACACATTGGTTGGTTGTGTTGGTTATTTTGAAAAGATTTAACTTTATTTTATTGCATTGTATTGTTTGTCATCATTATGCTGCAAAAATATACAGGACAATACTGGAATTGTGCCAAGTCCTGGCTAAATGAAAAAAAAAAGATATAATGCATTCAGAGGATGCGTTCAAAAACATGATACGATGTAATATTTTACAATCACTAGGTGTCAGTAATATTAGATGAGGCACACAAGCATCAAACTGCATTGCTGTAAAAACAAGCTTTTATTGCAGGTTTGAATTATCTCACAACAAGCACAATAATAATAACATACACTGGCCTGGAAAAAGTTGCCACCTGCACTGAACTAAGCAAAAAGGTACGAGGTTGCGGCAGTTGGTCAGGTCTAGGTTCAGCAACAGTATGTGCTCAAAGAATGAGGTCAGCTGAATACATGAATATACTGAATGAGCAGGTTATTCCTTCAATGGATTTTTTCTTCCCTGATGGCACGAGCCTATACCAAGATGACAATGCCAGGTTTTATCAGGGTCAAATTATGAAAGAGTGGTTCAGGGAGCACGAGACATCATTTTTACACATGGAGTCCAGACCTTAACCCCATTGAGAATCTTTGAAATGTGCTGGTGAAAGCTTTGTACAGTGGTCAGATTCTATCATCATCAATGCAAGATCCTGGTGGAAAATGGACAATGGATGGAAATAAATCTTGTGACTTTGCAGAAGCTTATCGAAACTATGCCACAGAGAATGTGCGCCGTAATCAAAGCAATAGTCCAACAAAATATTAGTGTCTATGATGATTTTTTTGGTGGCCACTTTTTTTTTGGCCAGGCAGCGTAATACTACAATAATCATCATCATAATAACACTGGCTACTGTTGCGTCCGAAACACATTTATTGCAACAAACATTAGAAAGACATCTATTTACATCTTTAATTGCTTATTTTCTCTGATTACGTCTACCATATTGGGTAATTCGAGTATGAAGGTGATGATAGGAGTGTTATTTGTGTTTAGATGGCTCTAATAATCTTAAAAGCCATATTAAGAAGGTCATAAATATGTTCCATTCCACTTTCTTCTGCTTCTCAGTAAGCAATCTCACTAAGGAAGCCCAGACTTTCCGGTCCCCGGCCTCCTCTTCCAGTTCCGCCGTCCCACCTCAAGGCGTTCCCAGGTCAGCTGTGAGACATAATTTCTCCAGCATGTTCTAGGTACGCCCCGAGACCTTCTCCTGGCTAGGCATGCCAGGAAAATCACCCCAGGGAGGCGTCCGAGAGGCGTCCACCTCAACTGGCTCCTCTCGATGTGAAGGAACAGTGGCTCCCTCAAACGTTATAGACATAGGTGAGCGTGGGAACATACTGTAGATTGACCGGTACATTGAGAGCCTTGCCTTCCGGCTCAGCTCTCTCTTCAACACGACGGTTCAGTACAACGACCGCATTACAGCACACCCATCGGACACTAAGCATCTCTGGAAGTCTGTGGGGCAGTGGGCTAGTCCCGACCCTTGGCTTCTGCATGATGATTGGAGGACCTGTCCGAGGTGAAATCCCTTTTTGATTCATAGTAAAATGACCGAATCAGCGATCTTGAAGTACAAACACCACACTTGAGCATTTTCCAAATTTTTCATTCCATTGTTTTGAACTGATTCGAAGACTTTATGGATCCCCATTGTTTTGTCTTTGTTAGAAATGACTAGGAAGAAAAAAAATACAGTTATGATGTAGGCCTGGAAAAAAATGAATGACCTGCGTGTGTGTGTGTGTGTGTATGTATGCCCGCAGAGTCATGCAGTCTGATGCTCTTATATAACTATTCTGAACTGAACTTTGTTGACCAGATGACAATTCCTCCTCCTTAGTCAGCCATTGTGGGCATAACATGGTATGTTAAACAGTTTTCCGCTCTGATCATACAATCAGAGGGGACGGAACAATGTTGATGTGATTGTGGGCCATCTAGATGGCCTTGTGAGGCAAATCTGATATCTGATTGGTTAAAGAAACGGCCCCATTGCTCATAGTGTGTATGCGACATATTGATGTGCCTATTGATTCTGGCCCTGGTCAGCTTAGATTAACATGGAAATTGAAGTCCTATTCAACAAAAACATATATAAACACAATATGCACACACACTACTGGAAGCAGTAGCGTGTGTGCATATTGCGATCCATTGAAAATAATACACTGGTGTAATAAATAATGTACCTATTTTAACAATTGATGGATGTATACACGTTTGTAAAGAAAATCATACAACGATTTTCCTACATCACAGCACAGCCACCAAATACACTTGTCAGTGTGTGGTTTGGCACACACCTCAACTCTGGACTGGAACTGCCAATCCAAATAATCCCTGAGGTGGACGAAGTGCCAAGAGGCCCTTTGAGGGGCTGGTAAAGAGAGTGTTAGCTGAGTGGGTCAGCTGCTGCTGGCATTACTGTAATTAAATTAGTGTGTTTGAGCTTCGGCATGCTATAGGTCAACACCTACATCAGGAATATACAGTACACATCACTACACACTTCAGGGAAGAATATTTTATAGAGTACTAGTAATCACAATTTATAGTTCAATTTCCAAAGATCAAATATAGTAGTTGCTGGAAAATGTGAGATACTTTTTGTACTGTACAACATCTAAAGCTGAATGCTATTGAGATCATACAATTTTGAAATTTGGGGATAAAATATACCTCAAAAGTTTCACAAAACTGTACAAGTGAACTTCCACTGAGGATGGAAGATGTCAGCAAATCTCTGTGCTGGAGTCATCCCCAGTGAACGAGAGGGTTATTTCCCTACGCCTTAGGGCTGGGGAAAGGGTCCTGACTGTGGTTTGTGCGTACGCGCCAAACAGCAGTTCAGAGTACCCAGCCTTCTTGGAGTCTATCAGAAGGGTTCTGCAGAGCACCCCAGCTGGTGACTCCATAGTTCTACTGGGAGACTTCAACGCCCATGTGGGCAATGACAGTGTGACTTGGAGGGGTGTGGTGGGGAGGATGACTTCCCTGACCTGAACCCGTGTGGTGTGTTGTTGCTGGACTTCTGTGCGAATCAGTTTGTCCATAACAAACACCATGTTCGAACATCAGGATGTCCATAAGTGCACTTGGCATTAGGACACCCTAGGTCGCTGGTCTATGATCGACTTTGTGGTCGTATCATCAGACCTGCGTCCGCATGTTCTGGACACGCGGGTGAAGAGAGGGGCTGAGCTGTCAACTGACCACCACCTTGTGATGAGTTGGATTAGATGGCGGGGAAGGATGCCGGACAGACCTGGTAGACCCAAACGTGTAGTGTGGGTGTGCTGGGAACGTCTGGCAGAGTCTCCCATTCGTCGAGTTTTCAACTCTCATCTCCGGCAGAGCTTCGCCTGCATCTCGAGGGAGGACCAGGATATTGAGTCCGAATGGGCCGTATTCCGTGCCTCCATTGCTGCGGCAGCCAGTCGTAGTTGTTGACGCAAGGTGGTCGGTGCCAGTCGTGGCGGCAAGCCCCGAACCCGATGGTGGACACCGGGGGTTAGGGCTGCTGTCAAGCTGAAGAAGGAGTCCTATGAAGCATGTATGGCTTGCGGGACTGCCGAAGCAGCTGACAAATACCGGGAGGCCAAGCGGAACGCGGCTTTAGCGGTGGTCGAGGCAAAAACTCGGGTGTGGGAGGAGTTCGGTGAGGCTAGGGAGCACGACTTTCGGTCGGCCTCGAGGAAGTTCTGGCAAACCGTCTGACAACTCAGAAAGGGGAAGCAGACCCAATTCACACTGTTTACAGTGCGGACGGGAGCTTGCTGACCTCTACTGAGGATATAGTTGGTCGGTGGAAGGAATACTTTGAGGCCCTTCTCAATCCCACTGACATACCTTCTGTAGAGAAAGCAGAGTCTGAGGATACGTACGTGGACAGTTCTATCACCATGGCTGAGGTAATTGGGGTAGTTAAAACACTCCCCAATGGCAAGGCTCCGGGGGTAGACGAGTTTCACCCTGAATTCCTCAAGGCTCTGGATGTTGGGGGACTTTTTTGGTTGACACGCCTCTACAACATTGCATGGAAGTCGGGAACAGTACCTCGGGACTGGCAGACCGGGGTGGTGGTACCCATTTTTAAAAAGGGTGACTGGAGGGTGTGTTCCAACGATAGGGGGATCACACTCCTCAGCCTCCCTGGGAAAGTCTACTCCAGGGTGCTGGAAAGAAGGGTACGACCGTTAGTCGAACCTCGGTTACAGGAGTTTCAATGTGGTTTTCGTCCCGGTCGCGGAACACTGGCCCTGCTCTACACCCTTGCAAGGGTACTCGAGGGTATGTGGGAGTTTGCCCAACCGGTCTACATGTGCTTTGTAGACTTGAAAAAGTCTTTCGACTGTGTCCCTTGTGGTGTCCTGTGCGGGGTGCTCCGGGAGTAGGGGATTGGTGGGCCGTTACTATGTGCCATTCGGTCCTTGTACAATCAAAGGAGGAGCCTGGTTTGCCATTGCCAGCAGTACGCTGAGCTTGTTTCCGGTGAACATTGGCCTCCACCAAGGTTGCCCTTTGTCACCAATTATGTTCATAATCTTCATGGACAGAATTTCTAGGTGCAGTCAAGGCATTGAGGGAGTCTATCTTGGTGACTTTCGGATCTCGTCTCTGCTATTTGCAGACGATGTGGTCCTTATGGCCTCATCACGCTGTGACCTTCAGCGTTTACTGGAGCAGTTCGCAGCTGAGTGTGAAGCTTCTAAGCTGAGACTCAGCACCTCCAAATCCGAGGCCATGGTTCTCAGTCAGAAACGGGTGTATTGAACCCTCCGGGTTGGGAGTGAGGTCTTGCATCAGGTGAAAGAGTTCAAGTATTTTGGGGTCTTGTTCACGAGTGAGGGAAGGTCGGAGCGTGAGGTCGACAGACGTGTCGGAGCACCGTTTGCAGTAATGCGGTCGCTGTACCGGACCGTCGTGGTGAAGAGAGAGTTGAGCCGGAGGGCAAACCTCTCTGTTTACCGATCGATCTACGTTCCCACCCTCACCTATGGTCATGAGTTATGGATCATGACCGAAAGAACGAGATCGCGAATACAAGCGGCGGAGATGAGTTTCCTCCGTAGGGTGGCTGGACTCACCCTAAGAGATAGGGTGAGGAGCTCAACCATCCGGTAGGAGCTCTGAGTAGAGCTGCTGCTCCTTCACATCGAGAGGAGCCAGTTGAGGTGGCTCGGGCATCTCGTCCGGATGCCTCCCGGGCTCCTCCCTGGTGAGGTGTTTCGGGCATGCCCAGGCGGGAGAAGGCCCCGTGCAAGACCTAGGACACGCTGGAGGGACTATGTCTCACAGCTGGCCTGGGAACGCCTTGGTGTGCTCCCGGAGGAGCTAGAAGAGGTTGCCGGAGAAGTCTGGACTTCACTACTGAGACTGCTGGCCCCGCGACCCGGACCCGGATAAGCGGAAGAAAATGGAATGGAATTGATTAAATGGTACTGTATTTTATGAACAAAAAGATACATGACAGGACACTATTCTGTATCTTTATATGTATTTACATTCCAAAGGAATAAATCAATCAAGCTAAACTATAGCACACATGTCTGAAGAAATAGTAGAACATTTAGCAGATATAAGAGCAGA
This sequence comes from Oostethus manadensis, assembly GCA_024372805.1. Lineage (NCBI taxonomy): Eukaryota > Metazoa > Chordata > Actinopteri > Syngnathiformes > Syngnathidae > Oostethus > Oostethus manadensis. The sequence goes on from QODF01000114.1 coordinate 657,901, forward strand.
ACATTAGAATCACAATTTAACTGTGTTATTATGAGCCATGAGGAGTTGTGTTCAAAGAAACGAAGAAAGTAATTTTTAAAATCGAATTCACCGTGGCCGCATAGTGGGTGACTGGGTAGTATGTTGGCCTCACAGTCAGGAGGTTCTGGGTTCGAATCTCCGTTGGGCATCTCTGTGTGGAGTTTGCGTGTTCTCCCTGTGCGTGTGTGGGTTTTCTCCGGGTACTCCGGTTTCCTCCCACATTCCAAAAACTAATCCCCGAGCAGCTACTGGTGGGGCTACCGGTTTGTGTCAGATACATATGCAGGTTTCTTGTTATGTTGATTTGTACAGTGTAAAGAATCTTACAAAGGGTGAACAAAGGTATTGCTTTTCACAGAGAGAGGTCCTCTCTAGTTAATTGTATACCAGTCTTAAAGTTTGGGTCTGCTGGTGTAATACAGTATAATTGTTATTTTTGCACATTAACACATAATGTATTGCAAATCAGAATACATATTGGGAACTTCTATTTGTTGTCTTGTTTTGCCTGAACATTTTGAAGCTGTTATAGATGTAGAAACATATCCTTGCTCCCTAATATGTGTACATCTGCAATTTGTTGGGGTAGTGAGCTGGCTTGGTTGCATTTTACCATCTAACACCAACAATTTTGCACGATACGATACAAATTTAAATGTTTTGGAGTAATGCAAAAGTTTCAGGACGATGATGGACAGTTGTGGAGACAGACTTGTTAGTTTTTGTAGGCAACTGGAACATTTTTGATTGCTTTAATTTACTATATCCAGAATTGCAGCTCTTTCTGCCCTGCACTTTTATCAAGCCCTGTGAGCTCGTATTGATTTTTTTATTTTCTTCACAGGATAAGAAGACAGAGAGTTAGGGAGCGCTGGTGAATGGACAACTTCCCTCAGATTGCTGCTATTCTCCAGCTTATTGCATCCTGTCGTTTGTAGTTTCAGATGATGTCCAGTACGCCACAGCTGCTCCAGCCAATAAACAAGGTGAATAACAATGGGGAGGTGGGCAGGGATGAAGAAGGGGAGACAGGATAACCACCACAACACACGCACATGAAACTAAAGCACTATTATTACAATTTACTCTTTGTCTTGCAGCAGCATAACTATAGGGATAGGTTGTTTTTTGAAATTGTTGAAAAAGTAAATCAACTAACAACTTCCTCTAAGATGCATTCAGAATGTTTTGCTAGAAATATGTATAAAATAGTGCTTGTAATCTGAGCACGGAATTATGATTAATTATTTGTCATTTTCTCTGTCCCTCAATAAATTTTACTAAAGTTGCCGTGTTATAAAACTGTTTCATGACTGAAGGCTAAAGTCCCATTTTAACATTTTGGGATGCGCTTGTACGTCCCGGTCCACCATCGTATGTGTGTTCCCCCTGAGCCAAATTAATTATTATCGTTACCCCAAGGAAATGCAATCAAAATTGTAATGGTTTGTTCCCCGAAATGAAATGGGACAATGGTTTTGTCTCATTGCTTTTTGTTTTTGTATTGTATAACATCGTTTTATTCCTTTTATCCTAGTTTTTTTATTATTTTTATTTGTGCGTGTTATCATTTTGAATGCTTATGTACTGTATGTGTCTGTGTGGATACAACTATTTCAAGGTGAGGCTGTTTTGATGCTTTTTCTTAATAGTGGGCATCCTTTTTTTAATTTTTTTTTTTTTTTTCAGCCCTCTCTTTTTCTTTATCTGCAATGAAAAAAATACACATTGCCTAAAATAACATTACCTAAGATGGTTATTTTGTTTTATGCAAAACTGCTAAATTGGGATGTTCATCAAGGAGACCATTTTCCATAAAACAGTACAAACAAAATGCTGACAGTTCGATTTATATCAGAATACAGAGTCAGAGCTTTGTACATAAGATTTATTATTATACTCTCAAGCCCAAAATTACCCTGGTTTGAGTTGAAATTTGTGTATTTGTTGAACGGGTTGGTTGAATTATATGTCAAATTAAAAAAAACTCAAAGTTTGAAAAATTTAACATCAAAATGTTCTCAATACAGTCATATCCAGTGTTCTAAATTTGCAGTTGATTAGAATCCTCTAGCTTAGTGGTCCACAATTTAAAAGGTCCAATTCCTTAAAAGGTCTTTGCCTTTAAGTTCAATAGCTCTGTTGTTAGAAAATGGCCAGTTTGGTTTGCATCATGAGTCACACTTCTACCTAAGCTCTAGTTAATTGTATTGAGGTCGTAAGCTATTGCCAGCTACCAAGTCTGCTCTGGTCAGTATTTATCGCCTGCTCTAGAGTATGCTGCGAGTTGCCAGGACCAAAGGAGTAGATTAGACAAAGGAAAGTCTAATACTGAACCTTTTCTGCTTTTTTCCATTGACTTCTTGTATCTTTATGAGGAAAACAAGAACAGCAATTCCACTATAGAGCAGAAAACCGCATATATGAACGATGTTGTGGCTGCAGTTGCACTTTCACTTCCGGCAGTCTGGACTTTGGAGTCTGTATAGTCATGTGACTTTAAACATGCAGACAGATACACTGTAGGGATGTAAATCTCTTTGTGACAACTATTTGATTCAAATCTAGCTACACAAGTTACGATACAATTCAAAAACAATATATTTACGATATATACAGTATTAACAGAATGATTTGATACAATTCAATGCAGTGCGCAAATGATACGATTCAATTGGATTGCACGGTTAATGCTTGTTGATGTAGACATTAATTACAACCCAAACAACATGAAGCCAGTCAACACTGTCTTGTGTGTAAAATTGAGTAGTTCAACTGGGACAGACGTAAACATTGCAGTTGTTATAACATGGAGCCTCTATGTCCAATTTTTAGACATATACTTGATAATAAACAGCTCTGGATTAAATGTAAGCGACCACTTCAAAGTCTGACTGGTGCATGCCAAGTTGCATGAAAGCTATGATGAAAAGTCAGCGTCATTCCACCAAATATCGAATTCTGAACTCTGAATTGTAAAGTTTAGAAATGAAAAGCAAATATAAATACTCTTTTTTTGTTGTCTTATGACCAGTCCAGGGTGTACCCCGCCTCTCGCTTATATCAGCTGGGATAGGCTTCGTACCCCTACAACCCTAATGAGGATAGGCGGCATAGAAAATGGATGGAAGACCATTTTTATATCTCCGTCCATCTATCCATGTTCTATTATATATATAGAAGTGTTCAAAATAATAGCAGTGCAATGTGACTATCCAGATTAATTACTGTTATTAGTATATTTTTATTGCTACATGGCAAACAAGATACCAGTAGGTGCAGTAGATTCTCAGAAAACAAACAAGACCCTGAACTGATGATATCCACTCTCTTAAAGCTGTGCAATTGGGCAATTAGTTAAAAGAGGGGTATTAATATATATACTGTATAGATATACAGCTCTGGATACCGCTCTCATTATCATCATCATCTGGTATCACTTGAGTCTAGTGGGATTTTTTTCGCTATTTGTGCACTCTAAAGTGACTCACAAGGCCAACCCTCAATTTGCAAGTTCTTTGGCAGACTGGGCATGTAGTAGTACCCGGCAGAAAAAAGGAGCTGGTTCTTTTCCTGCCGCCTGGTTGTAGACTTTCTTCGTAATGGTCTACAGCGACTAAACACCTCAAGTCCATTTTTTGCAGATGACTTCAGACCACTTGCATAAAGCAGCAGAGAGATCATACTTTGTGAATAAGTATGAACAAGAATGTTCTTGAAAAATAGTACATATACATTTGCTGTTAAAAAAATAATATACTCAAAGAACCCACAAAAATCATTTTCACATGGTTGCCTGCAAGCAAAGAAGAGGAAATTGCCTAGGCTTAACCTAGAGTTTAGTCATAAGGTTATGGTCAATTTGGAAAACTGCCAAAGCCATGCCCTTGAGTCATCCTACTGTATGTATGTTTTGTCAACCATTCCAGGAACAGCAGCTGAATCATACCGCAAAATAAATTATTCCCGATTTAGAAAGGTTTAGAGAAAACAAGTGCCTGAAGCCTGTGTTTGTGTTACTCCACCACACATAATCATATTTTAACTCATATGATCTCAAACAGTTACTTGTCATGTTCAGTAATATTTTTATTATAATCGGGCTGGTTGACAGTTTTATTTTAGCTACACGGACTGACAGGCCCATGTGTTAAAGACATGTTCACTTCACTTTGGAATCAATAAGCTCTATGAGCCAGCACATTTGTTTTGATGTATACGTTAAGGAAGCTGGCCACAAAATGAAGAAGCCCTCAGAGATCAGTGGAGCGTAATGTGGGTATTAATAAAGTAGTAAAATAGATGTGGAAGAATGTGCTTTCATGTCATCTGGGAGAATTGGATTTATCTGTTGGGTTTACAAACCAATATTGCAAGAATTCTGTTAACAAAAATAGCCAGAAAAAATAAGGCCAGAGAACCGAAATAATAACCAAAATAGCATTCTTTCTGTAATCAAAACCCAAACATCCACTTTTCAATCCTGGGGGAAGTGATGTGTCTGCAGATGTGTGTGACAGAAATATTTATTGCCCTTATGTTGCAAACGACCTCCTATTCATTCAATCTCTCTTCTTTCATTACTTCAGATTCAATATCTCCTCAGCTTGTTTTCTTCAAAAATGATAAACATCTCTTGCCACTTGCTGCCTTTGCAGTTCCCACGATTACTCTCTTTTTTCCTCTGCGTTATAAGCAAGACAATTATATGAGTGGTATTCTTTCTAACCACTTCCAGTTGACGTCAAATCTAAGCAGATCTAAGCAAAGTTAAATTCCCACAAAGCACACCAGGCCTGTATTAGCTCTCATTTGAATACATCCCCGCTGTGAAGGAGAACAGAGGTGACTTGTCATTCAACTGACCCTTGAAGTGGCCGGATGAAGGACAGGGAGAAGGAGGAGGTGAGGGGTGGAAAGCGGACATGGGCCAAGGTCAAGAAAGCTAATTTGTTTCCTGCAGAGGCAGACCACACACTGGCCACACAAGAGGGGCTTTAATGTTGTTCAAGGGGCATAACCTGGGGTTGGGTTTATCAGCTACTGGATTCAGGACATCATGCAGGAAGAAAATGGTGTTTATTTTTGCTTCTTTTTGCAATTAGGACAATATAACAATGTATTTCAAAACACACACAGCCATTCTTTGCAACCAGTATGTCCCAGCCTAAATGGCCTCATATGTGTAAAGAATTTAACTCTGGGAGACAGTAGGGACCCGTCATTAACATTTTTGGACTCCGTACAACTCAACTCACACTTGATTTCTACCCCATCATCATATGAAATTGTTGACACCTTAAGTCTTCAAGATCTAATCTGATGTTTTCAGTCGTGGCTTTTTTATGATACTTTATATTGTGTTGTGTTATGAAGAGCAGTGTTTTATAAAGATACATTTTTTTAAAATCCCTAAATTGTCTTGTACTGCTTGCTAATACCAATAAAGAGTCTTTGCTCAGTGCTGCAAATATGCAACTTTGAGCTGATAGTTGTCTTTTTTTTGCTTTGACTGCTGTTTTCTTGACTCGTACTCTGCCCAAACCTGCCTCTTTGTATCATCTTTCCCACATTACAGTTTATGGATGCTGTTTGATATAATTACTTTGTTGAGTAGAAACTGCTGCAGTGGCTTTACATTGGTTGTCATAGTAATTTTACTGATATTGTTGTAATATTGTTTTTTTTCCACTTATTTTGGTGCAAATATTGATAAACATGCAGATAAAATGAATATTTTTTTCTGTCGTCTCTCACACTATGATGTGTGTTTTATGATGACTATGATGTAATTTTTGTCTGTATTGTATTTTTGTGACAGATGTTTCATTTATTATACAGTAGAGTTGAACCCCTGGATATGAAATTATATCGTTCCATAAGGATTTTTGTAAGCCACATTTTTTGTAACACGAACAACATTTAACATGAAGTCCATTAGAGTCTGAATGTGAGTGTGAATGGTTGCATGTCTACCCTGCGATTGACTGGCGACCCGTCCAGGGTGTACCCCGCCTCCCGCCCGAAGTCACCTGGAATAGGCTCCAGCATACCCGCGACCCTAATGAGGATAAGCGGTATAGAAAATGAATGAATGAATGAATTGGCTAATTCGTTCCACTGACCCGGAAGACCCCTCATGCAATGGAAAAAAACACTGTTGTGCACATTTAATACTGTACAAATAATTAGTATTGTAATACAAATGTATTTTAATAATAAAACCTGAAATAGAATGTATATTGAGTTAAAATTCAAAAGGTTTCTTACCTTTAAACGCAGCAAATTGCAGTACAGCATGTAAACTGGCAGCGATAAACCAATCAGAGAACATTACGTAATACGTACAGTACATACACTTACCTCCGCCATGCCTCCAGTAGGTGTACTTCTGGTATGCTGCAAAAGAACATTTTTACCGAGTGCCGGGAGAGCTACGGCACCATATGTGAATGGATTGTGGATGCTCGGGGTAAGGTATCTGCTTTAACTCTTGTCCGAGCTTTCACGAAAGCCGGCATCATTGCTGAACAGCCGACTGACAATGGGACTGACGGCGGACAATGATAACAGGAAACCCGGCATGTTTGATGACAAAATTGCCCAGCTGTTCAATTCAGATGCAGAAGATGGATTTGTGGGAGAAGAGTGATTTCCAAATACAGTGAGTGTTTTTTAAATAGCACAATAAAGTTCAACTAAAGTCACTCTTTTGCTTCCGTTGCCTTTTTTTGCATACCATATGTTTTAGCATGCACCTTAAAATACGGTAAATTAGGAAAATTCCGAAAAAAAAAACAAGTTTTGGTAAGATCGACAAACTTTCGTAAAGCGAATTAATTTTTATAAACCGAAGTGAAAAAAATAAGAAAGGTGTTTTCGTATCCTGCAACTTTCGTATTCCAGGGCATTCGTATCCCAGGGTTTCACTGTGTATAGTATATACAAATAATGCATATATAATAAATACACATTTTCTTATTTTTATTGGATTTATTCATTTAAATGTATTTGTATTTATATAATCATATATATTTGTTTCAACTGAGTATTAGGGTCACATTAAAAAAATCTGAGATTTCAAGATTAAAAGTGGTAATTTTATAAGAAAAAAAGAGAATAAAACTGGTAATATTACCTTTGAATGACGCCATTTCAGAGGAAAAGTGCAGCATAGTTCTTCAGGAAGGAAGGAAACGTTCCTCTTGCTTCAGGCAAGCTTTTATTTAAAACGGGAAGGCATAACAGAGCAGTTGGGCACAAACAGATTAGCATGGGTTAGCATCATCTCACGGGTACCCTCATGTAGCCCGCTCCCTCCACGTGAGGCCCCCCTTTTCATAGCTGTCCCAGGCAATGCCTGTAGCATCCAGTTACGGCTTTTATTCTGGTAAAGTTTATATTACAAGCTGTTTCACATAAATGTAAAACTTTATTGTCGTAAATTCAAAACTTTACGACAATCTCAGATTATTTTAATACTTCGTAATAACAGGCATTACCAAGGCAATAAAGACAGAGGACTTCTGTGACCTTTGATCTTAGTCAAAATTAATATTGTAAGTTTTATTAAGACTTTTTTCTTGTAAAATTACTACTTTTAATTTTGAAATCTGTATTTTTTTTTTTTTGGCCTTAACACTGCATGGTAATTTGTTATTTATCAAATGCTCTAAATGTAAAAAAAAAAAAAGGCGACACAAAAATGTCCATCCATCCATCCATTTTCTTCCACTTATCCGAGGTCGGGTCGCGGGGGCAGCAACCTAAGCAGGGAAGCCCAGAGTTCCCTCTCCCCGGCCACTTCGTCTAGCTCTTCCCAGCGGATGCCGAGGCGTTCCCAGGCCAGCTGAGAGACATAGTCTCTCCAACGTGTCCTGGGTCTTCCCTGAGGCCTCCTACCGGTTGGACGTGCCCTGAACACCTCCCCAGGAAGGCGTTCGGGAGGCATCCTAACCAGATGCCCGAGCCACCTCATCTGACTCCTCTAAATGTGGAGGAGCAGCGGTTCTACTCCGAGTCTCTCCCGGATGACAGTGCTTCTCACCCTATCTCTAAGGGGGAGAAAACTCATTTCGGCCGCTTGTACCCGCGATCTTGTCCTTTCGGTCACTACCCAAAGCTCATGACCATAGGTGAGGGTAGGAACGTAGAACAACTGGTAAATCGAGAGCTTTGCCTTTTGGCTCAGCTCTCTTTTCACCACGACAGATCGGTGCAGAGTCCGCATCACTGCAGATGCCACACCAATCCGCCTGTCCATCTCACGTTCCATCCTTCCATCACTCGTGAACAAGACCCCGAGGTACTTAAACTCCTCCACTTGAGGCAGGACCTCATCCCCGACCCGGAGATGGCACTCCACCCTTTCCCGGGCGAGAACCATGGACTCGGACTTGGAGGTGCTGATTCTTATTCCAACCGCTTCACACTCAGCTGCGAACCGATCCAGTGAGAGTTGAAGGTCACTGCTCGATGAAGCCAACAGAACCACGTCATCTGCAAAAAGCAGAGATTGAATCCTGCGGCCACCAAACTGAAACCCCTCAACGCCCTGGCTGCGCCTAGAAATTCTGTCCATGAAAGTAGTGAACAGAATCGGTGACAAAGGGCAGCCCTGGCGGAGTCCAACCCTCACTGGAAACGGGTCCGACTTATTGCCGGCAATGCGAATCAAACTCTGACACCGGTCATACAGGGAACGAACCGCCTGGATTAGGTGGTCCGATACCCCATATTCCCGGGGCACTCCCCACAGTATTCCCCAAGGAACACGGTCGAATGCCTTCTCCAAGTCCACAAAACACATGTAGACTGGTTGGGCAAACTCCCATGCACCCTCAAGGACCCTGCCGGACTATAGAGTTGGTCCACAGTTCCACAACCAGGACGAAAACCACACTGCTCCTCCTGAATACGAGATTCGACTATCCGGCGGATCCTCCTCTCCGGAACCCCTGAATAGACCTTACCGGGGAGGCTAAGAAGTGTGATCCCACGATAGTTAGAACACACCCTCCGGTCCCCCTTCTTGAAAAGCGGGACCACCACCCCGGTCTGCCAGTCCAGGGGCACCGACCCCGACGTCCACGCAAAGCTGCAGAGTCGTGTCAACCAAGACACGCCCACAGCATCCAGGGCCTTAAGGAACTCCGGGCGGATCTCATCCACCCCCGGGGCCCTGCCACCAAGGAGCTTTTTGACCACCTTGGTGACATCATCCCCAGAGATAGGCGAACCCGACTCAGAGTCCCCAGGCACTGCTTCCATGTTGGAAGGCGTGTCGGTGGGATTGAGGAGGTCTTCAAAGTATTCCCTCCAACGGTCCACAACATCTCGGGTCGAGTTCAGCAGCACTCCGTCCCCACCATACACGGTGTTGACTGTGCACTGCTTCCCCCACTGGAGACGGCGGATGGGGGTCCAGTATCTCTTTGAAGCCATCCGGAAGTCGTTTTTGCCTCAGCGACCGCCAGAGCTGAAGACCGCTTGGCTTTCCGGTACCCGTCGGCTGCCTCCAGAGTGCCATGGGCCAAGACGGCCTGATAGGACTCTTTCTTCAGCTTGACGGCATCCCTCACCACTGGTGTCCATCAACGGGTTCTGGGATTACCGCCACGACAGGCACCGACCACCTTACGGCCACAGCTCCGGTCGGTCGCATCGACAATGGAGGCACGGAACATCGCCCACTCGGATTCAATGTCCGCTGCCTCCCTCGAAACACGGTCAAAGCTCTCCCGCAGGTGGGAATTGAAACTCCTTTTGACAAGGGATTCTGCCAGGCGTTCCCAGCAGACCCTCACAATGCGGTTGGGTCTGCCAGGTCTGACCGGCATCCTCCCACACTATCGGAACCAACTCACCACCAGGTGGTGATCAGTTGACAGCTCCGCCCCTCTCCTCACCCGAGTGTCCAAAACATGTGGTTGAAAGTCCGATGACACAACCACAAAGTCAATCATCGAACTGCGGCCCAGGGTGTCCTGATGCCAAGTGCACATGTAGACACCCTTATGCTTGAACATGGTGTTCGTTATAGACAATTCGTGACGAGCACAGAAGTCCAATAACAAGACACCGCTCGGGTTAAGATCAGGGGGGCCGTTCCTCCCAATCACACCTCTCCAGGTCTCACTGTCGCTGCCAACATGAGCGTTGAAGTCACCCAACAGAACAAGGGAATCCCCCGAGGGAGCACTCTCTAGTATTTCCTCTAAGGACTCCAAAAAGGGCGGGTATTCTGAACTGCCGTTTGGCGCATAAGCGCAAATAACAGTCAGGACCCGTCCCCTCACCCGAAGGCGTAGGGAAACTACCCTCTCATTTACCGGGTTAAACTCCAACGTGCAAGCTTGGAGCCGGGGAGCAACAAGAATTGCCACCCCTGCTCATCGGCTCTCATTGCTGGCAACATCAGAGTGGAATGAAGTCCAGCCCCTCTCGAGAGGACTGGTTCCAGAGCCCTTGCCGTGCGTTGAGGTGAGTCCGACTATATCTAGCCGGAATTTCTCCACCTCACGAACCAGCTCAGACTCCTTCCCCCACAGAGAGGTGACATTCCACGTACCGATAACTAGCTTCCGTAGCCGAGGATCGGACCGCCAAGGCCTCTGCCTCCGGCCGCCACGCAGCGCTCTTTGCACCCGACCCCTTTGGCCCCTCCCACGAGTGGTGAGCTCATGGGAGGGGGGACCCACGTTACCTTTTCGGGCTGTGCCCGACCGGGACCCATGGGTGCAGGCCCGGCCACCAGACGCTCGCCATCGTGCCCCACCTCCGGTCCTGGCTCCAGAGGGGGGCCCCGGTGTCCCGCGTCTGTGCGAGGGAAAACGAAGTCCAATTGTATCATTCATCATTAGGGTCTTTTGAGCCACTCTTTGTCTGGTCCCTCCCCTAGGACCTAGGTCATGGGTGACCCTACCAGGGGCATGATAGCCCCCGACAACTTAGCTCCTAGGATCATTGGGACACGCAAACTCCTCCACCACGATAAGGTGGTGACTCAGGGAGGAGACAAAAATGTCTGCCTTAAAAAAAAAAAGTTTAATGATAATTAATATGTATTACTAATTGTCTGTAGAAAAAACTTTTATACCAATCTACAGTTTTAGTTACATTGTGTGTTTTTAATATTTTATAATTTGAGTAATTTATATGTTTTATGATAATTTCATTCAGTAACATTCTACAGTTGACATATTTTTACTGTTGTGATTTTTTACTGTTACTGTTGCCAACATGTTTCTTGGTCTGTCACAGTCCAAAAGGAAATGAATGCATTTGCCACCTCAAGGGCATCCAGGGTGGCTCTGTGGATCCTGTAAAGCAGGGGTAATCACTGTCAGTGAACATCATAGCCTTGGGTGAGGAAACACCACCCGCCAGACAGGAAAGCCCTTAACACATGAACTTTTTATACATATGATATACTGTATTGTATAGCCTCAAAATTCTGATGATGAGTACATTTAACATATTAACCCAGTTAAAGTGTCCACTTTTTTTCTTAGTTGTCACCGGCGAGCTCTTTTCCATTAGCGCTGTTAAAAAATCTCTGTGCTTTTGCTCATTAGGTGAAGTGAAAACAGATTAGTTGGCTTCTTTGAACAAAGGTCAATGAAGGCACTTTGTCTTGACCTCTGTTTGTTTGTTTGGATTTACAAACAGACAGTCTGCCTCTTCATCTCACACTCAGGTTTGCAGAGATGCCTTTTCTTACCCTTCATCTCCTTTCCACTTTATTCTTCACAAAGTGATCACTAGCTAAAGATGTGCTCTCACAAATATCCTATCTGTCCTCACTTGCTCCACAGGTGTGAAACAGGGAGCACGAGACTGAGGCCTTGTTTAGTTTTTTGCAGATATAATAATAAACCACAAGGAATGTCAGATAAATGCTGAAAGATAGGCATCAATCAGCAACCTTTCTAGAGAGGCTGCAAGGCATGCCATGGTTGTCAAGAAGGAGGAATATGGTGACTCATCCCTCTTTAATCTCCCTTTCCTGGCCAATTGATCGCACTTTCATATCCATTAGGCTGGCTTTGGAGCCGCTGTGATGAATGGCTGAGTACAAACATACTTTTTCAAGGCCAGAGTGGACAAAAATAAGACAAAATAGATGACAAAACATTCTTCACCTTAGATGTGGGTATTTTGAAAACTCTATGACCAGAATGAAGATGAAATTGCCATGCAGCTATTCATTTTGCCACAAAGAGATTTCAAATTTTGTGGATTCACTCTATCATGTTTTTCTTAACATATACTTGAATATATGAATAATCAATCTAAGTATGAACCAATTTAGGAACCTTTTATTAGATCATATCTCTTGTGAGACAATGTCTAGCTCTTTAAACAATCAATTTCATTCTCATTCACTCTGGTCCCCGGTGATTAGCTCTTTCACTTCACTCTGAGAGTTGGGCGGCTGGCGGAGGTGCCGGGGCTATACGGGCCGCTGGGGGTCCCTTGGGGGGGGGGGCTGGGCTACGCTGCTCTGCGGGGGACCGGTGTTTATCTCTGTGAGGCTGGGGTAGGTCTGGTGCCGAGACGACCGGTTGGTGGAGGGGCGGGGGACCGTGGGTTGGGGCCTGGGTCGTTGCCGTCGGGCCGGTTGGCTGGGCTGGCTGGGTGTGGGTAGGGCGGCACTCCTGGGCCCTGGGTTCCGGGGGCTGCCTCTGCCTAGGAGTGGGGGCGTATCTGACCCCCGGGGGCATCTGGGTTGGCCTGGACTCGCTGCTGTGGGGGTGGATGGGTGCGCGTCCCAGTGCCGGATTGGTGCCTGGGAGGACCAGGGTTGGGGGAGTGTACAGGGGGTTGGGCGGGTGTGGGTGTGTGTGCGCGAGTGCAGGTGTGTGTCAGTGTGTTTGTGTGTATGTTGGGTGCAGGGGATTGAACATGGGTGTGGGCACAGGGGGCAGTGGGGAGGTGTGTGATTGTGCCTGGATGGTTGCTGCCTCTTCGAGTGGTGGGGTGTGTTGCCCGGGTTCCTCTCTGATACGGGGTGGGGATGGCGGTGGCGGTGTTCGGGGGTGTGGGCCGCCGGGGTCTCCTGCAGTGGCGCGCATGGTGGCTAGTGTGTAACATCTGGGTGAGGCTGCTCCCGGGCTGCGGTCGCTGAACGTCCGGGGCCTCGCCTCGCCTCGCGCCGGCCCCTGCCCCGCGGTGGGTCCCGAGAAACAGGGGTGCCTACTGCCCAATGGCTCGTCCTCTGGGAGGGAAAAAAAATATATATAATTTCCCTCCTAGTCTTACTATCCCTCGCGCCCTCGCCCCCTCACTCCCTGCAAACAAGCACATAGGATCTTGGGGAGTGCGCGTGCTCCATGGGGGTGGGGCGGGGGGGGGGTCACAAACATGACCTCCTTCTGTCATGCCCTGGGGGCCGCAAACTCCCCAGTTTTAATTACACTTATTCACTATACATAGACTCACAGACACCTCACATTCATTTTTGGGGGGCGGGACTTGTGTCGCGGGGTGGGCAGAGCTACTTAGCCGTGCTCAGCCGGCGGAGTGGTTCTGCCCATGGTGTCGCGCAGTTTCGGCTCCTCAATTTTAATTGCCTACACACACACATCTTACACTTCATAACACTTTTAGTTGGGTGGGGAGGCGGGGATTAGAGGGTCCTGTTACACCCCTGTTTTTTTTTGGACGCTCCGTGGGGCTGGGGGCGGGGGGGGGGGGTGATTGTTTTGGCTCCGGGTGTCGGTCGGCAGCGGTGATGGGAGGAGTGCCTGCGTGCATGCGGCGCTCTGTGGATTTCCCGGCGGCCGGGTATGGTGGTATGGCCCCGTGTCTCGGGGGAGCTCGCGGTGATGCTGCTCGCTACATTGGGGGGTGGCACATCCAGGTGCATATGTGAAAATGTAGGTGTGTAAGTGTAGTAGGAACAGGGTTTGGTGTGGGTACTGGGGCTGGGGTGGACGGGTCACGGGGGCTGAGAGGGAGGAGTGGACCCATGGGCCCTCTATGGGCGCCTGCCTCTGGCGTTGGGGAAGGCGATGGCCCGCGGCAGTTGCGTCTGGGGTGGCCTGGAGCTCCCGGGGTGTTGGGTATGGCCCCTGCTTTGGGGGGTTGGGTGGCTTCTGGGCCCGGGGGCTCGGGAGTGGTTGTCCTGCTTGCCCGAAGCTGGCCGGCCTCCGGCGGGTGTTCCGGCGGTTGGCGCCCGGGCCCCTCCTGTGGCCCCTGCTCGGCTGCCGGGCGGCGTCGGGCCGGGTCTCCCTTCCACGTCTTCGGAGGGGACTCGCGGTTGCCTCTTGGGGTGGCGGGGTCGGGCCTTCCCCTCTGTGGGGAGCCTGCTGGGGGGCCGTGCTCCGGCGTCTTCCTGGTCGGGCCCTCGCTTTTGGAGGGAGTGTGGTTTGGGATGCATGGCGGTGTTCACCACGGGCATCTCCTCGTTCTCTGTTTCGCTCTGATGCGGTTATCCTGTCACTGCAGAGTAATGTAGATTTAATGTAGATTTGTTGCACGTGTCATTTGGATGGTCATTGTTCAAGAGGTTCTGTTTCTTTTCTCGTTGTTTTTCTTGTATGTTTATCATTATTAGTAAATATGTATGTATGTGTGTATACATATATATGCACACTGTATGTGTGTGTATGTATGTATGTACTGCATGGATATGTGTATGTGCACAGTATGTGTATGTATGCGTGTACGAATATGTGCATGTATACATGTATATATATGTGTGTGTGTGTATATATGCGTTTGTATATGTATATATATATGTATATGTATATGAAGGTATGTACATGAAATTAGTATTATTATTATTATTTTATTTTTTTCTTCTTTCCCCTGTATTTTTGCTCATTTAGCTCTGTGTCGGTTCTGGTTGTTGCGGAAATCTTGATTATTACGGTTGTTTATAATATGGTTGAAATATGTTTGTGAGGTTCTTCTGCACCCTTTCTTATATCCCCCACCCGTCCCCTTTTCAGGTCAGGTCCAGCATCGAAATGTGGCGCAACAAAATTCATAATAAACGCAGTCAAATGTCAAGGGAGACTCATTTGGATTATGAAATCTCCCTTGGCAAAGAAATTTTGCTCAGCATTTGAAGGCAGCTTGACTCCCATTCAGCTGTTATGATCCTGGACAAGACACACAAAAAAAAAAAAAAAGAATATATGAATAAATAATGTTGCTTTGTGTTTGAATAAGACATATTTAGGAACTGGTTACTAGGTGTCAGCATGTAAGACAACGCAGGCTTTGATCTGAATCACAATAATAATATTTATAATATTAATCATCATAATACCAACCCGGCTACTACTTTGCCCGTAATTCAGCTAAAATGCAACTCTGAACCCCCAGATATTACTTCCTGATCTCCACACATACCAAACACATTCATAAACACATTCATTTCAACACGCAAAAACAGGAGTCTTCAGAGGCTTATTTTCTGTCATTATAGTCTACTCTATCACATATAAAAATGACTATATGGGTGTTCGTTCATCTCCAGAAGGCTTTGTTTAATGTATAAACCCATATTGATTAGGTTGTTTTTAATGGACTATATTTGACAAGTTTTAAGCAGTCCTACTTCACTGAAATTAACTTATCACTTAAATTGATTAACTGTGTTAAACAGGAGATTACTTTAAATTATGTTAGACCGCCAGCATGCATAATGTTACATTCTCTATATTCTATACCGCTTGCCTGCATTATGAGGTGCAGCCTATCCCACCTGACTGTGGTTGAGAGGCAAGAGGCTTGGTCGTCACTCGCAGGGCACACACAAACACTCACACTCACGGTCACACCTATGGACAATTCGGATTGTCCAGTCAATGTAACATATTTTTGGGATGTGGGAGGAACCCTAAGTACCCAAGTGTAGAACATGCAAGCTCCACACAGAGATGTTCCAACTGAAATTCTGTGAGGCAAAGGCGCAAACCACAAAAATGTAGTAATTTTCTATACAACTTTATATGTTTTACTGTAATATTACTTGCATAGTTTTAGTTCAGGTTGAGTTAAACTTCCAAACCTTTCCAATTTGTTAAATTGTGTCATGACTCCTTGTTTAGAAAATGTATTTATTTAAAAGCTTCACTTTGCAACAAACAGAAGCAAACCAATATTCGAGCATGTGAGTGCTATATTTTCTTCTAGGTATTTTGGATTGAATTATTTTAATGGTATCCCAATCAGCGTCACAAACTTAAAAAGTCAAAGTGATAGTATAATCCCTCAGATATTATATATTTTTTTGAAAATTCAGAATTTTATCAGATTAATCTGAAGCACATTGTTTGATATTTTAGACTGGACGTAAGAGTCATCTTTAAAAGTATACGTTTAAAAATACAGACATTTTTGTGGAGAACTACATAACACTCCATTGAGATTTCCCACCGTGGCACTCAGCAGGATTCTTACCGGTTGGCTGTTGTATGATTATTACCAACACATTATTTCAGCGTGAGTGGCCTCCACACCTCTATGAAAGAAAAAGAAAAAAATGGTTGTCGCGCATGAGAAGACGCTGACAAAAAGAGCCAGACAGGAAGGAGAGAAACGACAGAATTTAATAAAGTTCAACAAGGCAGAAAGGATTGCACAAGTGGTGAATAGAAACTCCCCTTTACAACTTCTACCTACTTTAACATACTCTAACGCTTGTCCTCTTTATTTGCATCTGCGTTCTCAGGACGACGACTCACTTGACCTTGAGGGGGACGCTCATTTTGTATTTTTATGTGAATGTTGACCAAGGATGGCCACCATCTGTGCAAACTGTCAGGCATTCCTGCTTCTGCGCTCATAAACATCTGACACATTTCACCCAATGCAAATGATCATCCCTTCTCTGTTTTAGGCTTTTACTCTCTTAAACTGACACAAACAGAAGTGATATATCATTTTCCGCAAACAGACTTACGTCTAATGATCTCCACCCGCTTGTGCCATTGAAGGTGGCATCTGGGCTTTTTCTGTTTTTCTTGTTCCTCATAAACCTCCTCTGCCTTTCCATAAATTCAGCTTGCATTTATCTCATGTTGGATATTTCACCAAAAAGCATTCCACTAAGCTGAAACACAAAAGAGGCCACAGTGAATAAGGTTTAAATGATGTTGTTTTCAGTGATATGGATGTGTATGCCGTAAATACAAAAGAGTTTGTTGACTGTCGTTGATAAGCCATCATTTGTACCACTGACAAAACGTTAATGATTCCCCAGCAGTTATATATTTATGAATAGACAAGTGTCTCCCACAGCCCAGTGGGGGTGCCCATTAAAACGGAGAATAAACACAATAATTGTGATTTTCAGATAAAATCCACTTTCGAATGGGATTCCAACTGGCGAATTGTTGAAAAAGCTGTAATTTTCCAGGAGCTCTTGCTAATCAACTCAAGAGTGTGCGGCCTATTTTGATGTCTAAATGAAATGATTGCCATTGAATTTAGTCGAGCGTGTTGTTTGCAAAAGTTTTTTGTAACAGAGTTTGTCTAAGCGAGGCAGTGATAGAATTTCTAGTTGCTCTATTGGAACTTGCTCCATTGACTTGGTGCTGTAAATATTAACATATCTTTAACGTATAAATTATGGTATCACTTTATGTTTTTACTGTTTCTATTGTTTCTTAATTATTTTTCTTGTCACCGATTTTGTACTGTCAATTTGGTTCCTCTGTCTGAGGTTCCCTCTAAGATGGGCTTGCGCAAACGCGCACTGCTCTCACGTTCTCAGCACACAACAAAGCCATGCAGCACACAAAATGTATTCCAACTTGACCTGTGAATGACAAACACATCATTTATGCTGGTCCATTTGGCAGAGGTTTAGAGGTTCTTTAAAGGCGAAACTGGGCGAGATTATTTTCATTTTTTAAATAAGAGAAAGGGCTGTTTTATAAAAAATTCTGCGAAGCCAAAGTAGCAAGCCAATGGTAGGAGTGAAGTGTGGAGTGAATGTGAGGTGAATGCACGTTCACAGGTTTTGGACAGAGTCAAATCTGAGGGTGGACAACAACCTCTCAAAGAAGATAATGAAGCAAAAGACAAAATCATTGAACAACTGAAGAGCACAATTTATGACATGGGCCATAATACACGAATTAATGATGTGATTGTGACGGGGCATTGGATTAAACCCAGGTTGTATGCCAGAGCAGTCGGGAATAAAGAGGAATCAGATGAAGGGGATGCCACTTCAACAGAGCAACACATTGCGACTTTTCTGCATTCAAAGGAAATGAACGTAGACATCCACACCATCGATACTTGTGTCCCAATGTATGGCAGAAACAACACCACACCTGTGATCGTTGTCAAGTTCATTAACAGAAAATTCAAAACCGCACTGCTAAACAGGACATGAAGCTGAAATGAACAAAAGTCTACATGAATGAGCATCTGACTAAATTGCCAAGAAAGCACGTGACTTGAGGAAGCAGGGAAAGATCTAAAGTACTTGGATTGCAAACTGTAAAATTTTCATCAAGTTTAATGGAGGACCAGAGGCTAGAATGCTTGTTGTCAAAGACATCAAGGACCTAGAAAAATACTAAAGAGCATATAAACAAAAAGACATGGAAAAGGAAAACAACTGAAAAACAAGAACGATGCAGAGGGAAGGATTACGTTAATTATCATTTGACAATGTCATCAGCATGCCACAAGCTCAAGTAATGTCTCCAAAGTATTCTTGGATTTGATTCTTTATTGCACAGCATGACCATCAATATTGTTTGGCTTTTATAACAAACCTCTGTGAGTCACGACCTTAATCCAATAAAAGATAACGTTGGAAAAAATTAGCATGCAAAATACTTTTCGGGTAGGACTAATCATTTAACAATGTTTATATATCAATTTGTATTGTGATTTAGAATATATAACTTTTTTTTAACAAACTCTCTTCAGTGCCATCATAATTTTTTGACAGTCCCTAGTAGTAAGAGTGGCACTTCCCGTGCGACCTCCCTGAACCCTTACAGCATTTCGGGTGTGATGGGGAACTCCTGCTGGAGCTCCGGAGCCGAATATCCAACGTCCACCATGAAACCTCACCATGGTACACCAAGGACATGTCTGCAGGGTGGTGTTGCATTTTCTTCTTTTTCTTCTGGATGGCAGGAGTAGAATGGCAACCAGCTTTGAGGTGCATTGTTGCACCTACCATGTTGGAGTCTGACCCAAATGGTTTATGACACTGGATCGGCCCGGTCTCATGGCAGAAGTTGAATTTTATCCAATCTTCAAAATACACATAGAGACAAACAAAGACATACGACACTCACATTCATACCTATGGACAATTGAGAGTCGCTAGTTAAGGCACAAAGGAATTGTGGAACTGCAAATTCTAAAATAAAACCATTAACAGTAACATTGAATTTGTAATTTATCTGCATTTAGAAATTATTTATGCTTGTAAAGCTGCAATTAAAACTACAAAATGTGTTTTATGTTAACATTTCTAAGACTTGTGCCGTAATTATGTTAGTTAGCAAAGAACTGCGGAGTCAACCACTGATGATGTCATAAACTGGCAACAGAGTTGACTTTCCAGTTTCCAGTTTCCATGTAGTAACAAACTGGTAAGCTATAGTAACAAGTTTGCTTAAAACAGGACATTTTGTGATAAAAAATACTGTACATTAAGAAAACAGTTGCCCCTCAAGCAGTGTATTGATAACACGATAAGACGTGTGCCATATTGTACTGAGGCAATATGTTGGCGGACATTTTTTACATTAACCAAAACACATGTTAACCAGGCAAACTGAAAATTTTACCTCAACTCACAGCAAGGGCTCTAGAACCAGTCCTCTCGATAAGGGCTGGATTTCATTCCACTCTGGTGTTGCCGCCAATGAGAGGTGACGGGCAGGGGTGGCAATTGTTGTTGCCCCCCGTCTCCAAGCCTGCACAATGGAGTTTAACCTAGTAAGCGAAAGGGTATTTTCCCTACGCCTTCAGGTGGGGGGACGGGTCCTGACTGTTGTTTGTGCTTATGCGCCCAACAGCAGTTCAGAATACCAGCCTTTTTTGGAGTCTTTAAAGAAAGTACTAGAGAGTGCTCCCTCGGGGATTCCCTTGTTCTACTGGGTGACTTTATCGCTCATGTTGGCAGCGACAGTGAGACCTGGAGAGGTGTGATTAGAAGAAACGGCCCCCCTGATCTTAACCCGAGTGTGTTTTGTTATTAGACTTCTGTGCTCAACACGGATTGTCTATAACGAACACCATGTTCAAGCATAACGGTGTCCACATGTGCACTTGTCACCAGCACACCCTGGACTGGAGTTTGATAATTGACTTTGTGGTTGTGTCGTCGGACTTGCGGCCACATGTTTTGGACACTCGGGTGAAGAGAGGGGCGGAGCTGTCAACCGATCACCATCTGGTGGTGAGTTGGTTGGATGGTGGGGGAGGATTCTGGTCAGACCTGGCAGACCTAAACGCATTGTGAGGGTCTGCTAGGAACGTCTGGCAGAGTTCCCTGTCAGACGGAGTTTCAACTCCCACCAAGGCCAAGCGGTCTGCGGCTCTGGCAGTCATTGAGGCAAAAACTCGGACATGGGCGGAGTTCGGAGAGGCCATGGAAAAAGACTTCTGTATGGCTACAAAGAGATTCTGGACCACCATCGGCCGTCTCAAGAGGGGGAAGCAGTGCACCGTCAATACCATGTATGGTGGGGACGGTGTGCTGCTAAGACCTCCTCAATCCCGCTGACACGTCTTCCAACATGGAAGCAGTGCCCGTCAACTCTGAGGCGGGTTATCCTATCTCTGGGGCTGAGGTTACCGAGGTGGTCAAAAAGCTCCTTGGTGGCAAGGAGGTGGATGAAATCCGCCGGAGTTCCTTAAGACCCTGGATGCTGTGGGCGTGTCTTGGTTGACATGACTCTGCAGCATTGCGTGGACATCGGGGTCAGTGCCCCTGGTCTGGCAGACCGGGGTGGTGGTCCCGCTTTTCAAGAAGCGGGACCGGAGGGTGTGTTCTTACTATCGTGGGATCACACTCCTCAGCCTTCCCGGTAAGGTCTATTCAGAGGTTCTGGAGAGGAGGATCCGCCAGATAGTCGAATCTCATTTCAGGAGGAGCAGTGTGGTTTTCGTCCTACGTTCCTACCCTCACCTATGGTCATGAGTTTGGGTAGTGACCGAAAGGACAAGATTGCCGGTACAAGCGGCCAAAATGAGTTTTCTCCACAGGGTGGCTGGGCTCTCCCTTAGAGATGGGGTGAGAAGCACTGTCATCCGGGGAGAGACTTGAAGTAGAACCGCTGCTCCTTCACATTGAGAGGAGCCAGATGAGGTGGCTCGGGCATCTGGTTAGGTTGCTTCCCTGATGCCTCCAGGGCACCTCCAACCGGTAGGAGGCCTGGGGGAAGACCCAGGACACGCTGGAGAGACTATGTCTCTCAGCTGGCCTGGGACCGCCTAAGCATCCGCCAGGAAGACCCGGACGAAGTGGCCAGGGAGAGGGTTGTCTGGCTTCCCTGCTTAGGCGGCTGCCCCCGCGACCCGACCTCGGATAAGCGGAAGAAATGGGATGGATGGATGGTTGGATATATATATACACAGTATATATGTTGTTTTGGAAAATACCATTTTCCACCTTAATTTGCAAAAAAAACCCTCTTTATATGTTTGCAAAAGTGACAAACATAGTTTTCAACGGAAAATCACAATTATAAACATATATTTAATAAAATGTTGATAAAACAGTACATTCAGTTATGTGTGCACATTTGATAATCCATGACCCACTTACTGATACATTTTGAGAAAGTTTTTTTTTTTAAATAAAATGCTCCTTACTTCTGAATTACTTCGAAAGTTAATTATCTAGCAAACAATCCAACAATTCAATTTTGGGATTGATAGATTCCATTCAGGCATTGATGATAGTTAAAGCATCAGAAGAGCGTATGAAAAAGCAATCATTTTTGGTGCTTTGGTTAAGTACTAAAAGTCTACTCACCAACTTACATGAATTTCCCAGAAGAATTAGTGTCATTAGTGTGAAAGCTCCACTTCGTACTCTGGGGTGCAGTTTGAAATACTGTCTTTTAAATCAGTGCTCACCTACCCACTCTTCTTGTAATTGAATCCAGTGACCTGGGCAGAAATTTTGACTGACATTAGTAAAAAAAAAAACACTAGCTTTATTTGTCTGCAAGGTACAATTGCATTCCTGGGATGTACAATTCTACATTCACAAAGTCAACTATGGTCCAGTAAAGCATTTGTTCATATTTGTTGTATTTTTGTGACTTTGTTATTGCTAAAATTCTGTTCAGAAATCATCACATGAAGCCTATATATACCAGTTGGCATTAAGTTCCATATAAAGTGGTGTTTTTTTCAGGCAATGACGTGACAGCATGTTGATTATGGCAGTGTCAAACCCCTACCAGCTCTCGCTCCCCAAGCCAACCGAGGTGTTTTTTTAAATCGTATTTTAGTTTCTCTTCGTGATTTCCTCCACTTCTCTCTCCCCTCTGTTGCTGGCAAGCTTCTGTGCTAAGCCTACATTTATAATTACCTCTGCCAAGCGCAAGTGCGGTTATGTTATCTGTTTGTGTTCAAAACAACTGGAAAAAGTTCAGAATTTATTTAGATGGAATTTTCAGGAATTGTCAAAAATGGGATATGGAAGAACTGATTACATTTTGGGGATGATCCGGATCGCCGTCTGGATTCAGGAATTTTTTAAAGGCTTTTTTAACATTGCCAGATAGGACCAGTTCGGCATTTCTGCATATTACTCCACAAAAAATGGTCAGAGCACTTGGAAAAAATTCTAGGACAAGTTTCCAACAGGTTCTACAAAATATCAAAAACTGATCCAAATAATGGAGTTGGTGGATGTACTCACTCTCTGATGCTTTTTTTTGTCTTTTTCTACAGCAGTGCTATTGACAAAATCAATTTGAGGCAGCAAACTTCAGGTCGCTGACTCAGCCAAGGCTTCAACAACAAACATAGTAGCAGTTCTGCATGGTGGGTGAGTCCCTCCCTTTTTTAAAACCCTTACTCATTTTCTTTTTGTTGCACTGTATAATTCTCTTCTAATTTTGGTTTATGTGCTTCTAAAAAATAATTTAAAGTGAGTATATATACATCATCATATTGTCCAGAAAGAAACATCTGTTGGCACATTCAGGTTATGACCACCACATAATGCATCTTTGCTTTGTGCTTAAGTTCAGTGTATGAGAGAAAAAAAACAAGGGCTTTACCTCTTAACGACCTTCACCAAGGATGTTTGGTTTTTGCCAATGTTTATCTGTTTGTTTGTGTTCAAAACAACTTCAAAGATTCTGAATGGATTTGAATGAAATTTTCAGAAACTGTCAAAATGGGATATGGAACATCTCATTCAATTTTGGGGGTGATCGGGATCATATGTGTTTACAACTTCACAAAAAATGGTTAGAGCACTTGAAAAAGAAGTTTCCAACAGGTTCTACAAAATATCAAAGATTGATCTAAATAATCAAATAATTCTGGATACTGTGATCCAGAATCTGAAAAAATAAAGGACCTTTGGAATTGTCATTATAATTACAGATGTTATGTATGAATAATTAATTTCACAGAATCAATATTGAAAAAAATATAATATGCATTTAAATATTATTTCATTAATATATTTAAAGTTCAGATACATTGCTATGTTATATAATATGTTAGATATATTATGATAGTTGTTCTATGGGGAGTTTTTAGTATTTTCCAAGGCACACGTAAGCAAATAAGCACACCAGCATAACATGATCACATATTTATTTGGGTTTTTAGCCTGCCTAATGTTGTGGCGATTGATAGTAAATAATCAAAAATGCCAGCATCTTCTTATGCTTTTTTCTACCAGTCAATTATTTTTTTATTGCATGTGAATATTTGTTTTTAAATAATGCAAGTTTTAAGTATGTCAGTATTTTCAGATAGCCATAATGATCTAGAATAGCATTTTCTGCATGATATACTGTAATGATAAAAGTTGTGTATAGATATGCCCATAGATATAGCCAAGTAATTTAATTTGGGTCTTTCTGAAACACATTTATGGCAATTAAAAGTTACGGAGAAATGTGGCAGATTAATTTTAAATAATGAATAGTAATTTTATTATTTTGCTGTCATCTCATTCTCTGTTGAAGATGGACATGTTTTACTTTTTGCTTTTTAGGTTAAGCAGTAAAAAGGAAGGCGTTAGGCTTATATACTGTGTTTATGTCAGTGCCTGGATCCTCTAAATGGCATGGCAAACTGCCTCGGTTACCATGGCTATGAGAGGGTTCAGAAGCACATTAATCACAAGGATTTAGGTTTCTCTCTGCTCTTTTATTCTTCAAAAAGACACTGAATCTCCCAGGCATCCTTTATGAAGGTGATTTATGATGTTTAATATCCTAGTGTGTAGATCACGGGCAGTTCCTGTGAAAGGTAACAGTTTATGAGGGAGGCAAGATCGCAGAGTATTTGTCAGCAGACTTTATGTGTTTGTGTTGAGTGAATGCGTTTGGAAAAAAACACCAGTTAGTCAGTGTAAAGAGGAACGCAACATAACACAGTGGCACTACGACAATCTTACACTTTGTGGGTACTTTTGCATTGTTTAAGACATTGCAAAAAGCCTCATTCTGCAAGTTTGTTGGGTCAATTACTGACTTTTATATAAATATTAAACATTTTATACATGGAAATAAAGTCATAAAATAAAGTCAAATTATGACCAAGAAAAATTTCAAGAAGAAAATGTAAATAGTTTGAAAACAAAAAAAACAAAGCAGAAATGAAAAAAAAAGAGTAAATTACTGACAATAAAGTATTAAGAGAAAACAAGTTGTATTCTAATAAGATTATTAATAAGACTATTACTTTGGGAAAATTTACAAAGATTGTTTAAGAAGAAACATTAAATATTTGAAAAAATGAAAAAACAACAAAAATGAAATAAAAAGCAAAGACCAAAGTTGATACTAACAATAGGGATTTTCACCTGTATCACAAAGCTGAGATGCAGTTTTTTTTAAATATATACAGTATAACTTCTTAGCGTAACTACATGTATGGCTTGCTCATTTTTCAAGATCTGACCCCCGCTTGCAAAAAATTGTACCCCCCTATCCTTGAGTAATTGATGATAAAAATAGGATGAAGTAGGAATTGTTTTCCTTTTTGTTAGTAGTCAGTCCCAGCAGATTGACGATGATGTGGCAGTTCTTGGAAATTTTGATGTCAGTAAGTCAGTGGCAATTTCGTTTTATTCAGCAATGATCTTCTGTTTAGCCGTTAGCTGGCAGGATGTTACCTCCACCAGAGAATAGTTATGTTGTAGTGCCTTGAGTATTTAGAGAATAAGTAGAAATGTCCTACAGATTTCGGATGTTTAAATGCTTTGACTCATGAGAAAGAAAAAAACATACCAAAAAAAAAAAAAAAAAAAAAACCAAGCACTTAGTGGCCTCGAAAAGACAGCAGTGTGAGGGCACTTCAGCTCGGTCTTTGGAGTGAGTATGTGCACTTGTGTTCTTAGGTGGGTCTTTATTATAACCCTACATTATAACCCTAATCCAAGTTTTCATTTGGCCATTTTCAACTACAGAAAACTGTTTTCATACAAAGGTTTGAGTCAAATGGCTCATGCGTATTCAGCGGAACCCTCTTATTTTGTCACCCCTGGGATTGATTGACTGACGTCAATATAAGACATAAACATAAAGGAAACTGAAACTATTGGGGATGTTTTTGACTGAGGATTTTCATAACTGACTCTGATTTGTTAGATTTTGCCCGCAGTCGACTAATCATCAAACTTTGCATCTTTTCATTCATTTATTGTTTTAGAGCACAGCTAAAGAGGATCTCTACAAATAAATAGATTTCATTTGTGACTTTTCTACCCCAAAGAAAAAGGCCAAAAACACTCTGATTAAAAAAAAGTAGGTAATTTATTTAGTGACGAAGGAATCAAGATGAACAAAATCGAAACACGGTCGCTATCGTCAAGTGGGCATATTAGAGAAAAAGGAAACATAAAATAGGAAAATGACACATAAAATAGAGACAACATGGCTTGAAAAACAACAGCTCATCAAAACTGTCAGTTAGAAGCCCAATTTCCCAAACTAAAATTTATAGTCGGGATATAAAACTAAGACTTCTCTGAATTGTATACTACTGTACACCCCTACTATCACTTGCATGTGATTATGAACATACAACAGTTTGTTGACATTGTTTTCCCCCATTTGAGCATATTTTTATTCTTTTTTATTCATGTTATATGTTATACTCCAGATACTCCTATGTAACAGCTTCAGCGGTATTTACATTGTATGTCATGACTACAATGATAATACACTTTTGTACAAACTTTTCTTCTAGTGACTAACAAGAAGGGCAGCAGTTTCAGTAGGGAAGTCTCAAGAAGCTCTCTCTTCACCACGACGGTCCGGTACATCGACCGCATTACTGCGGACGCTGCACTGGAACAAATTGGAACACACCCTCCAGTCAGCCTTTTTAAAAATGGGGACCACCACCCCGGTCTGCCAGTCCAGAGGTACTGTTCCCGACTTCCATGCAATGTTGTAGAGGCGTGTCAACCAACACAGTCCCCCAACATCCAGAGCCTTGAGGAATTCAGG
>QODF01000114.1:685452-883165 GCA_024372805.1 Oostethus manadensis
CACGGGTTCAGGTCAGGGAGGCCGTTCCTCCCAACCACGCCCCTCCAAGTCACACTGTCATTGCCCACATGGGCGTTGAAGTCTCCCAGTAGAACTATGGAGTCACCAGCTGTGGTGCTCTTCAGAACCCCTCTGATAGACTCCAAGAAGGCTGGGTACTCTGAACTGCCGTTTGGTGCGTACGCACAAACCACAGTCAGGACCCTTTCCCCAGCCCTAAGGCGTAGGGAAATAACCCTCTCGTTCACCGGGGATGACTCCAACACAGAGGCACCAAGCCGGGGGGCTAATAATAAGCCCACACCAGCTCGCCGCCTCTCCCCTGCAGAAACTCCAGAAAAAAACAAGGTCCAGCCCCTCTCAAGGAATTTGGTTCCAGAGCCCAAACTGTGGGTTGAGGTGAGGCCGACTATATCTAGTCGGAATTTCTCCGCCTCTTCCACAAGCTCGGGCTCTTTCCCCACCAGAGAAGTGACATTCCATGTCCCAGGAACCAGATTTGGGCGCCGAAGACCAGGTCGCCCAGACACCCGCCCTCGAGCACTGCCCAAATCGCAATGCACCAGACCCTTATGCTTGCCCCTGCAGGTGGTGGGTGAATATTTTCATAAATACAGCCTAGTCAGAGCGTAGTTAATTCTGAATATTACATATTTTCCATAGCGTTTTTGAATGCGCCTTACATTTGTATTTTAGTGCATTTACCCATTTTTATGCGGGAAAATAATTAATTTACACAAAAAAATACTGTGTGTATTTTTTATTAACAATAGGCTGTATTGAACTGCAAAAAAACACAACAGTATTTAATATACAGTATTTTTTTTAAACCGTGATAAAGCGAAGCTGCAAAATTCTGAACCGGGAAGTGCCGAGGGACGACAGTGAAACTAAAAATGCACATGAAAATTTCCAGTGGTGCTTTTGCCATGCTACATAAACATCTTATGAACCCAGTAATTAAGAGGTCTTTGAATGACACCAAGCAACAATGCACATAAGTTACATTGTACATGGACAGCATTGAATTTTGAAGCTGCAATTGCAATGTCCATCCATCCATTTTCCATGCTGCTTAATCCCTATTGCAGTGTCACACTCCATATTTTTAGCGCAATATCATCACATTGAGGTCTCAAAATGTAGTCAATGTGTTGAATCCTTCACACTAACTGGGCTGCTGTTCCTGTAGTAGACAAACACATTACAATTTAAAGATTGTAATCTTTAGTGTTGCCCGTGGTTATAGCAAATCAACATTCCATGGGTCAACAGGCTTCTGTCACTGAGTGGAAAATATTTAACCCCTCTGTTTGATCTCCATAATAGGAGCCATGTTTCTTCCAGCAGCATTCCCATTGCCTCTCCTTTCTTGCTCAAGCAAGCTGGCAGGCAGCAGCTCCACAGTGTGTCCTCTTCCGATGCGATAAGACCTGCAGCACTTGTCATCTCCCTTGCGGCAACTTAGATTCTCCAATTTTTGGGTTAATTAATCAAAAATGATTTCTTTTCTCATTAGCCATGCAGCTGGTTTGCAATCTGCAAAATCAATGTTTTACAGATGTTTCCCTGGGTTTTGTTTTTCAAGCATGCACTGATTTTTATTGGGTATAGATTTAAGAGGCTGCTGAGGGATTTTGAGTTAACCTAGCCACACACAAAGACACATATGCACACAGCCGCAGAAAAAGTAAGTGTGCATTATGCATAGTCGCATGCTGAAATGCAGAAACGACACACGGCTTCTTCAGCCTACCATTCAGCTGATGGTGGATGTGGACTGTTCTACTAACGGATAGGGATTCCGTCCTGTCCTTTTGTCTCTCCATTTTTCCTCGCCTTTATTGGCCTGATTATTGACAAAGCCAGGGGGTTGAGCAGCACACATTTTCTCTCTGGGTAGCACCCTTTAATCTCGTAACAGCTTCTGCTTCTAGTTCCTGTTGGTTGTAAACAAATGTAATGTTGCATTTCCTGCAGTCTAGACATAACAGCCAACCTGGTAGAAGCAGAGAGATGAACATGTGCAGCGGCTGACATAAACTGGCATCACATCAAGTATTAAAGGAACACAAAGGCATTCAACACTTAAATTAATAACCATTTAATTTGGTGGGTATATCTTCTTTAAAGTTCGGCATTACCGGGGTTGAATGTTATTTTCAGCATTTGTTTCCCCAAGAATGAAATCCTTTATCTAATGAAACTGATGATGACCTCGGCTGTGGTCATAGTTTGGTGTATGTGTGTAGAGTGGATGTTTTTTGTGCAGTCCCCACCCAATGTTTTGTTTTAAACTATACAGGAAAAAGAAGAAGCAGAGGAGCAAAGGAGTCCAAACAGAAATTATTATTGATTTAATCACATAATCAGCCGCAAACACTTGAGGCCAAGATAGCAAATCCATAATAGCCTCCCCATATAACCACCCTTACAAATTTGCCTCCTTACTGGTTCACTCATCTTCCACCACCATTGGTTGGCCTGATTGGCTGGTTCCATCACATTCATAATGAGACACTGTTCACTACACATATCATATCATTTTCAATAGCACCAATTTGCATACTTACAGTTAAACACCTGGTCAATATTTTTTTTTTCTTCGGGACCAGAAATAAAGAGGCATCTTCTGGTGGTCGACTATGGAAAACTATTTTGTCCATTTTACATTATTTTATTGGCTATTTAGTTTGTCTTGCTATGAGGATGTTTTGATATTTTATTAAAGTGCCTCGCTCAATAGGGTTTTATAGATTTTGGAAGGATACTATGTATTGTATGTACTCCTCCCCAGTTTATTAACGGCATGATCTGCTTGTTCATTATTAAGATTACCAGCCATATCATATGTTTAACTCCTGATGGGAAAATCTGCAACAATGACACGGATTCAGATTTTAAGACTCCCACAACATCCTTCTGTGCAGTCATTTATCTATTCGGTTGCCTATCCTTGGCCATCTAGCCTGGGGCTATGGAAGCCTAATTGTTTACCAAAGGGTTGCGGCTCATTTGCTCCTGGAGATTGGGCCTAATTAACACTAACTTGTCTGAACACAGAGAAGCGCTGTCCACTCCGCTTTAATCTAATCTGTACTCTTTCAAAAATAATGAGATCATTTACACCTCATTAACGGGCGATGTAATGTCTCTGCATTAATCATAATGATTGCTTATCATTTCACTTTGCAATATTATCTCCTCTAATGAAACTGTTCACACAACTGCCAAGTGGGCCTTAATTGGTCGTGTAAAATCACAGCGCACCCGGCACATTGTCGCTACATGTGAAGTTCTAATTTGCATGGACAGAAGGGGGAAATATGGTGGCGGGTGTAAAAGGAGGCTTAGTGAATGGCACCAAATGAGGGAATGAGACATTTGCACTTTCACACAAATCTGTACATGTTCAAAGTCTAGACATCTGGAAGGTGTTGCAGTGTTGTGGTTGGTAATAGGAATGATAAATGCTATTTGGTGCAAAAGAACAATATTTCATCAAGGGCACACTTCTCTTGTCGTTAGGATTTCTCTCCCTCCCTAATTATAGACATTACATGGCCCCCACTCCCAGTCTTGGCAGACCCCTCTGATACCTTCGTAGGAAGTGAGAAAATATCCGCCCAAAAATCCAGTTTTTTTAATTCAAACTCATCGGAGGTACTGTGTTTTCACTCTTGTGGTCACCTACTTAGGGGAGTAATAAACATCTTAAACCAGTATACCTGCTCTCTCCAATGTGTGGGTTACCTAAAAAGGCCATGCTTGACTGCAAGGTGGGGATCAGTGAGGCTGTTCTGTGCCCTGGCTCCCCTGGCTTAGGAGGGCTTATGTGTGGATGTCATTTGCTCTTTCTTCCTGGTCAGAGGCGCTGGATGATAATTGTGGTGCGTAGTGACTTTGGCTTCTGTCGCCACGGGGAAAAAGTTTGCCTAAATTGAAATCTGAGTAGCGTGTCTGAGGATCGGGACGACTTCCGCTCCATCAAGCAGTTATAAGACACAGCATGGTAAAGAATTATGACTTTTGACGCATTTCATCATCCACTGTCTACTGCCTGGGTCGAACCTGGATCCTTTCCTCTTCATTTTATTCCATTTCACTGTTCAGTGGACCAACCTTGGAAGAAGCCACACTTTCAGCAATAGGATCAATCTTAAAATTCAACCTGCTTTCAGATAAATTCACTTGTGTGATTAAATGTAAAAAAAATAATTTCCACTGTTAACAAATACATTTTTAACAACCATGGCTGGTGAAATAAAAGCAAGGATCGTTATGTATTTCTTGGTCATATATATCATACTGAATTGTAATACACAAGACAAAAAGCCATTTTACCTCCTGTGCAATTTATGAAAGGCCCTGTTTAACATCCGCTGTGGGCTTGGAATCAAATGCCTGCACTGGCATCACCACGTGCTGATATGATTTACCGGTATTCTCTCCCTCAGGACCTTTCAAATGAACAGAAATGTATGCTCAGCTGCCCTGTACATGTAACCTCTGTGTGCTCTGCGGACCGCTGTGCTGTAATATGATAAGTGTCTTGTCAATCGCTTGTATGATATGCTAATTATACTAAAACACCGTGCCTCAGGCGGTCCCGTTGTTTATTTATGAAGGCTTGACCTGAGGGAGAAGAATAATCGGCTTTTCTCTGAACTCTCTAACCCTGGGAGCCAAGGGAACTGCCAATCACACACATCTGAGTCCTATAATTCCCTCACCTCTTTTTCTCACTTTCGCTGCTCCCCCTTGAATGAAATGGCAGATTTATGCAAACAATGCCGCGTGTGCATTTTTCCTGTCCAGGTCATGTCACGAGCTCAAATCACTGCAGTAAGTACAAAGTGGGGCTGACATAAACAAGTTATCATAGCCCGTTTGTGTCACAACTTGGCAAATGTAACACAATGATCCTTTGTAAAAATGAAAACCAAATCCAGCATTCGATTGCACTGTGATTAAACTGAAGTGCTATTAAGTCTCACAAAAGAAATATACATTGTGTACATTTACCAAAAATGCAGCGGGGAAGCCAATGTGGTTACTTTGTAACGAAGTAAACAATGTTTTGCAGAAGTACAACCTGTGGAGACACTTTCAGATGAAACATAACAACTTTGAAGCAGTCCATCTCACCTTATTATGGCTGGGAGGGTTCTGGATTTTTTAAATTTAGACAAAACTCTGGACCTCAGTGGCTTGATCCAGTACCGATAATATACGTTTGTTACTACTGACAATGTAATAAATTATATAATTATATTTAAATTACATCACATATAAATTACAAGTATATATTATACTTGGTTATACATTGGGGTGAAAAAAATGTACTGTACGACTCCCTGAATTTTGTTGTCACACTTAAATGTTTCAGACCAACCAAATTTAAATATTAGCCAGTGAAAACCTAACTGAACACAAAATGTAATTTTTTTTTGTATTAAGGGAAAAAAAATCTAAGCCTACATGTCTTTGTGTAAAAAATGTTAACACCCCTTTAAAAACTTAACTTAATATAATATAACTCTTTATAACACCTGAGTTCAATTTTTCTAGCCACACCCTGGCCTGACTACTGCCACACCTGCATTCATGGAAGAAATCACTTAAATAGGACCTGGTGAAAATGGAAGTAAAGCAGAAGATCCTCAAAAGCTAGACATCATGCCAAGATCTAAAGAAATTCAGGAGCAAATGACAAAATAAGTAATTGAAATTTATCAGTCTGGAAAAGGCTATAAAGCAAAAGTTTGGGACTCCAGCGAACCACAGTGAGAGCTATTATCCACAAATGGCAAAAACATGGAACACAGAGTGGCCGGTCAACCAAAATTACCAAATGAGCGCATTCCCAGTATTAGCATTTGGGACAAAATATGAGGTAAACTAAAAATGGTAAAAATACTTTAGCATAGTGAAGCAGTCTGTGAGAACAAATAAGGTGCATTCAAGGACCGTCAAACAGTTGGACAAATCACACTCGCATCAAACATGAAAAACATAAACAAAACAGGGGGATTTTAAACTATTATTATTTTTTAATAAAAGAATAGCCCATATTTCCAGTATTAGTAGTATCCCTTTACATTAGATTTGATGTAGTTATCATAGTTGCATATTCAATCGTTCACCACAAAAAGATTTACATCATCATTATTGCAGATAAAATCTTATATTAGACTTAGACAGACTTTATTGAATTGCTTTGTTATAGTAGCTCAAATTAAAAAAATGCAATATAAATAAAATAATATAACAGATTATTTTATAATGGTAATGGTTTAGTTTAATTTTATTTTACATGCATGTAAATTACATTGGAATACATCACTTAATACAATTGACAGCTCCTTATGTCTAAACGGAGTAGGAAGAAGCAAAGCTTATTAAATCCTACCCCCGTAGGCTCTCCCCTTTTTCAATACATTTGTACACTTCCTGCAGTTTGAATGCATAGGTAAGGTCATGTGACTGTTTGTTGAATAGTAGTCCTTGTCATGGTAAATGAATTATATTGCCATCTTGATGAATGATATTGTACAAAATATATTAAATATATATATAAAAATATATAATAAAATATATTATATAAAATAATATATTGATTATTATTTTATATATTATATAAAATAATATATATTGTTTTGACAAAAACACTTTTTAATATATTTAATATATTAAATCTATTTAAATATATATATATATATATATATACACACATATTGACCAAAATAATAGCCAGTAGTAATAACCAGATTAATTATTGTTATTAGTATATTTTTATTGCTACATGGCAAACAAGTTAAGACCCAGCATTCATGATATGCACGCTCGTAAGGCTGTGCAATTGGGCAATTAGTTGAAAGAGGGGTGTTCAAAGAAACAGCAGTGTCTGGAGTTGACTATACAAACTCAAAAGGATTTTGCAATCTTGTGACTGTGTGGCATGGAGTCAACCATCTTGTGGCACCTTTTAGCCGTTATTCCACTTCAAGATTCTGTAACAATCTTCCACAATTGATTAACATTTCTTCGTTTTGCTTCAGAAACAGCATTTTTGATGTCACCCCATCTTGATTGAATTAAGGTCTTGGGATTGGGCTGGCAACTCCATAACATAACAACATAGAAATATTTTGCTGGTTTACTAGTGTGTTTGGGGTCATTGTCTTCTTGAAACGGCCATTTCAAGAGCATGTCCTCTTCAAGTTTTATGACATATGCAAACTGATCCATGATCTCTGCTATGCCATAAATAGGCCAACACCATGGTAGGAGAAACATGCCCATACCATGCTTCACTGTCTTCACTGTGTACTGTGGCTTGAAATCAGGTTTTGGGGGTTGTCTCATAAACTGTCTGCGGCCCTTGGACCCAAAAAGAACAATTTTACTCTCATCACAAAATGTTCCTCTATTTCTCTTTAGGCCGGTTGATGTGTTCTTTGGCAAATTGTAACCTCTTCTGCACAAGCCTTTTTTTTAACAGAGGGACTTTGCGGGGATTCATGTAAATAGATTAGCTTCACACAGACTTCTTCTAACTGTCACAGCATTTAATGGTAACTCCAGACTGTCTTTGATTGTCCGGAGTTACCAGTCCTGGAGCTGATCATTGGCTGAGCTTTTGCCATTCTGGTTATTGATCTGCTGCGATAGTTGTCTTCTGTTTCCTGCCATGTGTCTCTGGTTTTGCGCTGCATTTTAAGGCATTGGAGATCATTTTAGCTGAACAGCCCAAACATTTTTGCTCCTTTTCATTAATTTTTCCCCACTTTTAAAAAAAGTACGCTATGTCTTGAACAACCCATTTTCTTCAGGCTTTTAAAGAGAAATGCATGTTCAACAAATGCTGGTTTCATCCTTACATAGAGGCCACTTTCACATCTGTTTGTTCACAAAATTGATCACTGATTGAATGTTATTTTTTAGAGACACCCATTTCAGGTAATCGCCCAAATCCACAGCCTTTAGTGCGTGCATAAAATGAATGCTGGATCTTGTTTGTTTTCTGAGAATCTACTGCCCATACTGGTAACTTGTTTGACATGTAGCAATAAAAATATACTAATAACATTGGACTGCTATTATTTTGAACACTACTGTATAAATATATATATAATGTGTGTGTGTGTGTGCGTATGTACAGGGTGATTGGAAAGTACCTCCCTAATTTTTAGTACTTGTAATGTATTTCTGAACTATAAGTTTTACAAGAAATGAACACGAGAAGAAAGTGTATTGCATGGAAGTTTTATTTAAAATTCGATATGGGCGCCAGCATTGGCCCTGGTTTTTCAAGCCACCTGAGAACTACATTAACTGAATTAACAAGAAACTGTTGTGGGATGGGAGACATTATTGTAGGGTTTTCAACTCTCAAACTAAATAATCGATCTTAAAAGAAAACAAGAACATAGATTTAATTTCCCATACATCATGAAACATACACCAAAAAATCTAGAAAAATATTACACCATAATAATAAACATAAATACATTTTTCTTAACAGTCCACTATCGAAAGTTTTTATACAGAGTATATAAAAAAGTGTGTGTTAAAGTGTGACATAAAAATTCCAAGCTCCGGCTTTGCATCTGTGAGCTCAGAAACAAAGGTTTGTTTGTGTGCCTCAATCACTCTTGCTCATGAAAGCAGACACTTACTTGAAAAAAGTCTCTCTCTTTTTTCCAGGGAAACACTCTAAACCAACATCCTGGGTATAAATTTGCAAAACGTAATACAGGCCTGATTGTGTGTCGAGTGGATGTGGGGTGCATACGAATAGACCCTGTGCCCCGTCCTCTCTTCTCTTCTTCTATTACATAGTACAACTCTTTCTGCCCCCTCCTACTGTTCGCTAAAAAAGACAAGTCAGTAATGCACTCTGATTTTGCATTGTTCTACTCAATGTAGGAAAATATATCTTTTTTAAACAAGGGTTTTCTGATAATTCATATCACTTCATCATATGTCCTGGTTTGGAAAATATGTGCATGTGACACACTTCCCTTTTTTAATCATTGATTTTTGTTCTGTTCTTAGTTCTGCTGTCTTCACTTCCTATTTTGTCATTTGCAAATGGCATAGATACTTGTGCACCAAAGTCTGCAGCATCAGACCATGTCAGAGAGAATGTGAATAGCTGGGAACAAGTGAAGTCTTGGCACTGACACCAGGTCAGCTTGAAGCCCTCTCACAGCCCAGCCCTCAGCACCAGGTGTTCTCTGCATTCAGATGATACTCTTATTCATAGACTGCCTCCACTGAAGTATTAAAACAAAACATTTGCAAGTGAATGCTGATATAATCCTGGAAATATATGTCTCCATTAAAAAGTAGCCCATTTAAAGGAACAAGGTGGTCTTTGTGTGAGCCTTTATGTATATTTATCAAGGCCCTAAAAGGGAACCAGCAGAGGCGGGCTAAGGGGTAGGGAATAGGGGGTAGCAGGGCAGACTTTCCAACTGTTTACATGTTAATTTCAAACTTAACAGCCCTTGTCCTGGAACTATTTATACACCAAATGCAAATGAATTTTTTCTCCTTTTGTTGTTGCATTTTCTGTGCACTTGACTGTTGAGTAGAAATGCTAATGTACATGGATGGAAAGTTTTGAGAACTTCAGTGGATGGGTGAACATATTTTGTGCCTCTTATCCAGTCCACACCACTGAATGCAGCAGTTGAAATGTCAGTTTCCCATTAAGACGCTCCCTATGGAGATCTTGGTTAGCATAAAAATAATTACTGGTCGAACCACACCAAAATAGGATGCGACAGGTTAGATTATCTGTCAGTGTCCAAAGAACAACTACCAAAGAAAATGGTATGCACATGCAAAAAAAACCTACTGAATTAATTTGTCTTTGACTACCCGGATCATTTTGACTTTTGATTATAAAAAAAAACCATACATTTTGAGGGAGATCCCTTGTAAATTTAGTGCTTTTTCTGGTCTAGCATTTATCTTCAATACATGTGACATTTGTGCATCCACTATTATTCATTTGAATAATATTAATACAGCGGTAATTCAGTTTTCGTTAATAATTTGGTCCAAAAAGTCGGAGATTGAGTCACCAACATGTCTGGACGCCTGATGATACAGTACCCGCCATATGAAATATTTGTTTATGTGCAATCTTGTACAAACAATTGGTAGTAATATCATATATGAAAACTGAAGTGTTAATGTAATCTTGAAATTAGGCCAAGTGAATTGCAGACAAAGAACATGTACCTACTGGTTTTATATTTGCCCTGATATACCTACGCCATCTTGGGTCTATCCTTCCAATTGATCTACTATTAGTATGTGACGCAACATATCTCTCGACACACAAATACTATTACTTTGCACCATAAATAAGCATATTAAACATAACGAGCATGACGGGCATGACTACGAGTGATTCAGAAGACCCTAATGAAGAACGACAAAAGGAGTACCGCACCTCGCCCGGACGTGGGATACTGGGGCCTCACCCTGGAGCCAGGCCTGGGGGAGGGGATCGCAGGCGAGCGCCTGGTGGCCAGGCCTTCACCCGTGGGGCCTGGCCGGGCCTAGCCCGAAAAAGCCACACGGGAACTCCCCCCTGCAGACCCTCCACCTGCAGGGGCAAGCATAAGGGTCCGTTGCAATGCGATTTGGGCAGTGGTCGAGGGCGGGTGTCCGGGCAACCTGGTCTTCTGTGGAAAAATTTGGTTCTTGGGACATGGAATGTCACTTCACTGGTGGGGAAAGAGCCTGAGCTTGTGGAAGAGGCGGAGACATTCCGACTAGATATAGTTGGACTCACCTCAACCCACAGTTTGGGCTCTGGAACCAAATTCCTTGAGAGGGGCTGGACCTTGTTCTTCTCTGGAGTTGCTGCAGGGAGAGGCGGCAAGCTGGTGTGGGCTTATTATTAGCCCCTTGGTTTGGTGCCTCTGTGCTGGAGTCATCCTCTGTGAACGAGAGGGTTATTTCCCTACGCCTTAGGGTTAGAAAAGGGTCCTGACTGTGGTTTGTGCGCACGTGCCGAACGGCAGTTTAGAGTACCCAGCCTTCTTGGAGTCTACCAGAGGGGTTCTAGAGAGCACCCCAGCCGGTGACTCCATAGTTCTACTGGGGGACTTCAATGCCCATGTGGGCAATGTGTGACTTGGAGGGGCGTGGTTGGGAGTAACGGCCTCCCTGACCTGAACCCGTGTGGTGTGTTGTTGCTGGACGTCTGTGCTAGTTGTCCATAACAAACACCATGTTCGAACATAAGGGTGTCCATAAGTGCACTTGGCACCAGGACACCCTCTGTCGCAGGTCTATGATCGACTTTGTGGTCCGATCATCAGACCTGTGTCTGCATGTTCTGGACACGTGGGTGAAGAGAGGGGCTGAGCTGTCAACTGACCACCACCTGGTGATGAGTTGGATTAGATGGCGGGGAAGGATGCCCGACAGACCTGGTAGACCCAAACGCGAGTTGGGAGTGAGGTCTTGCCTCAGGTGGAGGAGTTCAAGTATCTCGGGGTCCTGTTCACGAGTGAGGGACGGTTGGAGCGTAAGGTCGACTGACGGATCGGTGCGGCATCCGCAGTAATGCGGTCCCTGTACCGGACCGTCGTGGTGAAGAGAGAGCTGAGCCGGAAACTGCTGCCTTCGCAACTCGGACCCGGATAAGCGGAAGAAAATGGAATGGAAGGTAAAATAAAAAAACTCCTCATAAATATGTACATGTATGTACATGTACAGGGAACGACTGTAGCAAAGTGAAGGCGGCAAGAAATACCAGCAGTTGTCCGACTGGTTTACGTCACAACTACAGTTTCCTAGAAGTACCCGATTTTGAGAGTTTGAAATCCATTAACTCCTCCCTGAGTCACCACCTTATCGTGGTGGAGGAGTTTGCGTGTTCCAATGATCCTAGGAGCTAAGTTGTCGGGGGCTGTCATGCCCCTGGTAGGGTCACCCATGACAAACAAGTCCTAGGGGAGGGACCAGACAAAGAGTGGCTCAAAAGACCCTAATGATGAATGATACAATTGGACTACGTTTTCCCTCGCCCGGATGCGGGACACCGGGGTGCCCCTCTGGAGCCAGGACCGGAGGTGGGGCACGATGGCGAGCGTCTGGTGGCCGGGCCTGCACCCATGGGTCCCGGTAGGGCACAGCCCGAAAAAGTAACGTGGGTCCCCCCTCCCATGAGCTCACCACTCGTGGGAGGGGCCAAAGTGGTCCGGTGCAAAGAGAGCTAGGTGGCGGCCGGAGGAAGAGGCCTTGGCGGTCCGATCCTCGGCTACAGAAGCTAGTTGTCGGTACGTGGAATGTCACCTCTCTGGCGGGGAAGGAGCCTGAGCTGGTGCGTGAGGTGGAGAAATTCCGGCTAGATATAGTCGGACTCACCTCAAAGCACGGCAAGGGCTCTGGAACCAGTCCTCTCGAGAGGGGCTGGACTTCATTGCACTCTGATGTTGCCAGCAATGAGAGGCGATGAGCAGGGGTGGCAATTCTTGTTGCTCCCCGGCTCCAAGCCTGCACGTTGGAGTTTAACCCGATAAATGAGAGGGTAGTTTCCCTACGCCTTCGGGTGGGGGGACATGTCCTGACTGTTGTTTGCGCTTATGCCCCAAACGGCAGTTCAGAATACCCGCCCTTTTTGGAGTCCTTAGAGGAAGTACTAGAGAGTGCTCCCTTGGGGGATTCCTTTGTTCTGCTGGGTGACTTCATCGCTCATGTTGGCAACAACCGTGAGACCTGGAGAGGTGTGATTGGGAGGAACGGCCCCCCTGATCTTAACCCCAGCGGTGTCTTGTTATTGGACTTCTGTGCTCGTCACAGATTGTCTATAACGAACACCATGTTCAAGCATAACGGTGTCAACATGTGCACTTGTCACCAGGACACCCTGGGCCGCAATTTGATGATTGACTTTGTGGTTGTGTCGTCGGACTTGCGACCACAAGTTTTGGACACTCAGGTGAGGAGAGAGGCAGAGCTGTCAACTGATCACCACCTGGTGGTGAGTTGGTTCCGATGGTGGGGGAGGGTGCCGGTCAGACCTGGCAGACCCAAACGCATTGTGAGGGTCTGCTGGGAACGCCTGGCAAAGTCCCCTGTCAGAAGGAGTTTCAACTCCCACCTACGGGTGAACTTTGACCATGTTCCGAAGGAGGCAGCCAACATTGAATCAGAGTGGGCGATGTTTCATGCCTCCATTGTCGATGCGGCCGATCGGAGCTGTGGCCGTAAGGTGGTCGGTGCCTGTCGTGGTGGTAATCCCTGAACCCGTTGGTGGACACCAAGCTGAAGAAAGAGT
This sequence comes from Oostethus manadensis, assembly GCA_024372805.1. Lineage (NCBI taxonomy): Eukaryota > Metazoa > Chordata > Actinopteri > Syngnathiformes > Syngnathidae > Oostethus > Oostethus manadensis. The sequence goes on from QODF01000114.1 coordinate 698,765, forward strand.
CCTATCAGGCCGTCTTGGCCCATGGGACTGCAGAGGCAGCTGACAGGTACCGGAAGGCCAAGCGGTCTGCAGCTCTGGCGGTCGCTGAGGCAAAAACCCGGACATAGGAGGAGTTTGGAGAGGCCATGGAAAACAACTTCCGGGTGGCTTCAAAAAGATTCTGGACCCCATCCGCCGTCTCCGGCAGAGGAAGCAGTGCACAGTCAACACCGTGTATGGTGGGGACGGTGTGCTGCTGAAGTCGACTCGAGATGTTGTGGACCAGTGGAGGGAATACTTTGAAGACCTCCTCAATCCCACCGACACGCCTTCCAACATGAAAGCAGTGCCAGGACTCCAAGTCGGATTCGCCTATCTCTGGGGCTGAGGTCACCGAGGTGGTCAAAAAGATCCTTGGTGGCAAGGCCCCGGGGGTGGATGAGAGCCGCCCGGAGTTCCTTAAGGCCCTGGATGCTGTGGGCGTGTCTTGGTTGACACGACTCTGCAGCATTGCGTGGATGTCGGGGTCGGTGCCCTTGGACTGGCAGACCGGGGTGGTGGTCCCGCTATTCAAGAAAGGGGACCAGAGGGTGTGTTCTAACTATTGTGGGATCACACTCTTCAGCCTTCCCGGTAAGGTCTATTCAGGGGTTCTGGAGAGGAGGATCCGCCGGATAGTCGAATCTCGGACTCAGGAGGAGCAGTGTGGTTTTCGTCCTGGTCAGGGAACAGTGGACCAACTATATACTCTCGGCAGGGTCCTTGAGGGTGCATGGGAGTTTGCCCAACCAGTCTACATGTGTTTTGTGGACTTGTGGAGTGCCATCTCCGGGTCGGGGATGAGGTTCTGCCTCAAGTGGAGGAGTTTAAGTACCTCGGGGTCTTGTTTACAAGTGATGGAAGGATGGAACGTGAGATGGACAGGCGGATTGGTGCGGTGTCTGCAGTGATGCGGACTCTGCACCGATCTGTCGTGGTAAAAAGAGAGCTGAGCCAAAAGGCAAAGCTCTTGATTTATGAGCTTTGGGTAGTGACCGAAAGGACAAGATCGTGGGTACAAGCGGCCAAAATTAGTTTTCTCCGCAGGGTGGCTGGGCTCTCCCTTAGAGATGGGGTGAGAAGCACTGTCATCCGGGAGAGACTCGGAGTAGAACCGCTGCTCCTCCGCATTGAGAGAAGTTAGATGAGATGGCTCAGGCATCTGGTTAGGATGCCTCCCGAACGCCTTCCTGGGGAGGTGTTCAGGGCACGTCCAACCGGTAGGAGGCCTCGGGGAAGACCCAGGACACGTTGGAGAGACTATGTCTCTCAGCTGACCTGGGAACGCCTCAGCATCCGCTGGAAAGAGCTAGACGAAGTGGCCGTGGAGAGGGACATCTGGGCTTCCCTGCTTAGGTTGCTGCCCCCGCGACCCGACCTCGGATAAGCGGAAAAAAATGGATGGATGGATGGAAATGCATTAATAGAAAATACAGCTGTGTTGAGGAAAGTAGATTAGAAGGGGTTTTACATTCTGACAGCAGAACAGTGTAGGGAAAAACGGCAATGGCTGTTTCAGCTACGTACAGTGTGACCCATAGAGGACCAGAGCTGCAAGTCACAGTGCTGACATTATATGAACAAGAAACAGCTCTTGACCCTTAAGATTCTAAGTTGTCCCATCTGCATTCCTGTTGTTTATCAAAAGAGACAATTCTGTTGACTGTTGACTAAATCAAAGGCAACTGAATATCTTCTTACTGTTGAACAACGTTGTAGCTTTAACTTTCTTGTGAGAATCTATAGAACTATTTTTGTATGTTGACCAATAAGGAAAACTGCACCGTGTGCACATAAGAATAATTGACGCTGGGGCTCGAGAAGAGTTTTCTGTAGATAACCTTATCTCATTCCATTTAGGTTTTGCCAATATTCTTTATTATTTGTGCATATGAACAAATTACATTACTTTAGAATAATCTAACTCCCGTATCTCAGTGTCAATATGTGATGAAACTTCTTTTCAGTATAAGTGCATATTTTTCCACTTGTTCCACTCTTGATATGTTTTGAGACAAAGGAGAAGACAAGGTCTCTCGAAGTGAATAGTCCACCAATTAATTGCAGCATTATTGTGGTATGTTTAAATGTATAAGCCCCAGGGCAATATTCTCATGTTAAAGATGTTTTTCAGGAGGGTTAAAGCACTCAAGTTTAGATAAAAAGTAGCCAAAGTGTTTATTTGCCACACTCATTTTGATTCAAGTAGTATAAGAGCCCTTCATTAAAACGTCATTGCATTAAAAAGCAACAGTGTTTATCAAGCAACGATATTTAGCTCCCAGAGTAATGTATGCTTGATATTTTACATTAAATGAGGTAATATCAGCACACTACTGTAAATCTTGCACTAGTTGTGAACAGTTTACACATGCATACTGGTTTGGAAATCTCTCTATACACAGAAGCATGAATATGCATTACATGTTATCCCTGAGAAATCTCTCTCTTTCTAATTATGATGCTAATATCACCACTCCAAACCAAGAACATTTCTAAATCCTCTTGTTTACAAAAGAGGGAAAGTACAGCGGTATTATGCTCACTGCAAGACTGGGGCAGAGGGTAATGCCTACAGACGGTTTGCGTTCTTCTAACGTGATCACCTGAATTATGCACATTCCATTGTGTTCAAATATCATAAATTGTCACATGAACATTGCACCCCTTTTCCAAAATGGGCCAAAATGATTTATGTGGCTGCGGAGAGACAATTAGTCATATTTGCATGCTGAAATTAATTGGCAGACATGCGGGGGATGAAAAGGGAGAACAAAGACAGCTTTGTCTCACTTCTTTTCCATCTGACAAGGATAATTAAATATATTAAATAGAAATTTCTCTCAGGGGGTCCTGTTGACAACACTATTTTGTTTCTTGTTTCTTTTTGTGATTCTATTTATGCTAATTTGGATTTAACGTTTTTGTTGTTGCTGTGTTTTTTCCAGACATATGAAAGCAGTTTTCCTATTTTGTTGATGCTATCCCTTCCCTGCAATCAATTGTTTTTCATATCGAATCGGTAAAATTAAAGTATTTTCTAATATTCTAATAATCTGTCTGCATTGTAGCCAAAACATGTCAATATTATTATTTAATTTTCCAATAAAAATATCGACTATTGGCGCTTAACCTTAAATTGGAACTTAGTTATAAATGTGCCTACTTTTTTTTTGCAAGAAGTCCCTTATTGGTCTCCTCTGTGTAATGTGAACCACCTCCCAAAATCACAGAGGAACATCAGATTAAAGAACATTGTGGTTGCAGTGGAATTATGGGTTATGTCACCTTTTACCACAAAAATAGAACAGGGCCTTTCATCGTGTTCCTCTGACATGAGAACCCACCGTTGTCGTGTTTCTCACAACTGAGAAAATGCAAAATGGCACGTCAGAGCAAAACCACTCAAAAGGCTTCTTTCTGATAAAACAGAATACTTTTTTCGTTTGTGTGTGTATGTTTTCTTTTATAAAAGTTAGATTTCCTACTAGGATATTTCTAACTTTGTCTTCTATTTTGTAATTACTTTTGTTGCATGTTTAATTTTTTAAAATTGATATAAAATTGCTAACGACAACAACAACAAAAATCAAGTAGCAGAATGGTTGCACATGGTGTAGTACGATACATGCCAAAAGTTTGGATGCACCTTCTCATTCAATGCATTTTTTGTATTCCCCCAACTCTATTTGGATGTTCTCCCATCCGTCTGTGTGTTTTCTCTGGGTGTTTCAATGAATCCCCTATAGTCTAAAACATGCACGTTGGGTTCTTTGGAGACTCCAAATTGTCCGTTGATGTAAATATGTGTGTGAAAGGTTCTTCGTGTTTGTGATTGACTGTTGATCATTGCAGGGAGTATCTCATGCATTATCCAAAATTAGTTGGGGCAGCCTGCAGCTCGCTGTCACTGTTGAAACTGAACAGAATAAGCAGTAGAAAATCAATAAAGCCGAGAAAAGATGTGGGCTTCTTCTAAGGTACACAAAAAGACATTGTTGATGCTTTACCAACTAATTTACTCCTATATGATGTCAGATGTTCTTGAATGTCTAATTGGGCCTTTTCAGGCTTTGATTGTCTCCCCAAACACTGGCAGGTACAGCAATAGCTGGAGCACAGGGACCCAGATGAAAAGGCTGGGAAATGGTGCCAGAAGCCTGGAAAGGATTTATGCAAAAAACTGGACAAAGGTGTCAGGATGTCGTGTTTCTGTGATAAGCTTTTGTGGTGTGTCTACTTAGGATTTGGCCAGAGCCACATCTGAAGTGGCTGTACAAAATTCTTTTCCAGAGCATTCTGCTTTGCATATGTTAAAATGATGGTAAAATGTGTTCCTGATTAAAATTTTAAGATCAGTTGAAAAATTGCAAGAATTTACATTTGGCACTGTTGGATCTTAATGAGCGACCAGTCCAGGGTGTACCCCGCCTCTCGACCAAAGTCAACTGGTATAGACTCCAAGATTCACCCCTAACACTAGTGGGGACAGGCGGTACAGAAAATGGATAGATGGATGAATCTTAAGGAGGTTCAAAGTAAAGTTTCAAAATGCAAAAAATGGGGGGGGAGACTATTTTTTCTGAGTGAGCAATTTATGGCAAACATCCACCGTTCATCAGCTGATAAAAAGTTTAAGACCACAACCTTTAAAATTAGAAGGAAGCAGAAAAAAACAAAACACAGGCATAGACCAATGCAAGCCATTGACAGTTCTTGTCAAATACACCGCATATATTACGAAACAAGTTTACCAAGTCACTTAAGATGCAAGCCGAGCTGAAGAAACCCCCCCAAAAAAACCCGTCAGGGGTGGAGGCAGTAACCAATCGCTGTATACGACTGGCCAATCACAGAGCGAGATGGGTGAATACATAAGTAGTTATCCATCGAGGATTTTCTTTTATCACGATTATGGAGACTGATGAGCTGTACTCTGCAAAATGTAGCCGTAACGGGTACTCGTCTAAAACATTAACTCATCCCTACAAAAAAAAGCTTACTCTGCGGCCAAATTATTAAGATGAATAGAAGCACGGCCTCTCGCAGTGGCCCTTGCTGAGGTCGGATGCAGTTAGAGTCATTATAAACTTCTTAAAAGATCCTGAAGTTATGGAACAAAAAACCCAAGTGAAATGTCTGCTGCCCTGAGCTGGAGGATCTGATTGGCTGTCCGTCAAGACACTGCATGATCCTCGGCCCAAATTAGGGTTATCACTAACTGCAGTCCAATAATATCAGAGAGCATCAAAAAACGTCTTCAAAGGCCTTGTCACTTCAACGCCACGAAATTGCCCAATTTGCATAAGAACACCAGACATTTTGGAAGGTGGAAGAAAGTTTTATTCTCTTATGAGAAAAACAAAACAAAACCCATCAAACCCAACAAAGCCCATCCTGTGTGTTTCCCTGATTAAAATCCAACTGGGGATGTACAGTAGTGTTCAAAATAATAGCAGTGCAATGCGACTAACCAGATTAATCATTATTAGTATATTTTTATTGCTACATTTCAAACAAGAATACCACTAGGTGCAAAACTGCAAAAAGAACAATTTTACTCTCATCAGTCCACAAAATGTTCCTCCATTTCTCTTTAGGCCAGTTGATGTGTTTTTTGGCAAATTGGAACCTCTTCTCTTCTTCCTTTTTTAACGGGACTTTGTGGGGATTCTTGCAAATATATTAGCTTCACACAAACTTCCTATGTCACAGACTGCCTTTGATCATTCTGGAGCTGATCATTGGCTGAGCCTCTGCCATTCTATCTATTCTTCCATTCGTTTTGATTCTTGTCTTCCATTTTCTGCCACATGCCTCTGGTTTTGCTCTCCATTTTAAGGCACTGGACATCATTTTAGCTGGACAGCCAAAATTCTTTTGCACACTTTTGTTAAGTATTTCCCAAATCAAAATACACTATTCATCTGAACAGTGTCTTGAATGACCCATTTTCCTCAGGCTTTCAAAAAGAAATGCATGTTCAACAACAAAATTGATCACTGATTGAATGCCACACTGGGTTTTTTTAACACACCCCTTTCAATTACTTGTCCAATTGCACAGCCTTAACAGGGTGTGTATCTTGAATGCTGGGTCTTGTTTCTTTTCTGAGCATCTGCTGCACCTACTGGTAACTTGTTTGCCAGGTAGCAATAAAAATATACTAATAACTGTGATTAATCTGGTTAGTCACATTGCTCTGCGGTTATTTTGAACACTACTGCATACCCCTGTAACCCTAATATGGAAAAGCGGCATTGAAAATGAGTGGATGGGTGGACATGGAAGTTCCCAGACGGTGATTAACGAGAATGGCCAATTTTTTGTCTCCCTCACATAAATTTTTTTTTACATTTTGAAGCTCTACTTACAACCTCTGTAAGATCCAACAGGGCAAAACGTAAATTATTGCAATATTTGAACTGGTCTTCAAATTTTAATCAGGACTGTATTGGGAACATTGCTGATGTTCCCAATACAGTCCTTTACCACACACATTGGCCTATACCTATTGTCACTGGTCTATTTGGTTGCTTTAGTCTATGTGTTCCCTCGTCTTTGTTCCATTTTGACTACATCCTTTATGTAACTGGTACATTGCTGCTTCTTTGTGTCTTGTGTGTATTGATCCTGTTTGTTTCAGTCTTTTATGCCAAGCCCCGTTTTCCATTTGTTTGCTTGCCTGAATGTGAACGTTTGTTCATGAGGACACTTTTCACATTTTCTTTAGTTGTCCTCTCCCATTTTGTGATCTGTATCTGTCATAGCTGGTCAGCCTTCTGTCTGTTGCTATATCCTGTGAACGGCACACTGTGGTCTTTAAAGTTTTTATCAACGGAAGCAAACAACATTAATGTGATGATTTTTTCTACAATATTTTTTCTGTGGACAAACGCCTGCTTCACCAGTTTATTGTGGAAGGATATGGAATGTCACTAAGTTGATGATGGGAGAAGGAAATCCCACAAGCTGGACGAGGGTGGGGTGGGGGTGCAGAACCACAACTTTGATCATAGGCACGCTGGGTGAGATCTCGCCTTGATGGTCTTCATCTTGTTTAAGAATGGAATGTTTCATCTTTGGAAATTTGACGCAATCTGGCAAACCTGCAAACTGAGCATGATATTACATTCATAAAAATATAATTATTTTTCTCAAACCATAGTCGTATTTTACAGCATTTACAGGTAACCTCCTGCAGCAACCCAAGGCAAAACCCCAAAATACACATGAAAATAAGATGTTGACTTTGTACTATTTACAGTTCATATAAACATTTCTATAAAAGAAAATGCAACATTTTCAGAAGCATTTGCTTTATAGACCTGTTTTATTTGGGGTTTTGTGTGACCATCTAAATACGGAATTTAACAACTGGTTATAAAGTGGAAGGAGTCTGGGTGGAGTCTTGCAGGTTTTCTCACACAATGTGTCAGAAAAGAAAGAACTGAAAAAAAGACAATGCTTAGCTAATAATGTAAACATTTATCCTAGCCGCATGTATTTGGACATGAATGATGCTAACCCAAACATACATACACACAGAGTTATTTTGGTTCATTTGAGGTTCCAGCAGGTTCTTTTAGCTTGCCTTTCAGTTAAAATAATTTTAACTACTCATATACAAATGTCGGCATTTGCGTTTTTCATACATGCCCGCTGTAAATCAACTCTTTGTGCATGCTTGAAGTCATAAACAAATGAGAAAGTTCATCGTTACGCTAGTGGGGCACCTCACTAAAACGCTCCAGTGACAGAAAATGAAAAGCAGTAATTCCTCTTGTGAAGTCAAGTCTGACTTGTCAGAGTAAAGCACTTCCTATCCTTTTGTTCGCATCTCAAAGGGAATTAAGGGATGGCGAGTTAGATATGGCTGCTAATAAGACCACCGAGTTCTGGCCAGATGCATGTCCGACTGGATCAAACCGTGACAGTTTTATAATGCAAATGCATAGGAAAACATAAAAAATACCTTTACCTTAATTTGAGGTTTATACTGTGGTTATGATTAAAGTCCATCTCATATCTTTCTATTTAGGTAGAAGGTAGATCACTTTACTTTCAGGCATCTTATACTGCACTAGTAAACAAATAAAGGGTTGAGGCCTGAAGGATGATAGAGGGTGCATGGAGATCAATCGATAGAATGAAACCATGAAAAAAAATGAAGTCATTAATTTGCAGAGACAGGATGATCCCACCAACCACATGCATTGATTGGAAATGAGGTCTTTAGAGAACCTTCAGGGGCGTAGCATATTAGTGGAGGGAAACAATGGATGAGGTGGGCGGGGGTATGGGGCCTTCTGCTGTACCAGTGTGGGAAAATAGGTTAACTGCTGGATCAATGGTATCTTCATAACTCCAGAAGACCCCGGTGATGTGTTTGCTTTCCAATGCACTGTCAACACAATATCTGCAGGTGTGACGTGTTCTCTCTGCCTATTTGCACACGCTCATCGATTTTCTCCCCGCGGTCAAGCCAAGTGCACCCAAGCATGATTATGATATTGAATACATCATAGAGTACAAAAAGGTCTGCAAATAAGGTCAGAGGTGAGGGCTAATGTTCCATTTTTATCAATATCATTATTGTTAATCATGATTTGTAATCAATACTATTGGGGTGAGTTATACACTCTGGCCTGATGTGTTGGTTAAATGTGCATGCTTGAATTGTGGATAGCAAAAAACATCATCAAACCCGTTAAGCAACACCTATCCTTTAATTCAACAAGGTGGCCTCGTTTTAAAACACCAACTCTACAGTAAGCCGTCCTATTTACTCAACTAAATTGAGTAACAGCCACCCTTCGAATTTGGTTCCTCAAATCAGAGAAGCTGGACATCTTTGAAGCGCTCAGTGGGGCAGAGTTCCTCCAATCTGCAGACACAGCATAGCTTTTCTGCTGCCATTTGGGTGAACGGGAGTGAAGACGGTGATGGGAGATTGACGACTTAAATACTTCATCAATCAATGCTGCAGCCAATGTGTTGTTTGGTGATTGGTGCAGAATTCAGGCAATCCATCTTTCCAACCAGCAACTGGCATTCAGGATTCTCCTCATGTAATGCTTTTATTTATTTATTTAATTTCCAGGGTTAACCTAAGCTTCAGAAAGTATGTGTATGTGAGGGTGTGTGTGTGTGTGTGATCACAGAGTATGTGTTATGGTGGGGGAGGCTTTAGGAGGAGCAACAGAAACAGTTCACCTATTATTTAAATCTAGTCGGGATTGCTGCAGTACCTTAGCTAGATCTACATGAAAACAAGCCCTTTACACAACTATATAGATACATTATGTGGCATATGATTATATCAATAATTAATGCTAATGTGTCTACATATAAAACAGTATGGTGACTATTTTAACTGAAGATACTACGTGAATTTCCCTTGGAGATTAATAAATGATCTACAAACTGTACAGTATCATTTTGCATTCAACACAAATAAATAGTCCACTCAAGCATTTAAAATAGCAGAGATGGGGGCACGTCAGTGTTCTGCAAGTATAAAGTAAGTCTCAAGTCTCAAATGAAGTCTCATAAAAAAATGTTAATGTCCTAGTCAAGTCAAGACAAGACAAGTTGAGTCAATGCCAAAGTCATAGGCTTTTTTGAGTCCTATCAAGTCATAAGCACAGTTTAGTGTGTCCCAAATCAAATGCCCTTTTAACAACTCACTCAAATCTGATAAATACAATGAATGCATTATGAATTATTAAAAATAAAATAATCAGTGTGACACAACTTAGTCACAGAAGAAAAGTGCTGACACAGCATTCAGGATTTAGTCAGTGCAAGAAAAGTAATCCCCACATTCACTGTTTTTATTTAAGCCCAGTTCTAAGTTAAATAAGGGAGATGCTACAGTAGGGCCGCACGGTGGCTGAGTGGTTAGCACATTGGCCACACAGTCAGGAGATCTGGAAGACCTGGGTTCAAAATCTCCGTTGGGCATCTCTGTGTGGAGTTTGCATGTTCTCCCCGTGCGTGAGTGGGTTTTCTCCGGGTACTCCGGTTTCCTCCCACACTCCAAAAACATGCATGTTAGGATAATTGGCGAACCTAAATTGTCCATCGGTATGAATGTGAGTGTGAATGGTTGTTTGTCTATATGTGCCCTGCGATTGACTGGCGACCAGTCCAGGGTGTACCCCGCCTCTCGCCCAAAGCCAGCTGGGATAGGCTCCAGCATCCCCGTGACCCTAATGAGGATAAGCGGTACAGAAAATGAATGAATGAATGAATGAGATGCTACAGTATTTTAAAAATGGCGGCGGTCTCTTGTGTCACTTCGAGGATCCTTTAGCCTGTGCACAAGTTGTGCACAACGTGATGTAAACAAAGCTAGCAGGATTGTCGGAGTGAATGTTTATATATGGCAGAGTAATGCTGGACTTAGACTTTGAAATAATGGTTTGTAAGGTTTTTACATGTATGTTCATAAATGTTATTTCTATTTTATATGCACGGTATATTTATTTTCTATTTTTTGTTTATAAATGTTGTTACAGTGCTCGTTGTAAGCTGTTATTTATTGGAATTGTGTGTTGTTTTGCAATAAATGTCACAGTTTGTAAAAATGTGTGTTTTATTTAAAAAAGGTGTTCAGAGGTAGGCTACATAACACTGAAAGAATGTAGAAATGTATATTTTATGGTAGGTAACTTTTATTACGAACAGTTAAATTATCTCATCTGCCTATTTCACAGCCAGCAAGCGATAAAGGTTGATGATGTAAAGAGAATCAAGGGGTGTCCCATTTTGTAAGGGCTTCTTCCCCTGGGCCCTAGGTTTTAAGGGGTAAGGGAAGGTGTAACACAAAAAAGAAAAGGGTAAAGAGTAGAATCGGGCTTCAGCCTTGGTTCGCTAGCCACTCCAGGGAAGGTTCACCACTGTTCATTGTTTTTGCCCTTTGTGAATAATGGCTCTCACTGCGGCTCGCTGGAGTCCCAACGTTTTAGAAATGGGTTTATAAGCTTTTCCAGACTTATATATAGCTCAATTAAACTTAGTTAATGAGGGATAGTCACTTTTTCACACAGGGCCATGTAGGTTTACATTTTTTCTCCCTTCATTTTCTCATTTAAAAACTGCATTTTGTCTTGTTGTCATGTAATGTAATATTTATATAATATTTACATTTCTTTGATGATCTGAAACATTTCGATGAGACACAAGGGGGCAATTTGATAATATATTGTTAAATGATTGTATTGCATGTGACATTAAATAAATGAAGTCACCAAAGTATCAATACGTTCTGCAAGGTGCAGCATGATGTCAAGTGTAATTTCTCTACATCCAACACCACCATCTCAAAGTTCTACCCTCTATGTGGTTTTAGTAATGCTGACGCTCCCGGGTTTTGTTTAATTAAAATACATCCTTTTTGTGCTCCCCTTGGATTCCGGTGGTAGAATAACTCTGCAAAGGGGTTAGCTGTATTTAGCTCCTTGAGGAGTTGGCCAATGTTGTGTCAGGCAGCCACTCACAGCTAAATCAACAAAACGCCGCAAAGAGGGAAGGAGAGAAAGAACCAATGAGAAAGCACCATTTGGAAGAGAAAAATGGTCAGGATAGGGTGGGGGTAGTGAGGGGTGTGGAGACCCCACATTGTGTAAACCCCCAGCTTTTCACTCTGGTGGCGTTTTCATGCTAAGCTCTGAGCTTGAACTGAAATCCTCTCACTTATCCTGAGATCCAAGATGAAATACTGTCAGATGTACTGTGATCCAGGGAATTTGCTGAAAGACTGACAGCCAGGACATGAGAGAAGTATGAGTGACTGATATAGAGAGGCACGCGTGTGTGTGTGTGTGCGTGTGTGTGTGCCTGAGGAGGAGCTGGGGAGGGAGGAGATTTGTTAGCGGCACAGTTTGCAACATGTTTATTTGACCTCACTAACTATTTGATGGCATGGCAAAGAAAACATAATCCTGCTATTCTTTGCAGATATGTTATTGCTGCAAAGCAAAGCAAAACCAAAGAGAATCAGAGAGTGCAGCATATTTTGCAATCTGTTTATTATAAGCTGTAAATGAACGTATGTAATGTTATGGGCGTCTTTGATGGGTTGCAAGGGTGGGGGACAGGGATATGTGGAGCGTGTGCAGGCTCCTCATCTCTGAATGGCTCTAAGGCATAGTCAGGAAATAGAGTTGTGGCGTTTTGTTTTGCATCAGTGCTTCTCTTTATTAAAGAGGAACACAATCAGAATAATAATTGGAAAATTGTAAGATTGCTTTCATTATAATTAGTGAGATCACAGGAAGCAATAATCCAATCATTCTACTTAAAACAACTTTCCTTAACCCTGTGCATCGTGTGTTGCTGGCCTCCATCCCACATGCAAGTACTGCTAAAATGGTAAACCCTCACATGTAAACACCAGCATGCATGAGTGTTCTCCGGCGGCTGAACATGCACTGACATATGACCATCACTTAGCACCACCAGACGCACACATAAACATATACTCAAACACACCTCAACAACATACAAATAATTGAGTAAGATTAGCTGGTACATTAAGTTTAATGTGTTTGACATTTGGCGGGAGGAAATGCTAGCCAAATGGTGGAGGCGTCGGGATACGTTTTCCCTCAATCAGGGCACTGCAAGGCTTCATTTTACAACCCAGACACAAACTTAGACCCTGTCAAAGCTAATTAGTGATATTGCAAATGGATGCAGGTCATGGTTTTCAGCAGCGTGGTCCAAAGAGAGGTCACCGTGGGTCAACCTGCAGTATGGAATGATATAAACAATCATCTATGGACCACAGCCTAATCAATCCCTTTTAACACTGCACACTTCCTGGTTGGCTGCTCTCAGGGGTCAGGGGGCAACATACAAAAAATACAACTGAGCAAGTGGCTTTACGATATGTTTATCTATAGAGAAACAAAAGGGTAAATATTTAATGAATTATCTGTGAGGGCTTTACTATTTTATATAAATATATTTTATATATTCTGAGTGAATAAATAAGCTTCTTCTCCATCAATATGATGTTGTGCAATTAGCTGAGCCGGGAGAAAAGGACAGAGAGAGGGAAGGTGGGGGAGGAAGATGGAAACCAATACAACAGTCACTGGAGCCTTTTCTCATTATCATTTAAACATCTTTTATGGGCCACCAGTAAGAGATGACGTTCCCATGACCCCACACAATACACAGGCATATTATTCAATCCTGCCCCGATGAAATTCCTGCAAATAAAACCTTTGTGCTGGGCAACAGCTAATTATTTGACAGATTGGCCCCTTTCAGGCTCAGGTTACAGTGTGAAGCAGCCCTGTTTTAGACCCCTCCCACATAAACCAGCACTGCATACTCTCCCTCAGTCACAGTGCAGACTGGGGCCACTTTTGAGAGAATCCCAGAGGGCCCCATTCTTTTCAAGAGATTATGTATTTCGGCCCCCTCCTCTTACCAACCATCTATCCATCCAAACTCAGGAACCGTGGAGTGTGTGTGTACAAGAGGGGGGCTAGTCTGTGTGTCAGTAACAGCAGTTATTTTATAGCCTAACGGCTGTTCTCGAGTAGAAATATTTAATCTTCCCACAAAAATGAAAGCAGTGTACATGAGGAAGCGAGAGGAAAACCTAATCAGGCTGAATATGTCTTGCATTACACAGTGCTTACTTTGAAGGTCTATTTTTGTTTTTTTCCGTAATACCAAATTGGAGAGTGGGAACCATTAAGACTTAAAGTTTTGTGTGGGCATGCTTTTGGCATCGGTTCAGCCCTCTAATAGCTAAAGTTTGTCATTAGCGTTTGGACATGGACCGGCAAGATAAATGCCAACATATGTTTACATTATCTGGAGAAAAATGGCATTTTCCGTGAGCCTTTTTCCCTCGTAAAGGACATCACCAGTTGCCACAACAATTAATACGTTTTGACCTATCAGGACAGATTTCTCCTTGTCCAGCTTGAGGGATAAAAATGTAATTCAAAGTATTCAGTATATTGAATGAATACAATGACACAATGGAGCACTTGTTATTAAAAATTACATTGCATGCATATACAATTATAAAAAATGGTTCTAACCTTTTTAAGATGTTAGTGTTCCTTACATAGTGTTGTGATAGTTATTTTATCTATTTATTTACAAAAAAGGTCAGCTAGCTAGCTTCTGGTCCATAGACAAATTTAAACTAAATGAATGACTGTTGCATGTCATGCACTACATCTAAAGAATAGATCCATTCATCCATTTTCTATACCGCTTTTCCTCATTAGGGTCACGGGGATGCTGGAGCCTATCCCAGCAGACTTTGGGCGAGAGGCGGGGTACCCTGGACTGGTCCCCAGTCAATCACAGGGCACATATAGACAAACAAACAGTCACACTCACATTCATACCGATGGACAATTTAGAGTCACCAATTAACCTAACATGCATGTTTTTGGAATGTGGGAGGAAACCGGAGTACCCGGAGGAAACCCACACACGCACGGGGAGAACATGCAAACTCCACACAGAGATGCCCAACGGAGATTTGAACCCAGGTCTTCCAGATCTCCTGACTGTGTGGCCAATGTGCTAACCACTCAGCCACCGTGCGGCCCCTAAAGAATAGATATGTCAAAAAACTTGTTAATGCCAGTAATTAACTAGCTTAGTTAATTATATTACCATTTTAGCATAATTATCGCATGAGTGTCATGGCAAGCTACACTTATCAGTTATGATTGTGGACAGAGACAAATGTAGCATCCCCACAAATGCGCAGAGTTTTTCTTTTAGCTTTATTACTACCTTAACACATCAACAGCAGTGCTCAGTTCCAACACTTTGTATGTATCTCCAAGTTGCAAACACCATCCATCCTGGGAACAACTCTTCCCCATTCTCCACCTTGCATTCAGAGCCTCAATTTCACACAGAAAAAGGAGCAATGGCTAAGAATTTAAATGTGTAGAATAAAAGTTCGTTACCTAAAAATTAACCTGCCTGAAAATTACAATACTTCTCTAAATACCTGTAACTCCCCCATCGGTAATAGCATATTTTGGGGGAATTGCAGAAACACATTGAAAGAAACTGACAATATATATTGGAGTGTGTAGTACTTTTAAGCTTGATTTGAATTTTCAGTTCACTTGGAGCAATTAATAAACGCTAGGGGGGTCCCCAAACTTTATGATGACATGAACAGGCAATGTTCACAATTTTTCAATTCTAATTTTTTTGCTCATATGTGACCCGTATTAGATGTTTTCATGTCAGTGTGAAAAGCACAATTCAAATTTTTTTCAAATGTGACTGAGGTCTCATCCGTACGTGGATATAAATCGGATATGTATACCATGCGACCGCAGTATGAACGCTCAGGTGGCATATGTCCGGCATGGAAAGGCGTGTATTGCCGTGCTCACCGAGACTTTAAAGGTAGGCAGTCATAGAAAGACGTAGCTTATCTATCGAGTAACACTTGGATAAATGGACTTACCGATGTAGGCAAAGGTTCTCATCCGAAAATGATTTTTATAAGTTGTTTGTGAAGCAGCAATGTCTTGCCAGTCCACCCACACCGCAGCAGTCTACTTCCGTAACCACGCGGAAATGCGAGTGATGTTGTGCTTCCGCGCATGCACGTCGCTTTCCAGGCACATTGCGTTCACATTACAAGTCACATTTGTTTGGTAATGTGAACGACCACATTAAAAATCAGATTTGAATCAAAGCATCCAAATTAGGAATCCTACCCTCCAGTGTGAACGTAGCCTGATAGACTGTGAATTATGGCATCGCTTTTGTGAATGATAATACAGGTAATATGGAAGTGGCAGTGCCCAAGGCAGGATTGAAGCCACACATGAAGTGCTTTATGCACATTATCCCTTGCAATCCTACTTGCATTTACGTTACCCGCTCCTGACGTTGTTGATGTTGGAACTCAACAACTGCTGCCATGTTAAATGCCCAAGCACACGTTCTAGTAATTCTACATTCAAACATAATGCTCGTCCACTGCAATCTATTTGACATGTTTTCACATTCCTACACATCAACATAGATGATTAATAGCAGCAGCTACAACTATTATCATTATTTTAAGTAATACTTTTTAGTTGTTTCAATTTGTGGAAAGGACAGTTTAAAGAAGGGATCAGCGACACGGTAATAACGGCATCAAGTAGCCCCCCACAACCAAATGAGGCTTCCACAAGCCTGCTTTTCATTCAGGTTTTTTGTTACTAATGTGAGAACACTAGAAAGAAATTTATTCTGAAATACAAAATAAGAGTTATTTTAATGTTCTGGTAAAATAAGTATATTCAGTTTGTTTGGGTTAAAATAAGTTAAGAAAAAAAACGTCACAAAAATGAGTAGTTCTCGGTCATTTGCATTTTGTAATAGTTTGTTTGTCCAGCCATATACGTTTAATTGTACTTTTCTTAAAAATACACACAGGATTTAATCTCTTTCTCTCAGAGGTTGTTAATTTCTAACAGTCATGTAGTCTGTCCCCTGTGTATTGGTACCATCAAAATGTGTGCTGGTCTCTGGTGGCCTGACTAGGATGCTCAACTACTGTTCACCTGGCATGAACCCAAGTGAGCAGAGCCTGGAGTATTCATTGCTCTACCTGGGTGAAGGTCACAGAGTCCAGCTCATGCTTGCTACATCCCCCAATGATCAAGCATATGGTCATAGAGCACCTTGAACATGGAACTTCTTTTCCTGTGATGTCAGAGAAAAGAGACAAAGAGGTTGATCAGAAGGAAGTTTGGACCTTTCTTTCTGTATCAGTAATACAATACAATACAATAACTAGTTCCAAACACAGTCAACTAGCCTGGTGCATCCAACAGGCCTGACTACTTCTCATAATTCTTTTTCTGTTTTTTTTTTTGTTTTTAATAAAAGCATGCACTGTAAAATTTCATCCCTTTGTTTTTCAAACAAGCAAACCCATCTAATCGCTTCCATGTTTCCTCAGTGTTAAGCTCATTAGTGTGTGACCTAAAGGCATAAAGAAAAGACGACTGAGACAAAAAATCTTTGGATAATGGATGCTTGCTGTTTTAGGACAGTAAAAATAAACAGGTCTGCGGCTATGGTAATGGATATGCCGTAAACATTGGCCCGGAGTGACTTTGACAAGCATCCAGCTATGTGCATGTATTCTCTTAAGCAGACAATATTCATGTATATATTAGACATTACATACATGCACTGTGGGAGAAAGGGATGCAAGATGATGACTGGCTGTTGGACTTTGTGAATGAGAATGTGCCAGTATCTCTAATGGCAGAGACTCCAGCCCAGGTGGTAACTGGAAGGCCGACCTCATTAGCCTTAAAGAGGAAACAAAGGAAGATGCATCGCGAAAAAGTGCCATTGCTCATCTGCAAGGCCACCACCTGACACATTAGTATGCTCAATTAACCACTGGCAGGCTCATTTTTCCTCTGCCTTGCTGTCCCACTCACTTGCTGGAAATCAGAGTAACTTCGCAGACTTAAAATGGGATCACTACTAGGTATTTATTGCAAATATATTTTTTCCTTATCTGATGCTCATTTTCACCATGGTTTGATGTGACTCATTATTGTAAGAGGATTAGTAATAGGTTGATCATTTTCCAAGGGATGTGATTTAAATAATAGTGATTATAGGATCAGTTTGATCATATAATGTGTGTCTACAGTTGTCCCTCGCCACATAGCGGTTCGGATTTCATGACTTCACTCTTTTTATATGCATATCTGTTATTTTTTCCATAAACTAAGCACTTTCTAAATGGCTAAATGAAGTAAACTACAAATGAAAGGCATTCAGAAGATGCATTCAAAAATGAGACGTTATGTAGTATTCTACACTGGTCCCTAGGTGTCAGTAGTGTTCCTATAATGTTTGATGAGGCACACAAGCACCAGATTTGATTGCGGGAACAACAAGTTTTTCTTCCATCCATCCATCCATTTTCCTCCGCTCATCCGGGTCCAGGTCACGGGGGTAGCAGGTTCAGTAGGGAAGTCCAGACTTCCCGGTCCCCAGCGACCTCTTCCAGCTCCATCGGGAGGACACCAAGGTGTTCCCAGGCCAGCTGTGAGACATAGTCCCTCCAGCGCGTCCTAGGTCTTCCCGGGGGCCTTCTCCCGACCGGGCATGCCCGAAACACCTCACCAGGGAGGCGCCCGGGAGGCATCCGAACTAGATGCCCAAACCACCTCAACTGGCTCCTCTCGATGTGAAGGAGCAGCGGCTCTACTCTGAGCTCCTCCCGGGAGGCCAAGCTCCTCACCCTATCTCTTAGGGTGAGTCCAGCCACCCTACGAAGGAAACTCATTTCCTCCGCTTGTATCTGCGATCTCATTCTTTCGGTCATGACCCATAACTCATGACCATAGGTGAGGGTGGGAACGTAGATCGATCGGTAAACAGAGAGCTTTGCCTTCCGGCTCAGCTCTCTCTTCACCACGACGGTCCGGTACAGCGCCCGCACTACTGCAGATGCTGCACTGATCCGTCTGTCGATCTCACGCTCCAACCTTCCCTCACTCGTGAACAAGAACCTAAGATACTTGAACTCCTCCACCTGAGGCAAGACCTCACTCCCAACCCGGAGGATACAGTCCACCCGTTTCCGACTGAGAACCATGGCCTCGGATTTGGAGGTGCTGAGTCTCATTCCAGAAGCGTCACACTCAGCTGCAAAACGCTCCAGTAAACGCTGAAGGTCACAGCCTGATGAGGCCATAAGGACCACATCGTCTGCAAATAGCAGAGACGAGATCCTAAGGTCGCCAAGCTGGACTCCCTCAACGCTTTGACTGCGCCTAGAAATTCTGTCCATGAAGATTATGAACAGAATCGGTGAGAAAGGGCAGCCTTGGCGGAGGCCAACGTTAACCGGAAACAAGCTTGACTTACTGCTGGCAATGCGAACCAGGCTCCTGCTTCGATTGTACAAGGACCGAAAGGCACGTAGAAGCGGGCCATCAATACCGTACTCCCGGAGCACCCCCACAGGACACCGCGAGGGACACGGTCGAATGCCTTTTCGAGGTCTACAAAGCACATGTAGACCGGTTGGGCAAACTCCCACATACCCTCCAGTACCCTTGTGAGGGTGTAGAGCTGGTCCAGTGTTCCGCGACCGGGACGAAAACCACATTGCAGCTCCAGTTTTTCTTGCAGGTTTGAATTATGTCATACCAGGCACAAAAATAATAATATAATAATAATCACAATAATCACATAAGCTCATGTTGCAGCTGTAGTTCACTCCAAGCTAAAACCCAACTCCCATGACACTTGCTGTCTTCTACACATCCGTAACACATTTTTTGCGACCTACACAAGAAGAAGTCTTTTTTATGTCCTAAATGGTTTATTTTCTATGATGATATCTACTGTATTGAGTAAAACAAGTGGTAAACCTAACTATAGGGGTTCCATTTTATGTCTACAAGGCTCTACTAATAAAACACAGATTTAGAAGGTCGTAAACAAAGGTTGGTTTTCTCTGCTCTAACTATGAAATGATTTAATTAAAAAAAAAAGTAATTTTAATTTTAAAATTCACTTATCACAGTGTCTAGAAACAATTCAAAGCTATAAATGAGATGTTGCTGTATATCGTGATCAAATCGATTTACAGTATGTTCAAATAATTATTAATATTTATTAATATTAGTTGATGTTAAACCTGGCTTTACTTTTCATTATATACTGTATATTTAAATATAAACTATTCAAATTTTGCATTTTGCATAAACTCAAAATATTTAGAGCATGTTATGGGTGACAATCTGTGGATTATTATCTCAAATAAACCTTCTGTGACAACGACGAGTATAAAATATCTGTTTGCTTGTGTGTGTGTGTGTTTGTGTGATACACATCAACCGTTGATTAACGAGGTGAGAGCCCTGGTTTAGGAAGCCTCCGTCCAACACTTCACCACACTTCACAGGACCAACTTTTTTTGTATTATTTGTTCCCATCCCCACTTCTCTCCACACCTCTCTGCTCCATTCCTCCACACTCCCTATGCCTCTTTCATTTGAGGTCTACCAAAAAGATGAAAAATGGCATGCAGCTGGCCCAGCACTTCCTTCCCCTTGTTGGGGTCACCAGTTCACTATGCTGATAGAGCCCCACACACCTCCATTAATAAGTGCTCCCTGCACTCAAGCAGTTCGCTCTGCCGTATCGCTGGACAGGTTGATTTTACACGATTTTCTTCCATTGGTCACAGACGTATTCAACTCAGATAAAGTAAAATAATATTAAATCTTTCTCTGTGCATGTTGCCTGTTCTTCCTGTATTCTGTGGGCTTTTCTATGTGCTTTGGCTTCATACTATTTTAGTTTCTTTGAAAATTGGTGTGAATGTTAGTATGCATGATTGTTTGTTTCTAAATGACAGCCTTGTAATTGATTGTAATTTCTACTCATGGTTTACCCCCCTTCTTACCCACAGTCAGCTGGGATATTCTCCAGCCTGCAGTGATAGTACTACTGTATAAAAAGTTTTTCTTTATTGATTGGGTATCATTTAGCTCGTAATGAAACAAGAAAGTGAAAGTTAGGCAACAGAAAAAGCACAGAGGTTATTTTTTTACTGGCTTTAATTTGTTTGTTTGTCTGTTTATGAGCAAAATAACTTAAAAGTTCTGAATGGATTTCAATGAAATTTTCAGGAACTTTGGGGGTGAGCAATTTTTCAAAGGACTCTTTTAACATTGCAAAAAAGGACAATTTTAAGCATTTGTACATCTAACTTCAAGACAAATGGTCCGAAAACTTGGGAAAAAAACATGTTAACAAAATATCAAAGATTGATCAAAAAAAGTATTATTTTGCTCTGAATCACAATATGGTGGTAACAATGGCGCCAGGTCTGCCCTCCTGAGTGCTTTTCTAGTTGTCTTGCAACTTTTATTGTATTTTCATTTCATTTTGAGAAAATGTTGTCCAACGTTCCAAAGTTCTGGCACTTAATAAGAATCGAAAATAATCTGGCATAATATAGAACATTTTATTCAAAAACAACTTTGAATATTGGACTTTTCATTAAAATGAAAAAAAATACTGATCTTTAATATTGTGATTGCTTTTTATGTGCATTCAGGTGTTTCCTTTTTTGCAGTGCTCTTTTTCTCTAATTTCTTTGTTTCCTGTCTGTCATTTGGATTCAAGGAACAACGCAGCCTCTAGAGGCCACACGTGGTACCATCGCCATTTCTTTTATATTCTGTATGTAAATGAAACAATAATAGATACACTGAAATGTTTTAGAAATGAATTAGTGACAAATACTGGCTCAGAACTGAATATGATGTCAGCTTTTAGGAGACACTTTGAAGAACTTGATCGGCAGAAGAAGCCAGACTGGTTTGATCATAAAAAGACACTAATCATATTGCTGAGCTATCCTCGTTGAGCTTCTAATTACCACAATTATGAAGTACAAGATCAGAGGTAGCTCATTTTATGTGTGCGTGTGTCTATGTGTGCTCTGGCCTGTGCCGATGAAGAGGAGGATTAGCTGTCTATTGTGAGGAAGAAGGAAACGGGGTAAGTGGTGGGGGGAGCTTATGGTGGGCTTGTGTGGGGGGGTTGAGGGTAATGGGGAGGGTTGTGGTGTCTCCCTCCTGGAGACGAGCCCTGACCTTCTCATTTCATCCTCATTAGTATCTCATGTCAACAGAACAGCCACTCCTTAATCATCAGCTATCATCCGAGGCCTGAGCACACACACATGCACACATGCAAACACAATAACACAAACAATGCATGAAACCTACTTTGCATACAGCAGACAAATACATCCGACGTCGCCTGATGACGTCTGAATTTTAAAACACGTACATATCTTATCACAAGCAACAAAATGATTTCTTTGCTTTTTTGTTAGATAATTCAATAAACCCATCCAAGACTTGCCAGCTTGGCAGAGGGTGGGCTCGTCTGTCTGTGTCGCCCTCGGTGCCACGAAAGCCCAGTGGGGTCGAGAGTAACAGGGACTCGGGGTGCCAACATAAATGAGCTCCATTCATTTCCCCACTTTGGCATATGGTGACTCATTGTCCTCAGCGACAGAGGGAGAAGCGAGACAATTTGTTGGCATGTCATGTCATTTCACACACTGACCATCTCACCAAGATTTTGGCCAGCAGAAGGCAGCGTGTTGTTTCATCCAAGGAACCAAGCTTATTTTTGTAACTGATCACATCCAACCACTATAAGCCCCAGAGGCTATGTACTGTAACAATGTCTGCAAATACTTTTGAAGGAGTCTGCAATGACAGGATTAATGAGAGTAAATCTTGCTAAAGATTACAGTATTAATTATCTGTGTCAATCTGTGCTGTTTTCCACCTAATGTTAAGAACCGCCTGTCGTGATTTATTAAATAAGAATACGTGTAATAAAGATTTAAGGTTATGACAATGTCCATCTTAATGACTCATAGATAATATTGTTTTTTTTGACACAACACTATAATGGAACTTTGTGTTGATGGAATATTTTCAATTTGGAGCTGACTGAAAAATAACGGGGCACAATAAAATGATAAATGCCATTCAAATTATTGGTCAGAATTTTGGCATTAAATTGAAATTGCTGATAAATGACTGAATATTATCCATATTATTAACAGCAATGTTTGTATTTTTTTTTACGCAAAAAATTTTTGCCTCGGTTTGCATACATTTCCCGTTTATTGTACAATATGGCATGCATCTTGTCGTGTTATTATTACACTGTATTCGTAGTAGTCCAACTGTATTAGTAATTTTTATCACAAAACATCCCTGTTATCAGCTGTTAGTTAACACCAGGTATAATAATGTCACCACAGGAAGTGCACTAACTAATCATCAACACATCAGTAAAACATACGTACACTATGGCGATGTAATTGATCTTATTTATTGTGTATTGGCTAAAACTATGACATGAACAACATCAAATGAAAAGCACAAAATGAATACAGAGCCACCATCCACCAGTACCAGCCTGGACTTTGTTTCTCGGAGAAATCATCAAACCTTACCTTTATGCATTTCCACGTAGTATCAACATTTTGTAGCAAATATGAGGTGAAAGAAAAAGGGTAAAAATACAGTTTAGTAGTTTGAATTTCTCTATCTGTGCAGTGCCTCAAAAGGTGTGTTCAAAGACAGTCAAGCAAAGTGGGACTGACGGATTAAGGGTAAATTTTGTTTATTACGAAATATACATCAAATAATTATATATTCAACATGCATCTGGTCATTGATTAATAGTTTTTTTGATCCATATGTTTTGAGTTTTTTATGCTTTATGTTAAGCATATAATTTGCATAACACAGTAGATATTGTATGTATGAATGTCGTCTGCCATTTCAGTGCATTGTTAATTTTCATGTCAATAATACTCACTAGTGTAGCTTTTTTCTCTAAATCTCTAGATTTAAGTTTGACAAATGAAACATTATACTAGTTTCTTAAAATTAGTAACTAATAGTTAGTAAAATTAGTTAAAATTAGTAAAATTAGCTTCATGTTCTGTGTTTTGCAATTAAGGCATCAATTTCAATGGTTGTATCAAAGTGCTACATTTTCCAAATTAAAAAAAGTTCAGCATCTGGAATTTGGTTTTAACTTGTAATTAGTAACAAGTATTTGCAACATTTGTCAAAATGTATTACAAAAACTAACAAAGTTGCTCCAGAAGTATCTGCTTTTCTTATTTATCATGGCTGGAATATAACCTACAATAGAGGAAAGCAGGCTGCCAGCTATATGATAAATGTTATGGGAAACACTTGAAATAAAAAAAAAAACAAAGCAAAAGACAAAAGTTGTGTCAGTGTAGCTGCTGCCCACCTTTCCCTCATAGCTTCACAAAAATCAAATCTTCAATCAAGGGAAAAGTAACAATAAACATCCCCTTCATTCCTAATTTGTATGCATTTTGAATTGTTTTCTGCATGTAGAAAATCTATCCACCATTTAAAAACACAGATTAATATTTAAAAAAATATTACACAGTCACAGACAAAAAAGTGAAACCTCAGATTTATGAGTGAGAGTGAACATGGCAGCTCTCTCCTGATAGCTTCCTGATTTTGCTACATTGAGGTAACCTAGTGTCTGTCAGCTGAGGGGAAGGAGTCATGTCAAACTTCCTCAAAAGCAACATTTTGACATGATATGTGCAATATACTAGTAAGTATGCAGCAGGAAAAACAGAAGTGTCTAGACACGATTGCATTGAGCCCAGACAGAGGAAAACATCTGATCACAAAGTCTTGCTCAAAATACTACTTTATGGTGTTGACAGGCACTTGTTATTGTACAAACATATACAAGATGCAAAAGTGAGATAATCCATCTCTGAGTTTATCTTTGGTCTCCAATATCCCAATGAAAAATATGACTGACCTCAATCCCAGACATACTACAGCCCCTCCTTGTTCAATCAGGCTGCAGTGACCAAGCTCCTTGTCCGGCCTCATCCTTAACCCCATTTGTACCCTACACCCACCAACCTGTCAGGAACCCGCTTCCCATGTCCATCATTGGGTGATGGATGAGGTAGAAGGTCGTCACCCCACTCCTAAGAGTTCAAAGATCCCATCAGCCATGCAGACACCTCAAAATAATAGTGGGTGACATAACTGAAATCCGAGTTGGATTCATTCTGTGGCAATTTTTGTTTGCCTTTTGTTTTGTACGCAGTTCAGCAACAAACTCAACATTTAATACTATATATAATATAATGCGAGCTTTGCACATTTTTGTCTTCAGTTTGGTACAGAAGTATTTGGATGACAATTTTGTAATGATTTTCATGTTACAGGTTACCACAAAGTATATGAAATAAAACTAAGTCAAGATCTGGCAGTAGTGTAAAGTTTTGAATTTGCAGAGGCTCAATGTTTTTTGGACAGTTTACAGAATCATCCAAATCCATTTTCTACTGGTAATTCTGTACAGGCTTGAGAGGCCTAGAGACTACCCCCGTCTACTAAGGGTAAAAGGTGAATTTCATCCAGGGTTGGTTGCCAGTCAATCACAGGACTGCGACTGAAAACCAGTCACACTCACATTTACAAAGTCACCGATATGTATTATTTTGCACAACACTGTACACACCTTCACTTGCTGTCTTTTTGTGGGTATTGCTCACTTCACCATTGTTTTTTGTAATGGAATGCAATGCTGTTTTGGATTGAGATTATTTGATTAGTCAGATATGGACGTATGTATACCACTTCCATCCCTAGCCTACATATGTACATCTGTCCTTGTGCACACCTTTGTCTGTACTCAGTTTCTGAGTTTAGTAAGAGAAAGACTGAAGAAAGATTGATGCAGAAGGAATTTTTGCTATACCATTAATATGGCATAGATATACCGTTATTACTACAGCAACAAACGAGATAACTAGGCCTAAATTGCATTTAATTATGTCAGCGCTTCTGTGGTTTGGAAATAATACTCCTCTACGCCGCTTTAAACATAGCAAGCTGACGACCAGAAACATCAGTGAATATTTGAAAAGTGCAAGGGAGCGATGTTTGAAACAGCTATGTGGCGAAGGACGACTCTAATTCCTAAATCCCATATTTTTGTAAAACCTATTAAATGAAATCAGAAAGTCTACACTTTGTCTACACCATACTAATGACATATTGATGGTTTTATTTAAATAAAAAAAAAGAAACTTCTTGACCTAACCGTAGATGCAAATGAATTCCAGTTCTAAAATGAACATTGCAAGGTGCACTATGTGCAATAATGTTCAAATAAAAAGTGTGTTTGACTTAATGACAACAAGTATTATTTCTTTCGCAACAGGTGGAAATATAGAAAAGGTTTCACAGAAGGGGTTGTTTTCCCCTCAAAATTGGGTAGAATCTTGCTTGCACTCAAATATAAAGTGTACTAAAGTGCATCAACCCCCTGACTGACCTCTGATTACCTCGTAATGTCTATGGCAGTGTACAGAAAAAAGCAGCTCTATTATTTTGGTTCATTCTTGGAAACAATGATACACATAACGAGTAGAGTCTCAATTGCAGAGAATGCGGTAGAAGGCAAACTGAGATCCGGTGTGTCTTTTCCCATCAAGAGAGCCATGGGAGGCTATAGCGGAGAGGATCTGCCCTTACTCATATTGTTCTGTCAGCTGCTCTGGCAGATTGGTATACTATAAATACACATGAAAAATAAACAACCGTGTCAAGCCCTACCACTGACAGGGGCATAGATCAATGTTATTTGCCACTTTTACAAAAATACCTAATTCTCCCTTTTTAATCAAGTATCTCCTTACTCCGGCCCTTCCTGCTGATTTATGATTGCCGCTGCCTTTATGAGTACCTTTTTCATTTTCCTTTCTCTGCAGTGACATCTAAAGTGATAGGAGTTTTATGGTTTTGATAACAATATGAGTTTCACTTTGACTCAGAATTCACAACCCTGTCAGCAGGCAATAAATAAAACCAGTGGAGCGCAAACATTCACAAGCTTCGATGACTAAACATCCACCTAACGGGATTTACCACAGGATGGGAACAAGGCGGACGGAACTATGAATCTCAACATGCAAGGAGAAGAAAAAAATAGCACAGGAGGTAACATCCATTGGAAGAAGGTAGAATCTTAGCGAAAGGTCACGTCAGCAAGCACAGAAGTGCAAAATGTTTCCGGTCAGGATTCATAATTGGTCTGCTGTCATATGAGCGTTTAGATAATGTCACATGGGTATAAATGCCATGCTGTGAAGCAGTGTTCTCCAGCTTTCACATTTATATACAGCTGCGGGGATCTCAAGCAAAACAGAACCTCGAGTTAAAAATCACTACAGGTCATGGACCCCAATTTGAGCTTAAAGCCCCAGACTTTTGGTATACATGTGTGTTTTGATATTTATTCCTTTATCCTCAGGATCAAGTATTTATTAAAGTGTCAGTAAGCTTTTCAAAAAGTGCTAGAGCTCTGACAACAAAACCTTTAAATATCTACTGTAAAAGGTTTGGGTTCAAGTGCACATTCCCCTTGTCCAACATCCTGTCACACCCTGAGCTCCTGAGAAGCTCCAGTCTAGTTTGTCATTTGCTGTGCAAAAAGTGTGAGAAAGTAATACAACTCAACTTCTCATATACATATGAAAAATAATCTTCTGAATGGGGGGCACAGGGCTTTGATAGATTTATATTGAAACTTCCCACATTCCATTGACAAAATGGCTGTTTTGTGCATTGTTGCCAAAAACTCACTGGTTACCTCGGCAATGACATTAAATGGCTCTTTAGATGTGATGAAGTCAAACAAAGATGACGCACTGTACCAGGCGACTATATCTACAAAAAAGGGAGTAAAATGTCAAGCATTTCAAAAGGAAGCCGTTGTAAATGGTGGCAACTGACAATATAGGCAATCCCATTCCCAAAGGTCTTTGTTCGAACCCCTCCTGGTCCTCACTAGTGAATGTTAGGGGTTTAAGTAAAAGAAAAATGGGTTTTGTCTATAAACTCTTGAGTCCTGTATGTTATGTGTTTTGCACAGGGCCCTCAGACAGAAAAAAAACAGAAGAATAAAACAGGGTCAGGACAAATATTCGGTGCTATAGAGGCACAAGCACTTAACTGGCACAAGCATTGGCATGAACACAAAGCATGCTAGGATGGCAGTGCCCAGAACAACCTTGGAAGAGACATAAGATATTTGTGGTAGAACACATCAGTTAAATCCCAAGAGACGTCTCACCCTCCTGAGACCCTCTTACCATTTTAGTGGCTGTCGGGAAAAGTGAGACAGTTTATTGAAGATGTTGAGGTAACAGAAGGACAAATGATCTGTCAGAGCATTGGATGCAAATGTCAAAAATTGTCAAAAATGGGTTGTGGCAAAGTGATGGAGATTACACAGTGGTTGAATTAGAATTACAGAAACTACGAAACGTTCATCTATCTATTTGTATACTGTGCTTCTCCTTTTTCAGGGTCACAGATGAGCTGAAGCATATCCTATCTGACTCAGAGTGAGAGGCGGTGACCCTGGACTGATCACCAGTTAATCACAGGGTTGACATACTATATAGAGAAACACATTTACACACATACCTACCCATGCCTGGTACCTTTGGCTAGTTGGGGCGCCCTCAATTGCCCCCAGGGGTAGCAAATGTCTCCTCTTTTGCCACAATTGAGAAAGGTAGGCCAGGACCTGGCATGATTCCCTGCACATGCGCATGCAGCACGCTTTGCAGCCGAGTCATAGAATGACTGTAATGCGAACACCCCATGAAAAAAGTGATGTGAAAATCATTTCAGTTGACTGTCTTATGGAGCTCATTGAGAAAACACCATGGGGTTTGCAGCGCTATCAAAAAAGCAAAAGGTGGCTAATTCGAGGAATGTAAACATAAGATATATTTAGAGTTATTTTACACTCTTTTTGTTATGCACTCAAATCCACATGTGTTTCATTCATGGTTTTGATGCCTTCAGTGAGAATCTACAATGTAACTAGTCATGAAAATAAAGAAAACACATTGAATGAGGTGAGTCCAAACTTTTGGCCTACACAGTATATAAACTTTTGAAAAAAGGCTAGACCTTGGACACAGAAACTTGTCTCACAGAACACATAGTGTCCATATCCATATTCTCTTGTGAGAGAAGGCAGGATATATTTGAAACATCACCGTTTTAAGGGTGTGAGCTTCAACTCCCTAGGGTCATTTTCTGTTCTGCTCTTAATTGAGAGTGTTCTGCAAAAATCATTACTATATTAATGATTTAACACAAAGTAACTACCTGCGTGTTCCAGGAGGAAAGGGAGATTTGCTTCAAATCAATACCCATGCACGCTCATTATAAAGGAGGTAAAGTTATAGTAATTAGGCAGACACCAATAACTTTTTAACGATCCTTGTTTTTAATTGCATATTATCTGGTTGCAAATGGTGTATGTTTATCCACACCTAAATATAAGATAATGTTGAGGGCAGGAGAAGATTAAAGACAGAGAGGAACATTTTTTCCTCCGTTTTATACTTCAACAATAATGAAACCACTGATAGTCTACAATGTGCATAGGAGGCAAAGATTGTGGCCATCATTGCTTTTTTTTGCAGTTTTCTTGTCAGCCAACAGTGACCGACTGGAGTTAGAATATATTTGTAAAACAGCACTTTCCACTTTGGAAACGGAAGTGAAAGGACAAAAATGTGACAGCATTTCAGTGAAAACATTACAATGAGAGTGAAATTATGGGATGAGAGAGCCATGTCATGATATTATTTATGAAATTGCTTTGCAGTAGGAAACGTCCACAATCCTCGTTTATACTCTATGTTGTCTTCGATTTTATTAGAAATTCGATTTGAAATCACTAATGCAATGATGTATGTTTGTTCACATTTTATACATACATACATACAAATCCACTATTTCAAAGATCAAAATTATTAAAATTTGCTGATCTAGTAAATTTTAACAGCTAAAAAGATGCACAAAAGCCAACTATAAAGTGTAAACTATATATATAGTATAAAGTATAAACTATCCAAGAATGTAATACAATTATTCTGAACAAGAGGGGAGAAATATGACCTCAGGGAAAAATGTAACTTAAAACATATATGAGCGAGAACAAAGCTAAACACAATTAGTACTTCAGTGGAATCTGAATCATGTGGAATCAAACTATGGATCGAGAAAGGAACTAAAACAAATCTCTAAAATGAATGATTTTTAAGAAACATGTTTACAAAACACAAGGAAGAAGAGTCCTGAAGTATTGTGTACATCCAATGCTATGTCTAATTACTACTACAACCTATTAAATCTTCATTCTTTTGTGAGTAAATTGTCTGTACTCACCCATAATACTATGTACTGTCCTGTCTGTTTTATTGTCAATGCTATGTCTAATCACTATCACCCTTGTCACTAACTCTTCATTCCTTTGTGAGCACATTGTCTGTAGTCACCCACAATCCAACTATGTTCTGCTCTCTCTGTTTATTATTATTCATTATGATCGCTATACAATTTTTTTACTATGACAAGACTTTGACTATTTTTTTACCACATAGTCACATTACCTTACTAATGTATTTTAAACTGCTAAGAGCACATCCAAAATGCAGGATGTGTACAATCCATTCATTTTCATTTTTCGGATCTCAAGGCGTTCCCAGGCCAATTGGAAGACACAGTCTCTCCAACGTATCCTGGGTCTTGTCTGAGGCTTCCTACCGGCCAGTATTGAAATTGAGTGAAACCAATAGGGGCGGGGGGATTTAAAAAGTTTTGCTTCGTCCTATTCCTTTTGGACATGCAGAACTGTCAATTGTATTATGTAATGTACTCCAATGTAATTTGTATGCATGTTCAAATAAAATTAAGCCTTTTCCATTACAGGGTTTGTTTTTTTGCATCCCAAAAACACACAGACTAAAATAATATTAATTGTAATGAAACTTTGAGGAGAGGAAAGATGAAATTATTAAATAATACATTTTAAAATGTAGTTTTGCTAACATGTTTGATTTTTGCATAGGTATGTGCCCAGGAAACCACAGGTGGTCCTTGGTTTATGTCGTTTTGTGGTTACCAACACACTGCCATTAACTAATTAATTGGATTAATTAATAGTGTGCAAGAAGAAAAAGAGAACTAGAACTATGTGTGAAAAAGAGGCCGCTGCTTGCCGACCACTGAACTATCACAAAAGATAAAGATGTTATCTTGTGAACATCGAAAACATGCACACCTATGAAATGGACCGTGGTAGCAGCATAAACAGCAAAATGGCCTCAGTATTGAGATTTCTTCTCAATAAGCCTATAAGCCTCCCTCTCCCTCTTCGTAACCTCTCCGAGTGTGCAAGACAACCACATGAATACGATATGAAATGCTTCTTTTTCTCCTTACTGTTTCTTTTCATTTTTGTGTTTTGTGTCTTATTACTATTTTGTGTATATCTTCCATGTGTCCTGTGTACAGTTTGAATAACTTAGGAGTTAATTTACTTATAATATACAACTATTTGTTTAAATTGAGTATTTTTTGAGTAAGTGTCCTGAAACAAACACACACAAACAACATATTCAATCCTTCATGGACAAAACAAACATGGGAAAATTATATTTGAATGTAACCAACGCAATCCGTTGCTCAAAGCGAATGGCACTGTGATAAATATGCTGGTGGAACCGATGCCTGGAATTCCTTGAATAGACCAAGCGGTTTCTTCTGGTTGCTATTCATGTCTTAAAATAATGCCCCCCGGTCCCCCCTTTTCCACAGCAGCAGATTGCCGATTCAAAGACTTTCCCATCTGACAATTATCGATTATTATTACCAAAACATATGTAGTATTCAACTCACATTTAAAATATATCAATTATCACCACTATTGTGAAATGAGGTTTGTATTCATCTTGCCAACCGCACTGCCACTGCATCAACAGTGTCAACTGTAAAAGAATCCCATCTGAAGGCAATTATGCATGTTTTGAGAGCCAATTATGATCGCTCTCACAGCGGCGATTATGCCACCAGCAAGGGAGCGTTCAGAAATTTTCAATTTAATTACAATATGCTCTTTATTGGATTCAGCATGCCAAATACTCCCCCTCCCTCCCCGCCACTCACCACGTCGCAGTCATCTCAGCATCCACAGAGGGAGCCATTAACGCAGATAGGAGAATATTATGGCCCCTCTCAAGGGCCACAGTGGGAGCATGTACAGAGTCCCAGCAGTACAAGGTAGATGGCATCCACTCATCCTCTCTGCATGATCACAGCTGGCAGGGTTTAGTCCAAGCAAGGCAAGCAAGCTGGTTAGTGCATTTTCCAGTTTGGACTATGCCTACAGTGGGAGATAAACTCAACCAATCCCACAGCAAGATGAACTGGGAAAAGCTGTAGAAATAGTTGCATTTTGGTCTCATGCTTGGCTTAACAACTTTTCTCTCATCAAACCAATCACTTAGCCAACCCCATTTAGTCCACTAAATGAGTTGTTTGTGGCTGATATATTTTCTTCCAACAGGCTATTACATTTCATCCATAATACTAACATAAAAGTAATGGTAAAAACAAAAACGTCAGGCGTACTAACATAAAAGTAATGGCAAACACAAAAACAGTTTTCTACCCATATGAAGTAAATACAACTAAATGTAGTAAAAATAATTGTATGAAATATCAAAAGTAAAAATGTTTTCTGGTTACTCCAAACACACACCTTAAAAACCATCATCTAAAGCAAAGGGATATGCTGGAGCCTATCCCAGCTGACTTCAGGCCAGAGGCGAGATACACTCTGGACTGGTCGCCAGGCAATCGCAGAACACATATAGAGAAACAAACATTCACACTCACATTCATACGTATGGACAATTTAGAGTCGCCAATTAACCTAACATGCATGTTTTTGGAATGTGGGAGGAAACCGGAGTACCCAGAGAAAACCCACACACGCACGGGGAGAACATGCAAACTCCACACAGAGATGCCCAAGCAGAGATTCGAACACATGAGCACCAGAAATAGAAAAGTATTTTTCTTTCTGAAATAATGACCATGGTAGATTGGTTAATTAATTAATAGTAATTCCGGGTCAAAATGTGTATATTGCACAGTTACATTTTGATAAAGTTTCACATGAGTATTGATAAATATATCACTCACAGTGACAGGTTTTTGCCGCTGCATCGTGCGAGGTTTGGTGCACCAATATAAATGAAAATCTTCCAGATTAGACACATAATGCCCAAAATAATGATCAAACTTCCTTATTTGTTCATATGATACACACAGAGCAAAGAACAACATCGCTTTCTCCATTCTTCTTTCTGCTCCTTCTCCTTGCACTGTGAGGCATTAAGGCACACTTGTAATTGAGAGTGTTAGGTGGTAATTGTGTTTAATTTTTATTCATCTACCCCCATTACAACTGGTGTAGCCCTGAGAGTACGCGCACCTGACTTTGGGAGGTTCAAAAGCAAGTGTCATCTCTCTCAAATTGCTAAATACTGTATGTACAGTAAGTAACTGAAACTTCAGAAACACACCACTGTAGTGAACACAACGTCAAGTACAGACATTGTTCAACTAATGTAGTCTCGTGTGAAGGCACACATCACTTCATTGAAGGGAACGGAAGCAGACTGCCTGAGTGTCATACCGTTATCTGAGTTTTGGATTGGTTCAGTATGATCATACAACTTGACCTTGATAAGATGGAAGCTTGCTGATACCTGTGGCTTGAATACTGTCTGGTGTGAGGTACTTTTTTTTTTAATTAAATGAGTTAAGGTCGCCACTAGCAAACCAAGTAAACTGACGCAATAATTTCATAATCGGATGCTTCTAAGGAAAAGAGAATCTCCCATCCCCTCAGAAGAGTGGCAGGACATAGAAAAGTCCCAAGAACTAGGGACGCATGAGGTACCAGATGTGGCAGTAAAAGATTCATTTACGACCTTCCAGGAGCCATCTCCGTGTGGGAGATGTATGAAAATCAAAGGGAGATGAAAGACCAAACGAAGGACACATCTACATGGTTTTTGTGATTAACAGGACAAGGCTTTTGATGGACTTAAAATGGGCAGCTGAGGAGCAAAGAAAGACAACCAAAGATCTCCAGATCAGGGTGCTAAAGGAGAAAAGTAAATCAAGTTAATGTTGGTATAGATTATATTATTATTATTTTATTAGTATATTATTATTCTGTCAGAGAACAAACATGTTGTCACGTCCCCCCATTTCAAATATTATTGAGAAATTGATATCCATTTATTAATCTGTACTGTACAGACTGAACTCCAAATTGAAATCAGGAAAATGCAACAAAATGGTGACGCTGTGAAGAATACAAGCGTATTAAAGAGTCAAATTGCATGTTGACTACAAACAATTTGTACACGTTGGCAGGTCTGCACTAACTTTGAAAGTACTCCTGGCCTCCTGCGCTCTTCTTGACGCCTCACCGCGGCCCCCCAAAGGAGAAGCACTGGTTTAAATTTAAAAAATTGTCAGCTCTCATGAAGGAGAACGAACAGAAGGCTACAGTCATATCATATCCCAACTGATGTGTACGCACAGAATTCCACCCCATTGGAGCCTTAAATACAGAACAGAGCACTTTAAATATGGTGTGCAATAAAACATAATTAGGTAAAAAAGTCCAGTCCTTTGTGTGTTTTTATTGCTCCCCCTCTGTTGGGTTGAAAAGCTGCATGGCGTGGCGGAGGAATGATCTTCTAAGTCTTTCAGTGGAGCAGGACAGTGATAGTAATCTTCCACTGAAACTGCTCTTCTGTTGGGAGATGATGCTGTGCATTAAATGATACTGGTTGTCCATGACGGAAAAGAGCCTCCTCAGTGTCCTTTGCTCTGCCACAGATGTCGGGCCACCCAGCTCAGTGCCAACGACAGAGCCTGCCTTCCTTACCATTTGTCTAGGCATGTGGCATCTACATTTTCAGGCTTCTCCCTCAGCACACTGCTGCATACAGGTGGGCACTAGCTGAGTATGCCAGTCTCCTGAAGAACTACAGACGACTTTGTCCTTTCTTACACAGAGCATCCATGTTGGCAGCCCAGTCCAGTTTGTCATCCAGCCATCCAACTTCACTTTTCAATTTCACTTTCCTTTTTGGATACAATTCACCTCATTGTTTCAAACAGTAAGTTACAATGATACAAGATTGGGCTAGGGATTGAATTCGGTGAAAAGCTGAGTAACAAACAGAAAGCAATTTGATAAATAGAGAGAATATACCTAACCGTGGTTGGATATAGTTTGTGTGGTATCCCAGGGATCAATACTGTGACCAAAGTTGGTTATGTTATATGAATAACAACTATAAGGCTTTGAAAGCGTCTTAGTATTATTTGCATTTTATGAAAATGCAGAAGCCAATGGAAACATCCACAGCGTCAATGAACAAATCACAGAGGTGATTTGATAAAAAAGAGAATAGGATTAAACTTGACAAATACAATCATTCTTTTGCACATGACCAAGCAAACTGACATCCTGTCAAATAAATAATATGATTAGTCTTAAGGCAATTTAGTTTGTTCATTAAAATAACAATGTATAGACCTGTAGTTCTGTATAAATGGTATCTTTAAATTACCTGTAGTACTCCTATCTATATAGAAAATAACATGAAAATAAAATTAACCATTGACCTTCTTAGGGCAGGACAGGATAAAAAGGTGGGGGGAAACATTGATCATTTTGACACCACTCTTGTCTTGGATTTAATGACTATGTGGACTTTCTAACACTTTGGCCTGTGATTCTAGTTGTTCGCTGTGTTCTTTTGTATTTCTATTTACCAGCAACATTTTGAGCAATGTTGATATCTCACATTGTTTGGGGCAACAAATGTAATAGTCATTGTTCAAATAACAAAATGCAGGTTAGATCTGAGCCGCACTCATGCTCCCTCTGGGATGTTGGTATAAAAGCCAGTCAGTACTCAGGGGTAGAGGTTGACAGCCGACGACATCGCCCCGGTCCCCGGGAGATTGGCGAACACAACACATATATTAATGCATTAAATGTGTTGACTGTGTTCAGCCCAGGGATGTAGGAGAGAAAGATAAAGAGAGCGTAAGAGAGGTAAGGGGGAGGGAAAAAAACTGTTGTAATGTATGGCGTTGTCTTGTGTAGCGTGTCTGGCAGCGTTGCAGGGGAAGGGGGGTGCAGTTGGAGGAGTGTCGGCCAGATTATCAGGCCTGTGGTGAGAGATGAGGGATGGCCAACTTGTAAACAAGTGACAAACGTCCTGGATGACAATTCCTAATCCATCATAGTCCTGTCAGCGCCGGCCAGTGAGGTGACGGACAGGACCCAGGAGAGGGTACAGCTGCTGCACGTCAATCCACATCATAATTTGAAAAGCTTTTCCACATGAGCTGAAAAAGGCAAAGGGGGGAACAGGAGGAGGACTGGAACCATGTGCACAGCATTCTGCAGCCTTTCTCCCTTCAACTGCCTTCCGTCTTCTTACTTATACTACTATTTTATCCTACTTTTGCTGGTTCTTGCTTGAACCAACATTTCATACAGTGCAACTATAAGCGTTTAGTTTACAATGAAAGTAGCAGGAGCCATAATCATTTGTCAAACTGTGATCCGGTCTAGATGTGTTTAAAGACGGTATATGCCACAGGGTCTTGAAATCGCTATATTTATTTTTTTCTTGACACAAGATAGTTAATGCCAAATGTCCAAATTACTAAAGTGTCAATGTGCAAGTCCAAAAAGAAATGGGGTATGTCATTGCAGGTGCAATTTACCTTCACATGCCATGAAAAAAACAATATACTGTATTATGCAGCCTACACCTATAAGGTCTGCCTAAATTTATAAAATCTTAATCCATATAAAATTGTAGTTGTTGTTGTTGTTGTTTGATCCAGTATTTGGGGTGGAACCATAAAAAAAAACAATTATCACTTCCTACATAGACATTTGTCATGTTCTTGCTCACAAATGATAAGAACCACCCAACATGGCACACATATCTGCAACAAACTAACACTGATTTCCTGTATGAATGTCAGGTGATCAATATGTCAAGGCCGTCAGTTTAAGTCATAGCCTATTCTTTCTGACAGGAACTGTTAACTATCATTCTGGAGAGGAGGTCAGTCTTGACAGAAAAAACTAAAAGCCCATTGGGGTTTTGACATTTGAATGGTGAGGGAAATCCACTGTGACCACTGCAGCTCTGGTGCAAAGTCCACATTCTGCCTGACTCCACATGGTGTCTGGAGCAGGTGTTCTAAACAGCTCATATCAACATGTCAGATTGTATTGGAATATAAATGATGCCTTTCAGAACACTCAAGAATAAGGATTGCTTAGATGAAGAGGACAATGTGCTGGTTAACATTGTAACTCAAAGACAGAGCCAGCTGGTCCATTAGGCTATAAAAGCAACTGCTGAGGGCGACCTGGTCTCCAGTGGGGTGTCCAAAAATCAGGAAAAAAATCACCTTCAATACAATTACAATTTACCCTTGGCTGACGTATGTCCAGGTTAGCATATTTTTTTGGTTAATGTAGAAAATTCACACCAAAATGCTTCCTTGGTTTGCGTAAATTTACAAACTAAAGCGTCTTGTTGTACTTTTAATACATCAGGTGAGTTTCTACTGTGTGCTTAATGTATTTTTATCAAAACAACCTTGCTAGAAGCATGCATTTGCAAGTGATTTCTGCATGTAAAACTATTATTTTGAAACAAAAAAAACATTCTGTGTTAACATTTTTGGCTTATTGAAACAGATTCATTTACATTATTTCTTACTGGGAAAAAATGTATTTGATTAGAATATGGAATGGATTAATGATGCTAAGCAAGGTTCCACTGTATATTAAAACTAGTAATTACAACAAACTCTTACATTCATATGAATATAAAACTACCCAATTTTATATTATCACAAATGATAGCAAATGAGTCCTCTCGCACTCATCAGTTTTGCAAATAGTATTAATGTATTAATGTACAATGGAACCTCGACATACGAAAACCATACTATACAAAAAATGTATAATACGAATTAGTATTCGAAGATATTTCCGTCCCATTTAATGGAAAAATGTTCAAAATAGGAAATGAGAATGGAAAGTGCCGCCCAGAATTTTAAATACCGCATACAAGATGCCTTCCACTAGGCCAGTATAGGATGCCAACCTTTGTAAAAACAAAGAAGAAGAACCTCTGTTATCATCCTCTTTGTCCCAAAATCTCTAATAATGGCCAATCACGGTGTCTCTTTGATCAGCATACCGAAAAGCTACCGTACCTTGTTAAACATTAAAAAATATATCATAGTGTTAAGTTTAGTATGTAATGTAATGTATTCATTTAAATTAAGTCACAGTACATAAACGTATGTACAGTATGATTTCTGCCATCTGTCGAGTGGTGACTTAAGAGAGCTAAATGCTGCTTGTATTATATCAAAACAAATAGGCAGCGCAACATCCACTCACCAAGCCAAAGTAAAACAAGCAATTCTTTTAAGGTGGACGGATTTCTTTTCCAAATGAGAAAGGCCTGCTTTGCTGCAAAGCCAAAGAAGCAAGACAGTTTTCGGACTCTGCTGCTGTGCTTTTATTTTGATGGCCGGATGTTCCGGTTTGTGCTGCTGAGGGGACCGGAAGGTCGGTAAAGAGCAACTTTTGCCTTTGCTTTTAGTCCCTAGATTAACAACAAAAACAGGAAAAACAACCCCAAAACAATACAGAAAAAGCAACGACAAATAGAAAAAAATGATTTGTATATTTGTTATTATTGTCTTTATATTTCTACATCCATCCATCCATTTTCCTCCGCTTATCCGGGTCCGGGTCGCGGAGGCAGCAGCTTCAGTAGGGAAGTCCAAACTTCCCCAGCGACCTCTTCCAGCTCCATCGGGAGGACACCAAGGCGTTTCCAGGCCAGCTGTGAGACATAGTCCCTCCAGCGTGTCCTAGGTCTTCCCGGGGGCCTTCTCCCGACTGGGCATGCCCGAAACACCTCAATATATATTTCTACATGTATATATTTAATTTTGGCACTGCTGTGAGTTCATATTTCTACAAAATTCAGGTGGTTAATTATATGAGATTATGGCTAATTTTGTCCGAGGTTGAGAATTAAGAAATCCTCCTTGCCGTCTGTTTGGAGCCATCCATCCATCCATTTTCTATGCCGCTTACCCTCAATAGCCTCGCTAGTATGCCTCAGCTGGAGCCTATCCCAGCTTACTTTGGGCGAGAGGTGGGGTACACCCTGGACTGGTCACCAGCCAATCGCAGGGCAGACAAACAAACATTTACACTCACACATTCATACCTACAATATATAGCCTCCAATTAACCTAACATGCATGTTTTTGTTATGAGGGAGGAAACCAGAGTACCTGGAGAAAACATGCAAACTCCACACAGAGATGCCCAACGGAGATTCCAAACCAGATCTCCTGACTGTGTGGCCAACATGCTAACCACTCGACCATCGTGCGGCCTATTCGAAACCAGTCTTATACAAAATATGACAGACTGTAAGTGCTCAGTTCTCAGATTTTGGACAAGTGCGGTAATACAGTGTGCACAACTGATACCGCTCACAGGTTTGCTCAAGTTGGGGTAGGAGTATCTATATTGTTTTTTATGTTTTTTTCTCAGGTAAATGGTCTGGTCATATACTCTGACAAGTTCATTGTTTTATACATTCTAGACTAAAGATATAATATGCCTGATAAAACTAGGTTTAAAAAGGCCCTGCTATAATCACATTTCTTCTTAGCTGCTAGGAGGTCCCGATGTTGGGTCAAGGCCCTCATTCTTTCTACAGGACCTTGCCTCCTTGCCAAACCGGGATTTCCGATTGGGGGGCCTCAATAACAACTTTGATGTGGATAGCGCCCTGGTGGTTTGAAGACAGACGCGAGAGGGAAGAGGCACACACAATGGCCTGACCTTCCAACTGCATCTGCACACATCTCTCTCTAAATGGCCACATTGAAGTTTCTCAATGCTGGCTACCCTTTTGGAGCCAACACTGGGCAATGGGACTGAAAGCCTGGGCACCTGCCAACAAACGGGTACAAATTGATTGAGATGAAGCCAGCTCTTATTGCAATTAACCCTGTGAGTTCTGCGTAATGTAATTCATACTTTATTTATGAAGGAGGCCTAATTTGATTTATTCTTCACTTTCCATCTAACAATCATTGTTTTTTGTTCAAAACACATGGCAATCACTGGAGTTTGTTCGTTCTGTCATTGTTTGCCAATTTTTTTTTCCACTCTTGGACTCTTGTCCAATGCATTTATAAGAGAATGAAGGCCTTCAGTCATGTTGGCACAACTTGCAGAAACTCTTGTGACTATAAATTATACAAATCCCTGCAAAATGTTCACTTTTAAAGGGGAAGGCAAATCTCCCAAACTGTTTTTTTTAACTTAATAACTCACTTTTTAAAAAATAAATGTGACAAAGTTACAAGATATACCAAACTGTGTGCGGGTGTATTTGTAGGTGCAGATAATATGGAACTCGTATGCCATGTTACAGCTGCCACACACACACAAGCACACACACGCATGCATTAAAGTACCACCAACAATGTGCCCCCCCTTCAGTACCTTTTCTATCTTGGTCATCCTCACAAGGTCATGGCAAAAAAAAGAGTGGGGGAAAAACCACAGAGAAAAAGGCAAAATGGCTTGTGTCGATTTAAACAAGAGGGTAATAACAAGAGGAGGAAAAAATCAATAACAGCATAAAACTGATTTATTGTGTGTCATAAAACATAA
This sequence comes from Oostethus manadensis, assembly GCA_024372805.1. Lineage (NCBI taxonomy): Eukaryota > Metazoa > Chordata > Actinopteri > Syngnathiformes > Syngnathidae > Oostethus > Oostethus manadensis. The sequence continues at coordinate 739,118 of QODF01000114.1, forward strand.
GTAAGTGCTGTGAGATGGAGTAAACTGGAGTCTCCATTTAATCTGCACAAAAGCTGTTCTGAGATGAAAGGATGTGAAGAGAGAGATGGCAGAACAGAGCAGAATCTAAAAAGGCTGGAGGGAGGAGAGAATATAGTTCAAGATAGAGAGAGAATGATACAATAAAATGTATGAGACAGACACTTAATTGTTATATTAAAGACTGATGCTCGGCAGGGTGGAGGCTTTGCTCCCATTCATCATCCGGCTAACAGCCACTTGAAAGAAATCACAATTATAATCTGCTCAATATTGTCCTAGGGACGATTTCACGAGCATTAATTTTTTCCCATTGATTCTCTTCCCCTCATAAATCAGAAATGTTGCAGTGCATGTAATGTTTTATGGAGAGAGGATTATGGTGTTATGAAGCTAATGTAGCAGAACCTTCTCATTTACACACGCAGCCTTCCTCGCTTGTACCGGGGACAGAGTTACTACACTATTACATGGTCTTTTACAAACACAGACGGTTTAGAATCCACATGTAGTTGGACTGAAGATTGTAGATATTGGCAATTTATACCATGTGTATAAAATGTTATGTTTATTGTGTTGCTTCCAGAGGAAGAAATCTTTCCCTTTATTTTTGTCTTCTAACTCAGGGGTCACCAACGGTGGTACCCCTGGGCACCAGGTAGGCCCCCACAACCACATGAAGCACCCAAAAGTCTGCTTTTCATTCAGGTTTTCAGTTAATAATGTGAGAACAGTAGAAAGAAATGCATTCTGAAATACAGAATGTGACCATCATTTTGTTGATGTTCTGGTAAAACAAGCATATTCGGTTTGTTTGGCGACATAAGCTATGCAAATACAAAAATTACACAAATAAGCTGGCCATTTTCATTTTGTAAATGTAGGAAAAACATTGGAGACCACTGTTCTAATCTTCACATCACAGTTATTAAATTGACATAAATCTTGGCCAGTGGCTATACAGTACGTACACAATAGAATGTAAGTTTTTTTTAAAGAAAATATTCAGTTTTGATATTTCTATTTCAAAAGGTTGTAGTTTTTAAATGGTTAGAGATAAAGGCATATTGTTAATGAGAAATATCATCAGTATGACCCAAAGTTTCTGATGGTAGTAAATTCACTCTTCTAATTTGGATGTAATGGCCCACCAAACTCGGAATTAGGCCCTGTCCACACGTAGCAGGGTTTTTGTAAAACCGCAGATTTCGCCGTCTCCGTTTATGAAAAAATGGTGTCTACACAACCTTGTATTTAAAAAAAAGCACACCAAACCTGTAGGCGGCAATAGTTACTAAAATTCTATCTAATTCCGTCACTTCCGTAAAACATAAAACATGGCACCAGGCCGACCTCAAAGTGTGTCTTTGCCTCTGCTTTTTAGCGTGAAGCAGGTCTTGGGCTTGCAAAAACAAGCAAGCAAACAGCCCTAAAACAATAGCTACAACCAACACAGTTCTGAGGGCATCCAGAACCATCCAATCTATTAGCAGTGCATTTTCTGCAGAGGAGACTCTTGCGGATACTACCAACTGCGTGTCGCTATTTGCACAATTTTTTACAGCCCCACTACCCCGTCACCATTTGTGATGTTTTGACAACCCACCACGTCCTTCCAACCTGAAAACAGTGCAGCAAAAAATTGTCTAAAGTATGTGCAGCGTCTAGACTGCTGTGACGAGCAAACCCACTGTCGCACACGCGGGTTCCAAGTCTATAAACGCCTAAACTTTGCATAGAAGCGCGCCCACAAATGTTGCTCAGATTGAAGTTACAGATGTCCGCAATCTCCTGGTGTAAAGTATTGACTACATGAGGCATCATACTAGCAGCAATAGCTTGTTGAATTCAGCAATGATGCTTGTCGCAGTTGTGCAACTTTGGAGTTTAAAAGGCTATATCCTTGACAGTGGATCCGCCCATATTTGTGATTCAACATTGCTGTAAGTGGCCAGTGAATCCAGTTTGGGTCTTAGTCATTGTGCACGTCATAAAAGTTAAGTGCAAAAAAAAAAGGCGTTAATGCATCACACAGCAGTTTGCCACAAGAGGCAGCAGACATCAAGCAGGTTGTCATCAGGAGAGAGCAACCCACTAAAAGTAAGTCAAGATTATCATTGATAATATTTACATGAGTGTTTTGCATCAGGAAGCTCGAAGGAGGCTTGAAGCTGAATAAGTGCGGCCATTTCAATGAGGTTATTTGGTTAACAGCGTCTTTTTTGCACCCTTGGTAGGCAAAGAGAAATATGTGGTATTTTCATGTTACATGTTATTTTGCATTGTATTGTATTGAAAGGCTACTGAAGTGTGTGTGTGTTTAATAAATGTGTACTGTGTTTTAGTTTCACGGTACCCACAATAAAATAAAGAAATTGTACCAGCCGAACTTAACGCTGTGATTTTTGATGCTGAGTGCTGCTACATTAGCAACTCTGCAAATTTGCTGATTTTTGGTCAAAAAAAGCATAATGTTATAAACCACGTTAAAAAGTAATAAATGGGTTTTCTATGTTCTAAATACGAAAATATTCATTTAATTAATAATCACTCAGAAATTCACTTATCGTGGTCAGGTTCGGAACCAAATAACCGCAATAAATGAAGGACTGTATACAGCTCTTGTATGGAATCGCCTAAGATTGCGCAATATATGGGTAGCGAGTACACTAACTAGAATTTGTGAGTATGCCATATTAAATATGTAATTCATGCCATAAGCGGCCTTAAAAATGTTGTACTTTCTTGTTTTTAAAAAGTCAAGTCTCCAAATAGTGTGGATTTAATAGAATAGGATTGCCATTGTATGACAATGAGCTGAGGGACACTCCTTTTGTGTGAGCAGCTCTTCCTATCATAGCTCAATCTGAGGCGAGGAGAAGTAGACCTGGTGCCCAAGCATCAAATCATCAACACATAAAATGGTCTTGACATCAGCTAAAAAGGGAGATGGATCACGTGGCTTTGTGGTTCCACAGAAGTTTGTCCCTTGATAGACCCCTTAACTCAAAGGTAGGACACCCCCTTCTAGCACCTTCACACGTGTACACGCACGCACACACAATCATGCATGCACACACACACACACACACACACACACGTGCACACTTCCCAACAGAAGCAATTGTCTCTGTTCGGGGTTAACAGCTTAACAAGGCCAAATCACAGCAAACACCTTGCGGTTCAAGTATCCTTGTTGTTGAAGAGTGCACGCGTGTTTGTGTAATCCTGTGTGCATATAGATTGTAAAACCATGATGTAGAGCAGTAAAGGTGTAATACAAGTTATTAAGATTTAGTAAATACAAATTTGATAATATTTTATCTCATTGCTCTTATGTTCCAGCTACACTGATGAATAAAAAGTAAATATTATGTAATATATAGCAAGTAATATTATGCTTACACATAAATGACAGACTTATATTGTGCATAAAATCTCTTTAAAAGGATGGACAAGTGAACTGGGTCGGGGCTAGAGTCATAGAAACACTAGTAATACATGGAGTTTGAAATAGAGGAATACTAGGAGATACTTCAATGAATGCCTCCAACATTCCCGTTGTCAGGATGAGTAGACTCAACTCCATCAAGACAAGCTTGTTAATTATGTTGATAAGTGTAAACTATAAATGCAGTGTGGCCACTTCCTTACCTACCATTATTTCCCACTCTGTGCTATGTTTTTATGATTTGTCTGCATGTGTTTAGTCAAGTCAATTTGATTTATACACAGTACCTCAGCCCCAATTTACATGGAGGAGGTCTGTAAAACCACACCCTCCTACATTAGGAGAACCAACTGAAGCCCACAGCACTTGCCGACGAAGGAAAGGAAAAACTCCCTCTCCACCGGTTGGATTGAGATAGAGACAGAGTAGAACAAACATGTCAAACTCCATGCCCATAAGTCAAATCTGCAATCTCATCTCGGCCGTAGACCTGAACTACTTAAAATATTACACCTTGTTTGTACAAAATAACACCTTACACCTTTTAACTGCAACAAGGCATGCTGGGAAACGTGCAATTCGCTCATTCTGTGACTAACTCTTCCGGTTTAACGAGTCCCGGAACTGCGTGCTTGGGAAACCGGGATGAACGGTATGTAGGCCACTTGTTTATCTATGTCAGTGCTAATGTGACATTTCCTCAATCTCTGACCATAATAAATACCATGCATTTATTTATTTACTTACACAGAATAGAGCAAGGCAAGAAAACAGTGGCACAACAAAAAAGTAGCCGTTTAGCCTCTTAGTTTTGTCCAGTCGAGTGTCATGTCATTCTGTAGCTCCTTATGTTGTCTGTATGCATCCTGTGTTTCATTTTAACATTAAGATTTGGCCCCACTTTATTAGCAGATCCATATAGTGCGTGACCTGCTTCAAATTTGCTCTTTTTATATTGCTCCAAAAGAAAAAACTAAAACGTGAGAGACCTGTTCATGAGTCCCGTCGCTGTACACAAGCTGCTCCTGGGACTCATGAATAATGCACAGCCACAACGGCGAGTGCATAGGAAGGATACCAATGTGAATAATATTATGTGACGTACAATAAATGGCAATGTGATAAGAAGATCAGGGATTTAGTGACTATGAGGACAAACATGGTAGTGGTGAAATACATGTACTCCGGAGAAAGATGTTGTAATTCAATCTTTAGCTAAAATCTTTACAGGCCAGCTGGGGCCTCCACCATCAGTTGCACGTTGCCACCAGAGCACCGCATCTTGCAGATAAATTCTCATGACAGTCTGTGAAATGCTCCCATAAGCAGTGACACGGGATGATTTCCCGCCTCTGACAAGCCCCAGTATTGAGTATGATAACACTTACTTTGTCTTCATCCTTGGTTGGAGTATAATATCAATCCGTTTGATGATCCAACAAAGCGAGTGGAGCACTTGTGTATCAATCTTCATACATCGCTGCCCAGTGTCTAACAAAAAGCCTAGAATGGGATCATTCAATCACTCCGTGACTGCGCTGCTTTCGCTCCACTTGGCCTTCTCTACAGCTCAAGCGTTTCATTCCTTGTCAGCATCGCTCCTATTTTTCATTCTCTTTCTTTTTGCTGTCTTCCCCACTCACTTGTCGGGGATAAAGACACAAATTCCAAATGATCATATCACTGGGTGTCGATCATAAGTAACTGTGACACTTCCAAATAGAAAACCTACAAAGTGCACCTTTCCACTCAACACTCACTTTTTTGGCTCAGTGCCTTTACGGTTCAGCTGTACAGTAACTTCAGTCTGTATTTATTATCAATACCTTCCATGTATCTCACCAAATGATGAAGATACGTGTAATCAAATTATTCTTATTGTTCAACTGTGTTCAGTGTGAACGCTGAAGTGAGTAAAATAATTTATTAGAGTTTGAAATGTGTTTTAAAGCAATAAGTAAATACATTATTGCCGTATAAAAATATATTATATATTATACTGTATAAAACGATACATTTTGGAGTAGTCGTTAGCTTGTCTGAATTACAGTCTGGAGATCCATGTTTGAATCTGTTGGAACATCATGTTGGAACATCTCTGTGTGGAGTTTGCAGGTTAGGCTAATTGGAGACTACAAGTTATCCATAGGCGACCATTTCAGGGTGTGCCCCTCCTCCCGTCCGAAGTCAGCGGGGATAAGCTCCAGCATACCTGCTACCCTAATGAGGATAAGCGGCACAGGAAATGAATGGAAGTTGTAAATGTAAGTGTGAATGGTTGTTTGTCTACAGTAAGTATACAATATGTGCCCTGTGATTAACTGACAACCAGTACAGGGTGTATCCCGCATCTCACCCAAAGTGAGCTGTGATCAGCTCCAACTCAACCGTGAACCTCAAGATGCACCTCTATTTTTTCATGCTTAGGACTCAAGTGCTTGGGTCTCAAATGATTGGGCCTGAAGGCACTGGCCAGGAATCAAACCCAAGCCATAAAATGCAGAAGCATACATCACTACACTGCCGTGCATAATATAATACGATAGCATTGGTATTACATAATATCATTGCATAATGAAAATATTTGTCAAAATTAAAATACAACTAAAAACATATTTTAGCTTGATCAACATATCAAAATAACTCTTACAATGCAAAGAAAATCTTTAATAAGTGTTGATGAGTCTAAAAACTTGCATCTAATGTTACTAATGTAAACATAAAAGATAGCAACTGCTCCTGTGCATTTACTTGACTGCCCGGATTACATGTTCCTCTGTAGCTTGTTTTTTGAAATGAAGACTACAATGACTGCAATGTTGCTGTGTTTTTCAAATGAAATATAGCTCAATCAGCGGCTGGCCAGCAATCAACTTTTACTTGTCAGTTTTGATATATCCAACAATCATAGCTTTAAGTTGTTTAGTGATGTCTAATGTTCTGTGAAAATGGGCTTTTCCTATTCTTTATTGTCTCTCTTGTTTTTTTTGTCTTCATCGACAAAAAAATGTATCCACACTTTTGTGAAATAAAACCTCAGAGGGTGAGAAGGCAGTGGGGAGAATGAGAGTGCATCTAGAGGTGGGGGGGTGAAGGAAGCAATGAAATTTGACCGGTTTAAAACTGTATCATTTTCTGACCATACCTTAGGGCACTGGGTGTTTATCGGTGGGGCTGGAGAAGCAGAGATGACCGGACTGGTAATTGTTTCCTCTAAATCTGCTGAGGTCTGAGGAACACTGAGTGCAGTTTTTCATCAGTCGGAGAATGAGAGGGTAAAAGGACAATACAAAGAAAAGCCCAAAATGCTTTAGTGTACAATTGTTGTTTTTCTATCGCTTCACCAAAACAGTTGAGGATGACCAATTGCCTTCCACACAACATTATTATAAACACAAGTTGAGTCACATGTTCACAAGGTCAAGACCGACTCGGTCCAGGTTCAAGGCCAGCTAGGCTATTTTCACACTGCAAGGCAAGATGCCAAATTCCAATTTCCAATGTGGTCGTTCACATTGCCAAAAATGTGACTTGTTAATGTGAACACAAAGCATCCAGAGAGTGACGTGCATGCGCAATAGCATGACATCTTTGGCATTTCCGTGTGTTTAAGGAAGTAAAGTTTGCTGCTATGTGCGATAAAATCTAATGTCAAGTATTTTAACTTATAGCATACAGTCAAGACATCATAGTAGGTAGTGGCTGGTTTTTGGCACCTCCTGGACACCACTCCAATCCAGTTAAATTGCATGAAAAGGAATAAACTGCTCATTTGGTTCTAAAGTGACATTCGCTCCATGAAGTAAAAGCAAAGTAAGGCAAAGTAAACTCAAATAAATCAGAAAACAAATTATTGGCATCATCCACTTGGGCCAATTTGTCTCCATCAACCCTTAACAGAATGATTTCTCAAAACCTTTGTTTTTCCCACTTTATTTTCATCATGGTTGCGGCTATCTTAGAGGTTGAGATACTATGCGTGCATTTGGATTTGAAAGTCTCCGATTTAGTGCTGTGGTATTGCCTCATTTTTCATATCCATTGTTGACTTGTCAGGGTGTCATAGTTGCTTCACATAGCTGTTAGATCAGTCCAAATGTGTAAATCATACAAGATCTGACACATTCATTTAATTTGGGGGGGCCAGGCGCAGCAGCAATGCTATTAATGAAAAATCCCTGTGCTGGTTGCTGAGTGTGAACATTCACTCTGTTTTTGTTTTATTTCTATTAACATGGATATTTGGTATGATTTCCCTCAGTAGTCAGTTGGCAGCCAACCTGGCTCGCTGTCATTTATCATCATATGTTATGTTTGTCAATCTGTTGAAATCTCTCTCAAAAATCACTTTGCATATTAAGAAAAACGGGGAAACTCTAGGGGGGCAATGGGTGGGACAACCTTCTCACATTCCTCATTGCAGTGGTGGTTCCAACCCTGGAGCTTGTGTTATTGTTTTCCATCTGTGAAATAAAGTAACAGGTACTTAATGTACCAAAAACAATTTGTACAGCAGTTCTTTTTCCCCATCGAAGGCGTGCAAGGCTCGCTGAGGGCTCCCCTTATCTCAGCAAGGCTAATCCATTTTCACACTGCGCTCCGGCGCTCTCATTTTACAGCTGAGGAGCTCTCCGACTCCACGCTGGGCTTGAAATGGGACCCCAGTCACTGAGGCCCCTTGGAGTTTGCGTAGGTAAGTGTGCAGAACAAATGCTGAAAAAGTCTTTAAAAAGTTAAAGGGACTAGTTGGGCTTTTTTTCTCCCCACCCTCTCCATGGGTCCTACCTGATCATTTACATTTTACCTTCAACCCATGGGAGCTGCTATGCTTGAATAATGACATGCAGAATATCAAAATAGGGTTGCTGTATACTAATAAACTGTTCTTGTTCTTGTCTTCTTCTTTTTCTAAATATACTGTAATGACTGTTATCATGTTATTTTTTATTAATTGGCATAAACATTTTTTGCTTTACTTATCTTTGTTTTCAGCTTGATCACTATATACAGTACAATAACATGCAAATGTGCACTGAAATTATGAAAAACAGATGAGGATGAATCTGTATTTTCAAGTAGACATGCCGTTTTTACTCATTTTGTATGTTGCCCTTAATACAATATTTAGTATAATAGTAAAATATCAGCCTCAGAAACTTACTGGAACTGAATTTACATTATCAAAATGTGGCATAACAAAAATCAAGTGCAAGATGGGAGCTGTCGTTTGTTGAAGCATACACATAAGACAAATTGGTGTAATGCAATCCATTCCGTGAGGCTTGTTGACTTCTGTCATCATCCTAAAACCACCTAAATTAATCACTTCAAAATATTTAACGACAACCAGTTATAACATTTTAACTCTTGTCACTGTTGTTCAAGTATGAAGCCAAGTATAAACCATGGCATAAGAAAATGAAACAACAATAAAATAAAGTTAAAGTACTGAGCCTGGCAGCAACGTGAGAAAGAAGGAACAAATAAGTGATGCAAGCAATTTTTTTAACCTGTTGCTCTCCTGAGGTGGCGACAACACGCTCCAGTTTGCAATGACCAACAGCAGGCAAAATGTATATTAAAAACAAAGTTAAAATGTTGGCTCTCATAAACGCTTAGGAAAACTGGAAATGCAGAAAAAAAATTTCTTCACAACAGAAAACAACCGCTTCATCCAAATGCTCAAACTCTATAAGTGCCCACTTATTCAAAAAGCATAAGTGTAGTGCCAAAATTACAAAACTTCATCTGTTGCATGAAAATAAAATGAAAACGTAATATGTACATCTTCTAGTTTAGAACAAATCAATGTAGAAGGGAAAACAGTGTAGCAAAACGACAAAGGACACATACAAGAATGTATTCATACAGAATGACTTGGTGTAAGAATGCAGATAGACATGCCAGAGACGTTATATATTAACGCATATATTAACACGGTGGTCGAGAGGTTAGCATGTTGGCCACACAATCAGGAGATCTGGAAGCTCTGGGTTCAAATCTCCGTTTGGCATTTCTGTGTGGAGTTTGCATGTTCTCTTCGCGCGTATGTGGAATTTTTACTGGGTACTCCAGTTTCCTCCCACATTCCAAAAACATGCATTTTAGGTTATTTGGCGACTTGAAACTGTCCATAGGAATGAATGTGAGTGTAAATCGTTGTCTGCCCTGTGATTGATTGGCGACCAGTCAAAAGTACAACCCGCCTCTCACACAAAGTCAGCTGGGATAGGCTCCAGCATACCCGCAACCCTAATAAGGATAAGCGGCATAGAAAATGGATGGACGGATAGTAACATACCACGCACACCCGGAGTACACATTCGCTCACAACCGGAGCATTCACCATTATTCCGTACAGTATTCATCATTACGTGCATTAATCTAAAAGATATTGAGCATATATGTGGCCATACTGAAATGTTTCCCACTGGAGGCCAGAGGCCTTAACCAAGCAACGAGATACATTTTGGCTCTATGCTCTCTCTGGTGGTTAGTGGTGGTATCACACAAAAACAAAAAAGGAAAAGAAGAAAGTAGTCCGCTTTTATACACAGTGAGCAGAAGTCCCACAATATTTGTTGAAATATATATGGCATCATGTTCTGTAATCATGACTGCTCCACCTCCAAGTTTTCATATGTTTTCCAGAAAACAGTATTTACGGTATGTGTTAATTTCATAGTCTTACAAGAATGCCATGGATTAAGGTCTTATTCAAACAGCCGCTACACAAGCACATAAAACGATATTTACTTGCAGGGCATGCACCAAACCACTCACCATTCCTTCATGCCAAGTCAGTCAAGGCAACCGTGGCCTCTCTGGCCCAGCCTCTGCAGCCCCATCAACCCCCTGCTGCGGCCCATATAGTGTATGCCTGCTTGGCTAGACCAAACGGTAGCGCAGCCTGGCCTCACAAGACTCCCAAGTATCCTGAGCAGCTGGAAGTCCCATAATCCCATTGTGCTTTACAACAACAAAATCAAAACACACAGAATATACAATAATTTGGTAATACATTCATATCAGGAACAGGGCGGGTCAGTTGAGCAGTAGAACCAATGTTCTTGTTCAAGACTTACAGCGGAGCAAAAGTACAATTGGTGACTGTTGGTGAATAAAGTTCCTTTAAATATGCTTATGTGGTCACCTCATACTTTGTATATGTGAATGCACAAGTCTGCTGCTGTGATTCACAGTTCAAACTTACTTAGCCTCATTGAGTTAACCCCTCTAACCCAAACAACTGTAATGGAGAACATGAAAAATCTCCTCTGTCTCTTGCTTTCTTCTTGCACCCCCCAGCACACGCACACACATTCACACACAGTCTTCAGTCTGACCACCCCAAAGCTAATGCATTTGACTCCGAAGGTCATCTGTAGTTCACTGTGAGGTTAAAGATAAAGAAACATGTAGTCTCTATTTGTGTTTGCCTTCTTGTCATCAAGAGATGAATAGGTGGGAAACACACAAAAGAGAGGCACAATGGAAGGGAGTGGCTTATGAGTTAATTTGCTCATCCTATTCCATTTATAAGGAAATGAAAGCGGAATTCAAATTCTGCGTGACTCTTGTAAATTAAATCAGATTACAAGGTCTTGAAAAAGGTAAGAGTGAGAACATGCAGTCTGCTTTGATGGGCTCACCAGCAGCCTCGGTTGTTTATATTAAGATGAGCTGGAATCTTTCTCTCAATTACTCATTTGGAGTGATTTAAAGTTTGCTCTCTCATCCATTTAACGAATGCTGAGCGAGGCCAGGCTTGAGTGCATTTGAATGGACCGTCGAGTCACTAGAGGAAGGGATCCATAATCACCGGCAAGATGACAGGTGGATCAAATTTCTAAACTTTTTGTGTGAGCGGTGACAGGCTATCAGTCATCGGCGAAGATGCTGTTTTCTTAACCCTGGTGTTGTATTAAGTTGACATCCTGCCGCAGCGGAACTAGGTGACATATTGATGTAGAGCTAATATAACAGGCGGGAAGCTTTAGGATTAAAGAGCTTGTTTGGCGGAAAACCCAAGCTTAGAAATTTGACGTTTCAGGGTCAACAGTTAAGAAAAGTGGCAATCTTTATGGGCTGGACAAACAAGATTCAACTTGAAGGGCATTCAGTAGAGCACAGATATTCACCACAGCCCATGTAATCCCCATTTCCACTGCATGGTGCCACAAGTGCCACAATTCCATAAAGGAAAATATATATACTGTGTATTTGTCAGGCCAGGCTAAAAAGAAAAACATTCATTCATTCATTCATTCATTTTCTATACCGCTTATCCTCATTAGGGTTGCGGGTATGCTGGAGCCTATCCCAGCTGACATACATGAGAAAAATATTCAGAATTTCCGTTATTCTCCTTTATTTTGTCAGAACATTTCCTGTATTTTAACCTCATATATTTGTCTGGCTTCTTTGCGGTTTTGGTGGAGAATTTGGCTTTATGTAAAAAATTAAATGTGATTATTATGAGTTAACTGTAGACGAAGTGTGATTAATTGTGATTAAATATTTTAATTGATTGACAGCCCTGGTATTTTGGATTTGTTTCTGCATGTAAAAATTATAATTTCATTCTCAAAAATGTGTTATACGTTATTAGTTTTGGCTGTGTGGGACAAATTAATTTGATTTACATTATTTCAGGAAGATTTTATTCTGTTTTTGTTTGGAATGAATTGATGACGAAAACTGAGGTTCCACTTTTTTGCATTTAAATCTGATTGGTTCCTCCTTTGACCATGCATCATTTATTTACAAAGTTTTATTAAAAATAAGGATTAAAAAGGAAAAACACCAAGGAATACTCTTTGGACAATGTCGTGAATAAACAAGTTGTTAAATTATATCTAGAGATAGATGCTTTTCATTTTAAGAAGAGCACCACAAGTATTGAATCACACACCACAAACACCTAACAGACACCCTACAGCAGTTTTTTAATTTAGAACTTGAATGGTAATGTGTGGAATAAGTCGGTGTGTGGGCCAGATGGGTTTAAACCTTTGTGCATCAAATCAATGTGGCGTGTTTCACTATAAGCCTGAAGAAAAACTACTCTCATGTTTCTAAGTACAGAAGTCCATGTTCAGTTACTTTGTCACAAATCACTGCAAGGCTTCCCCTCCCGGTCCGTCATTTCGGGATTACGGAACGTTTGCATGGTGCTGTCACATGCTCACTGGGGGTAATAATTGCTATGAAATACTGTTATGGACAGCTGAAAGGTAAGTGCTCTGATTGACTGTGAATACACTCCAAAGATTCTTGTTTCACACTACGTCAGGCCTCTCAGTTCTTCTTAACTCCTTCATGAGTGTTTTTTTATAGACCTACCCCTCATCCTCTGCCCAACACATCCTCTGTGTTTTTTCTTTTTAGTGCTATGGATTTGTTGTCATGGAAGCCTGACATTCTTACTGACACCTCTGTCAGAAAATGATTTTTTTCCCCCACCCGACCCTTGATTGACTCCATTTGTGGGGTGTAACCCTATCAGAAAATGCCAATCTCCTGCTCATTCAGTCATCCTTTGTCAGACTTACTAGTGTGGAGAACCAAGAAACGAGGAAGCCAAGTAGAGATGGGGACCAGCAGTGGAACAGGAATCAGGGCTCTCACTGAAATGTCAGACTCATATACGTGCAGGGTTTATCTGTCTAATGTCACTTCTTGAACGTATATTTATATTATAACAGGAGGACAGATGAACATAGAGCTGGGAAAATCAGCAGTCGCGGTGTGTGATTGCATAAAACAAACAGGCGTATAAATCTGCACTTGACGTACACTGCAAATCCCACACGACATGACATGCAACTGACATTGAACAAGAGGAATTTGTTTTGCTCTGACATTGGAGGGACTGACTGGGGTGATATGGCTTTATAATGTGTGTACAAATCTACTACTCACATGAAAAAACACTCAAAATGTCATGCATTATCTTGCATAAAAAGATTTGATAAATACAGAGATAAGCTATTTGAATGTGTTTTGCTGCACTGCAGAATATCCTGTTGTCGTTTTTTAAATCTCACGTATTCTTTTCTGCAGCTTATCAGCTGGCCAGAGTAGCTGTCCACTCTCATTTTTTCATTGGAGAGTGGATGTCAGGACCTGTTTGCCACTGGTTACTTTGACAGTGACATCAGTGATGACCTCTTGACATTGTCTGACGGAAAAATGCTTCTGCAATAGTGTTCCATTACAGAGGTGAGAGAGCGCAGATACCAGACGGATATGTTGAAATTGAAAAATTGGAAAACTGGAAAAGGCATTTAGACCTGTATTTGACCTATCATGTTTTGGTCTAGTGTGGGAGGCTTGTATAAAATCAGTATTTGACATATAATCAAACCCTTAGCAATGCTGAGGTTCAATGCTAGGTTCACACCAGAGGATAGAAAGGGTGCAGAACCTGTGATCATGTTCTGGTTATAATGCCCACCTGAAGTTTGCTTGAAGTGCCGCAGTGTTTAAAATTAGATGGCGTTGCAGAGCATGGGTATTCCAAACAGTTTCAGTTGTAAAGTCTACGTCACAACGGGTCATATGGACACCTACAGCCGGTTTACTTACAAAAAACCGCAAGAAACACACAAAGAGTACAAGTGTGACATGCTGATTTTTTAGCCATAGACTGGGTGCAGAGGTTCTTTGTCATGTCAAACAAACTCTACAGGCGCTAATGGTTTTTTAATGTTGCCAGACATCTTTGTGCATTGTCCACACATCCAATATGTGTTTTGCTGGCATCAGGTTTGAGAAAAATGTCAATTTTTTTGTATGTCACACTTGCAGACTCCCACATATGTAATTAGTGTGACCAGCGTACTTTCGATATTCTTTACATCCTCCATGCGCATCAAGATTTTACTATTTCATGATCATCACAACTGCGTTCCCCAAAAACAAAAAAAATGCTGCAGTTAAAAATCACGCGGTCAAAAAACTGTACGTCCTGTTGTGACCTTGGGTTAAAATGCATATGACAAGAAACAGAATGGATGTAAACATTTATATAATTGCAGTACTAACATTGTTACGCTATTATAAATTAAAGGTGTAAGATATAATTATACATTATAGTATATTATTTGTTATCATTTAATCCTTGCCATAAAAAACTTAACAATTGACATATATATTATATCTTTGTACTCATGATGCTGCAATAGTAATGTATGGTTTTGTTCTTATATGTTTTTGAATAATATCACAATGGTACCATAGTAGAGGTGGTCCTCGGCTTACATACAAATAGAGTTCTTCCTTTGGGATGTTAGTCGACTTTATATGTAAATCAGATCTTGTATCTAAAAAATACATAGTGCTGTCCAGCGATTAAAAAAATTCAGAGGTTAATTAATTATGATCTGTAATTAATTTATCTAATTGATCTTTCATTAAGAATTGCTGAGAAAAGCCCTCTTCATGAGGTATTTTAATTGACATCTATTACATTACTGTGGCAATTCAAAGATTGATTAAAAAAAAGTGTCTTCATAAAATCATTTATTGTTTTTAACAGACTTGAATAGATGCAGTCCCAGCCTTTTACCATTGTTTTCCAACCCCAACAACTCAAGCACAAGACGCCCATTGCTTAAGTACTGATGAAACTCGCATACAGAAGAAAGATAAAAATTTGATTATATGACTTAAAAAATAAAGCACTGAATAACTGACTGACTGAATGACTGCAGTGAATTAATCACAATTAATACTTTGATTTGACACCTCGATTATAGCTAAATTAACTCCAAAGTCACTTACACTGTACACAGAAGGCATGATAAAATACAGTAACATCCACCCATTCATCTTCTATGCCATTTATCCTCACTAGAGGGGTATGCTGGAGCCTAACCCAGCTGACTTTGGGTGAAAGGCGGTGTACACCCTGGATTGGCCACAGTAATAAAAAAAGATTAAATACAGGGATTAAATGGAACTGTAATTTTAAAAAAGGAAACCAATTCTTTAGCTTTACTCTGCGGCTTATTAGGAGGAGGAAGTAGACGAGCCAAGAGAGCAAATAAAACAAAAACTGAGACCAGTGTGCTGCTTAGATATTTCTGTCGCTTTCATAGGAGCAGATGCTTAAGGCTACATTACCTAATGAGAGTCTTGGTAGTATTTTCTTTTTTCTCAGAGCTAAGATGTCCATTTTCACTTCTATGGTGATGGCTTTTCTTTTCTTATGTGCATTTCCACCTTTGGGAGACTTTAATGATGTGCAAAAGAGTTCATCCATATGCGATGATGCTGCATGCTACAATGTTTATTCTTTACTTGAATAGTACACACAGTCATATTTTGTAGTATAGCATTTAAAATTAATATTTCTATGAATTAATAAAATTATAATGACTCGTGGCCCTCTCCATAATTTAGTCACAGCACTGGGAAGCACCCATTCCATGCTCCTCCAGCAGTTTATTGCTTTCATTGTCTGCATTACATAATATAGCAGTTCCATCAGATCTCGATTTGCAAACCATAATATACTCTGTGACAACTACATTTATAGCCATTAACAGAAAAAGTAGTAAATGAGCTGTAAACCACCAGCA
This sequence comes from Oostethus manadensis, assembly GCA_024372805.1. Lineage (NCBI taxonomy): Eukaryota > Metazoa > Chordata > Actinopteri > Syngnathiformes > Syngnathidae > Oostethus > Oostethus manadensis. The sequence continues at coordinate 755,174 of QODF01000114.1, forward strand.
AGAAAATAAATTATTTGGAATGATCACTTAGCGTTCTGATTTATGTAATATGACAGTAATTTTGACAGGGGTATTTCTGTCTTATCACCTCTTATCCCTCCCTCGAGCTCATAAAGTCATATGTCACGAGGTGAAAGCTTTGCAGGTCCTTGCCCCCGATAAATTGCATTTATGAAAACTGCAATTACTTGATTACCTCAGCACTGCAGCTCCCGCTGGATTCACCACGGCCCGATAATTTCAATCAAATTGCCCATGAACTTTAGCCCATTGTAAATCCCATTGTAACCCCGCCGGTCCTAAGTAATGTCACCTGCTTCCTCGCAAAAGTAAGTTTGCTTACTTCCCATGTGAAAAGAGGCAGGTAATGGCAATAAAACATGCGAGAAGACAAGTGCCACTGACCCGACACAGACCGTGAAAGCTTTAAAACTTATATATGCTCCTGACAGCCCAAAGCATCTTCACCATAAGTAACCCCACAGGAGACGAGTAGCAGATTCTTTTCCATACTCTTCATTGCTGAAACAGACTGACCTCTTGGACTTCCCAATATACACACTCCTGCTGCAGCATCAAACCAGTTACACCCTGAAGATTTAAAAAAAAACAACTCACTGCTGGGATGGTAGGAGCCCTCCTATGGTCCACCATCTTTGGCTCAGCATGGAGGCAGTACTTCAGAATCAAACAGAGCTATGACATTTTAAAAGCACTATAGTACTCTTAAACTTGCACATTCAAGGTGATCAAGTTGCAGAACTCCAACAAAGACTCTCATCACAGAGAGGTGTCGCGCGACGTGAAAGCTCTGTGAGCCTGTCGTTGATTTCTCATGCATTCATAAATTCATTAGTCTAAACTTTTCAGAGTATCAGTTACATTAAGCCTCATTAACTTCTTTTTTCCTGCTTTATATTAGCTAATTAGCTCAGGGGTGGCCACAAATTAATTACCATCTTCTACAGCCTTGTGCAATTGCATTGTGTTTATTTAGTCTCTTCTATTAACTTTTAATCTTCCCACTCGTAAAAACAGGCAATTAACATTTTTTGATAAACAAAAATGATGCCAGCTCAGGGATAATCAGCAGCTCTGCATGTCGCCGTTACAAAATTACCCTGACAGTTAATTTGACCCTCGCACCATCCTCAGTCCACACATAGCTTAGTTTGTATGTAGTTGAAAAAGAGTAGTCACCCTTCTGTTTTTGTTTTGCCTCACTGCATCCTGCGCATCAAAATAACAACTATAGCACTTGATGCACCTTTCACTGATACAAGGTTCTGCAACTTCAAAGCATGCTAATTGTATTTTCTTGTCTTCTGGTGGATTCACTGTGCAATCAGCCAAGTCATCACAGTAATGCTTGCAGATGTCTTCAATTTACGTCAGTGTATTTCAATAAAGCAACACAATGGCTGCTTCATTAACTCATTGATTCATTAATGTAGCCATCATTCTTCCTCATATTCACAGAGCACCAACACCAACGATACAAAGGGTAACATGTAATGATAACTCTAGCTTTGGTCCATCCCCTGTTATAGCACCGGGTGGCTATCTGCTTTGATAAAGTGACTCATTTATACATTGTCTCCAACCATGAGGTCATCCTTCTCCATATTCGGACTATTGACCTAGGTTGTTCCTTTTATTACAAGCAGTTTTTTTTCTTTTATCGAAGGATGATTACATTGAATAATGTCAAGCGAGGAGGGAAAAGATCGACCAGGATAATGACGTTCCAGAGAGGGAAAAAGTGATGGGGTGGGTGATGGGGTCGATGCTACACTCGCCCTGTCTTTCTGTGCAGCCCCGCAAATTGAGTCACATCTTTACTCATCCATTATTTAAGGCTGATTGGACTCTCTTGGCAACTATGGATTTGATAATCATTCTCATGTCCATATTAAATATGTGACATAAATATTGCAGTAGGAGCCTGTCAATAAAATAGCAGCAGCGTGAAACAAGGGTGTAAAACAAACTGTATTGCTCAGAGCAGATGTTTCCCTGTCTTATAGAAGCTGCAAGAGAGTATGGTTTGTTAAAACTGTAAATCTCCTTTCACGACCAGCAAAAGAATATGCATATGCAGTGCAACCTCGGTTAGTATCATTAATTTGTTCCAGAAGGTCCGACTCTAACCAAAATAGATGCTAACTGAAGGAATTTTCCCCAAATTAAATAAAAGCAGTAAATGGCGCACTCTTGCTTGTGACGGGGATGAAAGAGTTAATTGGTGCTCTTAATTGTCCATAGGTATGAATGTGAGTGTGAATGGTTGTCTGCCCTGCAATCGACTGGCAACCACTCCAGGGTGTACCCCGCCTCTCACCCAAAGTCATCTGGGATAGGCTCCAGCATACCCGCGACCCTATCCCAGATAACTTTGGGGAGGAGGCGGGGTACACCCTGAACTGGTCGCCAGTCAATCGCAGGGCACATATAGACAAACAAAGACATACAACCAGTCACACTCTCTTTCATACCTATGGACAATTTAGAGTCACCAATTAACCTAACATGCATGTTTTTGGAATGTGGGAGGAAACCGGAGTACCCGGAGAAAACCCACGCACGCACGGGGAGAACATGCAAACGCCACAAAGAGATGCCCAACGAGATTCCAACCCAGAACCTCCTGACGGTGAGGCCAACATGCTACCCATTTATCCACCGTGCGGCTGGACGGTGCAAGAATACATTCTCTTCAATGCGACCTTTCTGTTTAGCCATAAGTTATTTCCTGAATCCAGTAGTGTTTGACAGTGTTTGTCAAAATGGAGCCAAGGAAAGTTGCAAGTGCCAGCATTTAGATAAAGAAGGAAGAAGAAACTAGAGAACATGTGACAATGGTATTGTAAACAATAAAAAAAGAAAGTAACTAAATTAATAAATCCATTAAAATAAATGATTGATTATTGGGAAACTAGTATAAGAATGAAACCTTTATTCACATTTCACACTTGACTGTTTACGATCGATCATCATTTCAACAGACACATTTTAGACCAACATCACCTCATTACCTCAGATGACCGTAAGTATCAAAAATATCTATATTTTGATTTGGAAATTGAGTTTAGTGCACAAAGGGCTGGTATCGGTAGTATCAATATTTCAGTATCAATCCGCACATCACTAATTTCTGAGCCAACAACACAACTGACTTTGCCGTTTTGTTAGAAAGAAAGAAAATGTTCAGTGCACAACATACACAACATAACACAACAGCAATCGCACTCATAGCAAGCAAGGTGGATACACAAACAGCGGAATTGTGAACATCAACATTACAAGCAGATCATATTTTTGCACATTCTCTGTGTTCTCTATTGCTGCTGGTTTTACTGTGATAATTATGACAATTTGTTGTGGATTTTATATTATATATCCATCCATCCATCATTTTCTATGCCGCTTATCCTCATTAGGGTCACGGGTATACTGATATAAGAAATATTATGTTATATATACATGCATGATAAAGTAAATAATATTGGTGAATACCGTATATTACTTAGCATTTTATTTATATTATCGAATTATTGAAGTTATTATTCTGTTCAACTTTCTTGTCTCAAAATTCCTTAACACAAAAAAACACATTGTTTTTATTGGATTTTTTAAGCGCAAGTGTTCTCAGTAGAGAATAAAACATTCTTTCACCTTTCAATGTACCAAACCTGTTGTTCTTTTTGGGGTGTTGAAGGAGACAAGGCCTTTCAAGACATTTCTTTATCTTGCAGTTGCCGTCCGATGGTTAGTGAACTGCAATCAGCACCATTAACAACCTTCACTCGGGCTGAGGATTGTGTCGTGTCCTGACAGACAGTTCTTCTGATTGGAACCGGGGACATTTATTTGGCTTTTTTTTTCAATACCACTCATGATCTTTTGAAAAGTTTAAAATGACTGTCTTACCGCCTCAGCAGCAATGCCACACTGCAAGAGACCTTGCTTATGCAGCTCAACAATCCAACTTAAACTGCAATAAGGAGATCATGACTTTGAATGTCTGAAGGAAAAAGACATTAAATCCACATTTGCCAATATTTTGGCTTTAAAAGGCTGTGCTCTTAAACTTTTGATCAGGTGATGAACAGCCTATTTCACTTGCATGTTTTGTCTCACTACCATTTTTTCTTTTTGCAATTTGAAGCTCTACTTCAAACTTTCTAAAAATCAAAAGTGTAAATTCTCACAATTTTTCAGTTACTCTTAAACTTTTGATCAGGAGTGTACACCCTTTGATATTATTCACTTTTCTTTAAAAGGCAGGTAATCTACCCCCGAGTAACAGGTGCACTCAACTAACTGAGCAGGTAGTGTTCAGCTCAGAGACAACAGATTTGTATTCATATTAAAATGTATCTTTGTGGGGGGGTAAAGAGGTTGCATGCTTTTAAGTGGCACATAAATAAGGCTTCGAGAGGGCTGATAACAAGGACCAGCATCTGCCAGGCAGGCAGGCAGTATGTCTCTCTCTCCACAGTGGACTCTTCGTCTCCTGTGATTTTCTCCAGCTGCTGGCCATGAATACTGGCCTATGCACTCCAGATTAAAGCACAACACATGTTTCACTGCAGGCTAGACTATACATCATCCTCCTGATAACTCGTGACAAACGCTCCCACATATTGTCTCAGAGCAAAGGCGGAATACAGAGGAATGATGTTTAGATGTGAGAAAAACACGGGCCGGGATGTTTAGCGGACACCGGCAGGCGGAAAGAAGAGTGGTAAACCTGCTTCTCTTTAGAGAAGAATGAAGGCTGCACTTCAGCTGGTCCTGTCCAATAGATATGGCAATATTAAAGGTGTGGTCCAAGGTATGAGCTAATCTGTCAACATAACAATCTATAGTAGAGGGGTGTGTTCTTGCATTGCAGATTATATATTCAAGTCAAAAAATGGTTCAAGATGTTACATTTCCAAAGATTTCAATGCAATATATTTTCTACGTTACCTAACTGTGCTTTTCCATTAATCTACAGGCGATTTTTTTACAGCACTCAACAGGTTGACGTTCTTATCGGATCTGGTACCACTTGGATCAAGTACATTGTAGGTCGGTTGGTTGATTAGTTGTGTTTATTGCTATGAAGGGAATTGGGACGCACAGTATGGCTGACTTGTAGAATTAAACAGAATAAAACAAGAGGCTCTCTCTCTCTTTTTTTTTTGTTTTTACTGCCTGAATCTGAATGAATTTTTATATGGCAGCCATTAACCTCCAATACATAAAGCTGTACATGAATGTAGTAATCTTTTAGCTCATTCATAGTCCACATCAATGAGGAGGTGTATATGAATATATTTTTGTCCTTTAATTGATGCATAGTCACAGGGAAAACTCATATTTACACATATGTATAAACATACCTGAAGATCACTGTTTACAGGTTTTGAGTGCAATGTTTCTGTGTGAATAAATAAAGCTTTTCTCCCAATAAAGGCAACATCCTTTGGTTTAATGAGAGTACTTGAGTATAGGTAAGTATCAGTGAAGCAGGGAAAACAAATTCAATAATAATTAACTTGGGTCATCTACTCATCAGCTATGGCTCATAAACCTTGGAGAAAATTTCCCCGAGAACTTTTCGAAAGCCTCCAAATCTCCACCTGCCCCAAGAGAGATGCTCTCCAAAAAACTGTTTCAGGTCGACCAACAAAGTGATAATGTTTTGAAACACATTAACCCCACACAGTTTGTGATGTGCATGAAACTGTATAATGTGTTTTATGGTGGTGGTAAATTGAACATACAGAGGAAAGAGTAGAGTGGTGTTTCTTGCGTCACTCCTGAAAGCTACTTTCTTTTATTTTCCACCCTCTATCTTGTACACTGGCCAGACAAAGCATATTCCCTCAGTGTGCCGGCCTTTTTGTTGTGTGTCGTATCGCTGCTCTCTATGCCAGCTGTCAGCTGGCTGTAAAGCTAATATCAAGCCGCCTCTGTGCCTGGCAGACCCAATCAGAGTCTGGAAGCCGGGCTGATTGGACTGACATACTCCATCAAACCCAGCATCACAGCGCCTCTGACCATACGCTAGGGTCTGACTGCTTCGGACATCACAAAATAGGCTAGTTCTTTTTTTTTTTTTAACAACCTTAATAAAGAACAACAAAGGGATCTTTCACTGCATCTCTACCTGGAAGAAGAGTTTAGTCATCCTGGGTTATTTGATTTTACTTATATTGAAGCATGCACAATGCATTTTATTCGATAACATGTTAATGCATGTGCCACTCCTGTCTATTGTTGAGCCACAGAAAAGCTTTGCCTAAAAGTATGTTATGCTCATTATGCACCTCAAAATAAATACTTTGAAATGGAACTCAACTGGAGCCTTTTTAACAACCTCTAAGCAAAACACTGATACTGAAAGTCCACCGGGTACCTTGTCCCACTATCTGAGAAGCACTGATGTACTATGTTGGGTATTTATTTTGTTTTTATAGACTATATCAACCTCATAAAAAAGAGATTCAAAGCTGCTAGATTGTCATATACAGTATTTAGTATCAAAACATGTGGCATTAAGGTGTTCTTCCTTTAAAATGCTGTCAACTTGCCACATTTCCAAATATAGTTGTAACTGTAATTGTAATTGTAATTCAACATATAATTTAGCTGTGACTTTAATCTTCTTTACCCAGAGATATTGTCAAATTGAAATGTTTGGGAGACATGGCATTTTTGTGGGAATGATGCACTTCTCTGGAAGCAACATTATCATTACGCAGAATAATGAAGGAAGCACACTCAGCCCATGTGTATGTTTTAGTCATTTTCAACCATAGGAAAGAAGAAAAAGGTGAGAATGCAAGGGTTTACAATCTCAACAGGAAAAACCGGTGGAAAGTGTTTACAGCAGTCAACCCCAGTAGGCGTCTATCAAAGGAGACCCATATGTCTGGCCCACGGCCTCCCAGAGAAACAATTCACTGCATTGCATTCAAAACGTGAGACTGGAACACTATGAGAGCAATAGCAGCAAAAGTATCAACACATTCCCTTTTTTTGACAAATTGTACTTGCAACCATCAGCTACCTTTTACTTCTTTACAATGTCCCGTTAAAACATTTATTATGGTTATATTATGAACACGTTTGAAAGTATGTTGCCTTTTTCAGTAATAGTTAATGACATGAGCTCTGGATACTAACTATTGTTATCGACCGATATCAACTTGGATTAAATGGATTGGGACAACAACAATAAACCTTGATGCAAGCATTCCAGGGTTCTGATTCTGGGTTTGTAGCGAGAGCACTCTTGTGCAAATGTTGAGATAAAACCTTATCCAAGAAGATCCACCACAGAGGGTGTTGGATGAATACCTTCTATAATGTCTACGTAGGCTTGACAACCCACACAGACACATAATTAACCCTTGTCCGCATGTTCAACAATGAGGCCGATAGTCACTTTCAACAACGCAAGACACAATCAACTGACAGCATCTAGTGGAGCAGAAGCAGATGCGAACAAACTGGACGGGTGAGAAAAAAGTTTTGAAATACTTGGTATGACTGCAATATTCCTCTTCATACACATCTCAGGAAATAGCCAAAGGAATTAGGCACACAATCAACCTGGAGTGTGAGACAAATAAGCATCAGGAAACAAAAGCTGAGGCACTTTGTGTTTCTGAATGCCAATCTTCACTAAAGACGCACAAAATCAAATTAATTCACTAAAGACTTGCACAAACACTCACAGTTTTTTGTAACACCCAGGTCAAAAGATTGGGTAGTCCACAACAGATGAGAGGCAAATGGAATGAGTGTTCCTTCAAATAAGCAACAGATTGCCAACATCCTTCAATCAAAGGAAGTCGATGTAGATATCAGCACCATCGCCACTTGCATCCCACTGTATGGCAGAAACAATACCACACCCGTCATCATCGTTAAGTTCAGCAACAGAGGAATTTAGAATACTGGATACTTTTTAAACTTCATATTACTATGACAAGAATAATGGAGGACACAACCTACATAGAACGAACCATGCAGTTAGAAGGAAATTACATTGAATAACATTGACTTTGATATAATCGTTGTAAGGGACTGCTCAACAAAGTATTACAATTAGGAACTCATGTATCTACATTCAATAACACTCACAATACACCGAGACAGCAAGATGTGGATCTAGGGTATCAAAGGCGGAAAAGGGGATTTTTTTGGTTTGAAAAAACAACATTTATATATATATGCAGTATATATTTATTTGATTTTGGATTTGATGTGAAGAGGGTGTAGGATTAAATAAGATCTGATTTTCCTACTCCTTTTTGGACATGTAGAACAGTCAATTTTAATATGAAGCTTTCAGTGTAAACGTGTTAAAGGTTAAACAAAATCAATTTAACCTTAACCAGAGACTAGCAATCTGTTCCATGTAGGGCATACAAATAAAGCCATATAAATAATAAACATCTGATATAATTACTGCGCAACATTTGTCATAAGATCTCTTGTCACAAGCTCTTGCAAGTTTAAAACATGACGAGAAGAGCACTAGGCCCGGGACAATGATAAATATATTAATTAATCACATGATAAATTATACAGTGACAAAGTATATATAGTATTTAGTAGTATATATAGTATATAGTATATACAGTAGTATAGTATTTAGTTGTTGTAGTTTTGCAATAGAAGTTCATTTTATACTTATTTTGGTGATAAATGGTGAATGATAAAATGGTAAATCATCTGGGATCCGAAGGAGACATCTCTTTTATACGAGCCGAGCCAAAAGAACTGGATCCCTTAAAAGATATGATATTGCCATCACTACTGAAGATATGCTGAAGTGACGTCATGCCTTTTATAACTGACTCAATTTTTCAGGTAGCAAGTAAATACATGTTCTAGGGCTGGTGTAAAAACTAAAAAAAAAACTTAAATGCTAATAAAACTGGAGAAGTGATTGTTGAAAACAAATGAAAACGTATGCTCTGTAAAAAGGTGTGACATTTGTTTTTTTGTCACTTGAGTCCAACAGCGTGTGAAAAGGCCCAGGACACTATTATGTTTTCATTCCTCCTTGTGGCAATTGTTCAGTAACTCCACTGAAGGTGGGGTTGAATTAATGACACATCTATTCATGAACATTTTATATAGCCAACATGCAGATTCAGATGTAATACAGGGAGACAACAAACAAATTAGCAGAAGGCCTAAGGAATATTTTTTATCCTCTGCTCTGTTTCCTCGTGGCATATGGCTACCTATTTGCAACAAGAGTTCATTTGCAGATATATAAAGAAATCAGCGCAGAGACAAATAAAATTATGTAATAAAACTCAACCAAGAAGAAATATTGCCAGCAGAACATATGGCACTGTCAAAAATGATCACTTTAGACACTCTAAACAAAAATACTGGCGAGTACATTTTCAACACATTCCACCCAAAATTAATTAATTCACTTCATTATAGAGGAGAAAGGTAGGAGATATAACCACCCCAATTAAAGCAGAGCCATAAAGTGAAGATAATGTATATGTGATTTCTTTTAATTTAGCTGCCATCTGTTTGTTGCAATTGAACACACTGTAATATTTAGCGTTTTGTTAGTTTGTTTTTGTCCCAGCAAGACAGACTGTTGTGTTTAAGGATGTTTGATGAAATTGAGGATGAGTGATTTACAATCACTTGAATTGCATTTATTATGACTGGAAAGTTAGTTGGTTTCTATGCATTTAAGAGATACCATTTGCTATTTTTGAGATGCAATAAACGCAATTTACACCTGAACATGCACAATTACTGTATGCACTCGCTGAACGGCACAGGATTCCAGACTGCCTTTCATCTGGTTTAACTACTAAAAGTCTCTCAATAGTTCTCCAGAAGCCTCTCAAGCATATGTCTCCTCATCTGCTTATCTTGGAAAACACTTGGCACAGTAGATGAGGGGCGGATGGAGGGAAGTAAGAGTTGAGTTGACTCCCTTCCCTGATGGCCTCGCAGGCCCCGCCGCCTGGCTCGGCTGCTGCTTCACACAGAGTGAGCACTCCCCAACCTGCCATATGGGAGCCATAGCGCGTTTCTTTATCATCCCTTCTTTTATGCCTACTGGTTGTGGCTGCCTTTGTTGTTCAGGAATAATCAAATGTTGATAGCATGGTTCAAATGGACCATTAAGTATGTGAGAATGCTCTATGGAGATGGAGCAGATAAGAGACCAGGAGCCAGGCAGTCTGCCACATTCAATAGCCAGCCTAGTGGTGGTGCTAATTTGATTATAATATAGTCATCTCAGAAAATTAGAGCTATTCAATTAAATATTCTAATTAACCTGAAGTATTAGGCAAATGATGCTAATTACAAATATCCTCCAGAGAGCAAGCTGGATAAAAGGCTCAGCTCACGACAGATACTTCAGCCCACTGTCTTGCCTTATATGATAGAATATCAAATTCTTGGCTAATTTACCACAAAGCCATTTGTTTAATGGCATTTGCATTTTGTTTGAAATTGCAATAAACATGTGCACTCACTCTTAACTTCACAGAGAAAGTGCACTCTTGGGGTAGCTTAATATTTCTGTTTACACAGCTCCCCATAACAATGTGTCTCTCTCTTTTCCACACGTGCACACTGGAACCCACACACACACACACACACACACAAAGCCTGGCCCATTAAACTCAAAGCGCTTGTGCTGAGTGGGGTATAGCAACATTGTTTGCGACACATGTGCAACTTATAGTTTTTGGAAAGTGCGTGTTTCTTAAAATGACAATCAGGCAGATCATCTTATAATGTTGATGGTTGTATGTGTGTGTGCATGTGTGTGTGTGCATGTGTGTGTGCGTGTGTGTGTGTGGAGGGGGGGGCTTTGTGTGAAATCATGAAATCATCATATTTGACAGAGGTTGGTGGAAAAGCAAAGCCATCATGGTAGAGAAGCATGTAGATGCCTTCTGTGATTACTTTATATTCATAGTTTTTCTACTCCAAGGTCCTGCATATGTCGTGTGCATAATGCCGGCCCTCAGCGTGGCATTAGAGTCACTCCAAGCAACGCGTTTCAATAAGGCAATTTTCTCACTGCCTAAAAACATCAGCAGGGCGCCATCCTCAACAAAGACAGAGTATGACATGTTATCCAAACATTCGTCTGCAGGGCAGAACTATACTTTATTAAAGAAAATAGGATTTTCCAAATGTTTTGATATGCAGACTGAGGATTAGAGGAAGGTGGCGCTGGTCAAGGGGGATGTGTTGAAGGGGAAAGGGCGCGGCAATGAAAAGTGAATGATGCAATTCATTGGCATCAAATCTATCGTCCTAAAATAAACACCGCCAAGGATTTGAGAAGAGGTGATTGTCCGTGCCTGCTATATGTCTCCATGACAGGAGGTTTCTGAGATGGGAGAGGTGTATTTCTTTTCTATTTTTTGCATTGGAAATCCTTGTCGCCAATTCCTGACAAAACAGAAACACATTGGGGATTAAGCCATTGCTTTTGTGGATCCTAAACTATGAAATCTGCTGCTCGCCATATTACGTTGGACCTTTTTTTGAAAGTTGCATTAGATGTTTGGAAAACTCAAAAAGTTCCAATTTAACAGGGTAAAGTACAGTGATTGTTGATTGTTTTTGTTTTTTTTATAGCTTTCTACTAGCACTACCGCAATATCAACCAATACCGACACTAGCAGCAGCTCTTCTCTCAATGTCAGGTCACATGTTGCGTAATAAGAGACCACATTATGCTTTTTTTACTGTGATGCCACACAGTACACTTAGTACTGTGTACTAGTACTGTGTGAACTTTTCTAAACTCAGAAAAAAAACGCACTAGCAGTGGCGGCATCTCTAAAATTTAGCCTTACCTTTTGGTAGTGGTCTGAGGCACTATGTGGGCGAGTCTGTGGTGTGGTGTTCAGTGGAAATGCATCAGTAATGTAGTTGAATCACAACATTCATTCATTCATTTTCATTTTCTATGCCGTTTATCCTCGTTGGGGTCGCGGGTATGCTGGAGCCTATCCCAGCTGACTTTGGGCGAGAGGCGGGGTACACCCTGGACTGGTCGCCAGTCAATCGCAGGGCACATACAGACAAACAAACATTCACACTCACATTCACACCTATGGACAATTTAGAGTCACCAATTAACCTAACATGCATGTTTTTGGAATGTGGGAGGAAACCGGAGAACCCGGAGAAAACTCACACACGCACATGGAGAACATGCAAAATCCACACAGAGATCCCCAACGGAGATTTGAACCCAGGTCTTCCAGATCTCCTGACTGTGTGGCCAATGTGCTAACCACTCAGTCACCGTGCGGCCTGGATCACAACATCCATCCATTCATTTTCTATACCGCTTATCCTCAGTTGGGTCGCGGGCATGCTGAAGCCTATCCCAGCTGACTTTGGGCAGGAGGCGGGGTACACCCTGGACTGGTCGGCAGTCAATCGCAGGGCATGAATCACAACACAATAGATGTAAATAGCGCTGTTGGCACTTTTTGGGTACATTTTCAGAAGGCTTTATAGGCAAAACAAGTATTTCCTGTATGTGCAGTAATGAGCTGTCACTTTTTATCTGTTTCTATATACAGAAAAGAGGAAGACATAAGTTCACTCACGTGAGGATTGTGCATAGGGATGTCCGATATTGGCTTTTTGCCAATATCCGATATTCCGATATTGTCCAACTCTCCACTTCCAATTCCAATATCAAGCAAATTACGCTTTCAAAACAATGTCATAGTGGCCCAGTCATTCAGTAATGTAATAGTTAAGTCTTACCTGTGAAAGATTATTGCCTGGGATTTGGTTTGAAAGGAATGAGGCATCTTCCCTGCTCCGACTCTTGCCACATCCAATATGGCGGTGACGTTGACATACAGCTCAGTGCTAAATGCGATGTCTACGTATTTATGTCTATGTGCTGCCACCCTCACCATTAGCGGTGTTTTGACAACCCTGTTTTTGGCGCGCAGACTCGCTGATGCACACACACGGTGGTTCAAAATCTACAAACTCCTAAACCTTGCATAGGAAAACCGATATTACATTTCTATGCCAATATGGGGGCCGATAATATTGGTAAGCCAATAGTATCGAACAACCCTAATTGTGAATGATTGGCAAAAAGACACAGTTCTCCTTTAATTAACCAAATAAGAATTAAATTAAATAATGCTAGCAATGACAGCATTTGGAAAGCAGCACATTTCTATGTGGCATAAACATCCTTATAAGAACAAATTAATACAGTCAGTAAAATTATACACTCATTATTGCACATTATTTTTTGTCAGGTACACTAGCTGCATACGACTGAGTGGCTCTTCCTAAAGTGTGATATTATATTGCAAGTATTACATCCCCCATGCATAACCAGCGATATGCATTCATTCATTCGTTCATTTTCTATACCGCTTATCCTCATTAGGGTCGCGGGGATGCTGGAGCCTATCCCAGCAGACTTTGGGCGAGAGGCGGGGTACACCCTTGACCGGTCGCCAGTCAATCGCAGAGCACATATAGACAAACATTCACACTCACATTCATACCTATGGACAATTGAGAATCACCAATTAACCTAATATGCATGTTTTTGGAATGTGGGAGGAAACCGGAGTACCCGGAGAAAACCCACACACGCACGGGGAGAACAGTCATTGCAAATTGCATACTTTCATGAAGGCAAAACCTGGCCCGTTGATCCTGTGGTGATACATGTTTGGATTTTGCAGATGACATTGCAGAAAATAGAATATTCACACACCATGAATGAACCAAAAAACTGTCACAGATTTTTTTCAGGAGCAGTAAACTGTTTTACAGCAAAGTATTTCATAAACAACATATCACAAACAGATAGTAAACACATAGCAGTTAGCGCAAAAAAAATGAAATGCATGCTTTCAGTATGGTCACTGTGACTGTAAATGTAACAATGCCGCCGATGAACACATGATGTTAAGTTGCGGTCAGCTTATGACAAGGTGTAGCAAGGTAAACGTTCACAAAAAGCTCACAATATCATTCTTTTTTTTCATTCATTCATTCATTTTCTATGCCGTTTATCCTCGTTAGGGTCGCGGGTATGCTGGAGCCTATGCCAGCTGACTTTGGGCGGGAGGCGGGGTACACCCTGGACTGGTCGCCAGTCAATCGCAGGGCACATATAGACAAACAAAGACATACAACCATTCACACCTATGGACAATTTAGAGTCGCCAATTAACCTAACATTAACCTAACAATATACTTCACGTGAAGCATTTGCATTAGTGTAAATCATATTACAGTGGACGATTTGTCCTGCATACATTAATCCGACTCGATTTTCATCGTTGAATCTGATTCATTAGATTCTTTCTAAAAATGTATGCTCAACAGAGCCAGGGGAACCCCCGTGTCGTCAGAATAGAATGATTTTGATCGTGTAACATCATTTGGAGGACAGACTCCTGAAAAAAGTACATAGGTCTGGAAAGGACATAAAAACTCCATCCAGAAGAGTCCCAAACTTGCATGTTCAGAACAGTCCATCCAAGCAAAATTAGGGACCTCGTAAGGAAACATTGAAAACCAGTGTTCTGCCATGCTGCAGTTCAGTTAGGATTTGGTGAGGTACGATTTTAAAAATATTTAGTCCAAAATCATTGTTACAGTTTGTAGCCTAATGCCGTAATTTAATCACTGGAATAAATTGTGAACGGCTCCTATGCCAGGAGTAAACGGAGGTGATGCACTTTATACATGTTTGATGGACACTTATAGCAGTCCAGAGAGATACTCACACAAATACGACATGATAAAACATGTTGTCATTGGTAGCTGGAGGGCAATATTGACAATCACATCACATTAAAAAGTCAAACTTGTCATAAAGTGGACTTATTGGGTTATCATCAGACAGAAATTGCGGTCCTGTCCAGTTACAGTACAGTATGTGCTACTGCATAGCTGGCTTGAGACAAAGACTGAATGCTTCTCCTCTTGCGTTTTATTTAGTTTTTCGCACCATTCATAGCCTGCTTCTGTCTAAGCCTGTTTGATGTCTGCATTCAGGTTGATACAGCCGCTGAATATACTACAGGGGGATATCATATGAGTCAGGCTAAGCCGAGAGGGATGATATCAGCTTTTGTTTGAGCCTCCTCTACAAGGAGAGACAGTTGTAAGTACTGTACACCTGTTTTATTAGGAGAACCATGCCGTTGACCCAGTGTATTAGCCTGGGCCTAATCCTGGCGGATCTGAACAGGCTTCACTAAGCCTCTCATATGGATAAGTCTTCCCATGAGCCACCATGACAAGGATGCAGCACAAAAGAGAAACCAGGCCATGCTAACACATCATTATGCTTTCCCAAACAGATACAGATTATAAGCGAAGCTTGTTTGTTTATTGGCAACATTACTGTCAAATTATTGCTCACACTGGCTGCCACGGCAGGGAAGCTCTTCACACACACAAATGCATTACATACTCACACAATTATGCCGACACACACAAACCTAACAGTCTCAGAACAATACACAAACATCTGGAGAAAATCTATTCATGCAAAAAAAAACAACACATGCACAAATTAGGGCAATTATGCAAATGGATTCAATAATATGACCTGATGTTTTGGAATCATCACAATGGTCATGTGTCATTGTTGTTATGAAACTGGTTATTTAAAAGAACAATAATTATATTTAGGCGAATGTACTCAGCCATAATTCTTCAATGCTCAATTAAAGATACCTGTCAGGTGCCTGATATCCACAATGCAATTGTTTTCTTTCTCTCTGTTACTTTTCAAAGGATACAGTACAACAATTCAGCAGTTGTTATTTAGACAAGACAGTACATCCTAATGGACATTTTGAAACAAGGAATGCAAAGAAGTGTAAGAACACCAGATTGTAGTCCAAGGCTAATTTATGTCCGTTGCTCTAATCCTGTAATCCAGACTTTTGACAAAATTAGTTGACAAAAAAGTTGTATTAATCTAGAGGTTCCCAAACTTGTATTGCCGCGCCCCCCTTTTGGAGATAAAATTATTTTCACCCCAATTTAAAAAAACACTGAATTAATCTATTGCGAATTCTTGCAATTCTAGGGTGGTTTCAATAAGGAAGCTGTAGTATGCGTACACTTAAATACTGTATATTTTGTATATTTTATGTATATTTTGATACTGAAAGCTTGACTATGATGCTGCATCAAAGCCCCGACATATGCTTGCTTGTGCTTTCCCCTCAAAAAACTCCTGCTAGATTGACGTTGAGGTTCGTTTCCAATTTTGGACAAACATCTGCAATAAAAGTGACTATTGTAATTATTAGATTCAATTCAGCTGAAGCTGTCTTCAACTGATATTGTTCACTTACAACAAAAGAAGCAGCTAACATACTAAATGCATAGAACCAAAATATGCCCCAGACACAAAACATGCATGTTAGGATAATAATTGAGTACTGCAAATTGTCCATAAGTGTGAATGTGAGTGTATGTCTGTCTGTATGTGCCATGTGATTGAAGGCTCAAACTCACTCGTATGGGCAAGCTGTATAGAAAATAAATGCTCGGAATTATAATTCAATATTTGTTGGCAAAGCTTTCCACTACTCAAGTGTGTGCCTTCAGTAAAGAAATGTCTTTAACTGCTTGATCAATGAGGACAGTCCTTGTCATTTTAACTGTCATCAATGTTATACTGAGAGGAAGATCAGCGTCAATGGACAATCATGTCTGATTTAGGCTGCAGGTAGAAATCAAAGCCAATCACAAAGCTCTCTCCACTTATTGACTCTTTTTTTGTAAGCATCAAAATGAGGAAATTGATTATTGAGAGTACTTAATACACTGCCAACCGGTTCTTTACACGTATTTGTCTTTGCTCCTAATACTGTTCACACTTCCATTATCATTGTTTATGAAGCCGCCTGCAAGCTGTTGCTTTTTTTTGATGACGCTGGAAACAACCAATTATTTTTCTTTTTAATTTTTACATGAAGGTTTTGTCAATCTTATGCTAAATTATAAAAGTACACTTCTTTCTATGAGCCGGTTATAAGAGTAGAGCTGGTGCACAGTCAAAGGAAGCTGTCCAACCAATGCCGTGTGCATTGCGGCTCTGCATGGCAAAATGCAAATGTCAAGTGACACTCGACAAGTCTGTGATTAAGATTTAATAGAGAAAAATGTGAGAAAAGGATATTAGCCTAACTGAGATACATCAGAGAGCGCTCCTCTGGATCTTCTTATATCCATGATTGCAGCAGGAGGCCATTATGAAGGGTGAAACAACTGAAAAGCTAAAAAAGCAAGATTAGATTGGATGTATGTAATCATTTCAAATACATGTATTCATATGAATGCATAATCAGTCCAGAATTAATATGATATTTAGCTTTTATGAATCACAGAAAACAGCCTGTGGTGAGGAACATTACAATGCATTGGGTTAGAGCTAACAATATTCATCTGAAATCTTAATCATTTGTAATTTATCTATAATAAGTAGGAATATTAATATAATAATAATAAATAAATATAAAATAAATATAAATCACATCAACTATAAACACTTTTTTGTAAAGGGGTCCATTTTGTGAATATGGGCCATTATTTTATTTAGAAAATAATATACAGTTAGAAATACCCCAGTTTTTTAATGTTTAATGCGGCGATTTGTTTGACGGTCCTTGAAAGCACCTTGTAAGTCCTCCCATGCACAGTTAGACTACTATACTGTATTTTCCCCCTTTTTCTTCCACATCATATTTGCTCCGGAACGCTGATATTATGTGGGAGCACATAAACAAGCCTTATTGAGTGCTACTGTGCATATTGTTTGGTGCACCTCTCCAAATATTCCTGCAGGTTCGGACTGGTGGATGGTGGCTTTTTTATTCATTCTGTCCTTTATATATGATGTTGTTCCAGTCACAGTTGTACATAATACCTAATAAATAAGATCAATTCAATTTCTATAATGTAGGTGTGCTTTACCAAGGTGTTAAAATTTCCCGGCTATTTACAGCAATTCTCGACTTCAGCCATGGTGGTCACATTGACAGCCTGTAAATAACAGCTTGTAACCCACAGATCGCAGTTTAAAGCAAAAACCAGCAGAGAGACGGCTCGCATGTAAAACACTCGTTTGGGACACTCGACTGCCAAGGTACCACTTCATTTGACAATAAAACCATTACCTGCGGTGCTCCATTCTTCAGTCAACACAATCCGTGACAATTCCAATAACAGCGACAGTAGGCACAAATAACTTTGGAACAAGGCTTTCTAAATACCCTTTTCTTTGTCCATTTCTGCTCCATATTTGTTCCCGCTTGTCTCCAGTCAGTCATCCAGTGCCTGCTCAAACTACGGTGTGGGCTGAGGGTCAAACAGGACTTGCGTACATTAATCGTGTGTCAAAAAAATTAGTGCCGTTAAAGGACACTTCCGTTAACGTGTCATTAAAGCATAAACTCTGACCGCCTACTATAAAATATTTTTATGTTACATTTTTACTGTGTTTGGAAAGGATTAATTGGATTTACATTATTTTGGGAAAATGGCTACAGTTGTCATACAATTCAGTTTGCGTTCGATCTTTAGGAACGATTTACAAAAACCGAGGCACCACTGTATTTCATATTCTACACAATATGTGATTGAAATCTATTGGAAAAAATATTGCAATTGAACATTTACTTAATTTCTCCATATGTAACTATATGCTATTGTGAAATACTGTCTCATGAAATGGCTCTGCATCATCAAAGGACAACTGCAATATCTTGATTTGCTGACAACAACCATTGGGGAGCTCAAAATACCAGGGGGAGGTAGCATACAGAAAAAACCCATGAAGGTCAGCAAAGCCTCTTTCAGCACTTCCCAAATAACCGCCATCGCCAACCAATCTCACGGCTGCAAATCTCCTCTAAAATTTAAAAAATTTAATTTGTCAACATGTTTCTATCATATGCTCCATCACTGTCCGAGTTGGTGGCAGGGGCCAGAGGGCCAATCGTGTGGGATGTGGGTGTGTGAGGCAGGGGGTTCTGAAGGACCAAGGCAGGCGCTTTCAAATGGGATGACGGCACTGTGATTAGGGCCTCACGTTGGCTGGAATTGTCCTGGACAGCCTAGAAATCAGATTATTAACTCTGATACCAGACACGCTGTCTCCTGGCAGGGATTAGCATGAAAATTTTGATATGGATCGATAAGCAATCTCTTCCCTTTCCTCACAATCTCCCAAGGCTTCATTAATCTGTGTGTATGTTTATGTCAAGGAATTAAGACTCACCCATTAAACCGTCTCTTTCCCAAACACACACACTCATGACACACATCGTCTATACCCCCAGCTCAGTTCTCAGTGGAGCTTAGATGGGAACATCTCATAGAGGTTTATTAAATCAAGTACTGTCTGTACTAAACCCTGATAAAATTGCCTACTGTTCTTGATGCATACACTTAAGTCACTGTTTTGATACATGTAGTTCATATACACTGCATAGACATTATGACAATTACCAGAAAATGCATGCTTGACTTTCCAAATTCATACAGAAATTCAAGGGGTACCTCTCCCTGTAATGTCATAAAACACATGCATTTGTTATCATTCTAAATGTTTTCTTTTAACAACAACAAATGGCCATTTAACCACTCTTATTACAATGTGTAAAAGCTTGGTCGCTAATCTTACTAAAAGTTAGAACTACTAACCTTGCCACAAATCCCAGTGCTGAAAATATTGTGGTTTGCAGTGAAACGCATGATGTTAGCAGGTGAGAGCGCAATCATTCATTCTTCTCTTTCCCTGTTCAGGGTCACTGATAAGATGGGGCCTATTTTTATCCATTAATTCAAATAAAATATCAAAATTATAGTGAAAACAGGCTAAACTGTGGCGCACTCAAGTCTTTTTACACAAGTTAAAAACCCCTGCATATTTTCATCAGACACAACAATGATATGACACCAACACAATGCATTATGGTATATAGTAGACGCAAAAGTGAAATGTCAATCAGGTTCAGGGGCTGTATATAATTGAATAATTACACCAGAACCTCAATTAACATCCGTTCCGGTTAGCGCAGGGCAGTCAGGCTGACATTCACCTGGCATGCATATACTCTACATTTATAAATAATGGACACTGCTGCTATATTTGTTTCCACCACATTGTGCTGGAGCACTGGGGGTATGACTTGTGCAGTCGGTGGCTAGGAACGGGTCCTTGCATTTGCCTGTGTTGGTTGTGGAGGGCTTTGGCTTTGTCCTGGGGTATCACCTAACGGCCTGAATTGTGTATATTGAATACAGGAAGTGAAGAAATTCCTTAATCACCGCTGTGGGTAGGATTAAAAAAGCTCTACCTCTTCCTACTCCTTTTCACGCATGTTGAATTGTGGAACAATAAATATAAGACTTACTCCAATGTATAGTTTGAAATCAAACAAACCAAATCAAACCAATTCTAAATTTAGAAAGAGTTTTAAACTAAGTGGGGAAGAAGAACAAAGTAAGAGGACAAAAATGTACCACTTCCACACAGAATGGAAGGTGAACTTCTTTTCACTATATTTTTTCTATGGCTGCCGATCATTTGGAGCTACTGT
This sequence comes from Oostethus manadensis, assembly GCA_024372805.1. NCBI lineage: Eukaryota > Metazoa > Chordata > Actinopteri > Syngnathiformes > Syngnathidae > Oostethus > Oostethus manadensis. The sequence continues at coordinate 775,819 of QODF01000114.1, forward strand.
CGGGACTCTGCATCCAAGGCTGACTTCATGCAGTGCAAGTTAAGGTAATGTAATGGAAGGTAACGTCTACCCTTATACCCTTACTGACACCTAGTGACCAGTGTAGAATACTACATATGACTTGTCTTTCAATATTTCAGACTAATAATAAATCATATTTAACAATGAACCAGCGATCATTAATTCATTATCTTTTAGCAAATTGAGATACAGCGAGAATGCGATGTTTGATGTGAACTGTGTGTCAAAAATTGAAATTTTTATGGCCATCTGAATTAGTCGTGAATTTTGCCATACGGTGGCCCTAGAATGGAACCCAAGCAAAACACAGGGCTTGACCGTAAAGCAAATTGAAAGTAATATTCTAAAATGGATGATCAGTTTGGTATGCAAGTTTATACAAGCACATCAGATTAACACTAATGCTAGTTTGAACAGAAACGGTAGCTTGTCCCAAACCCTATCCACTAAATAACCAAAAGTGGGGTGATACAGGTGACCATGGGGATGACAAAACTATTTTCTTTTTTTAAAAACCAGTGTACAAATCTACTGATTTTGAAGTTGTTAATATTTTAATAAAGTTCCTGACATAAACACAATGATGTCATCTCTAGAACAACAGAGGTTCATTTTATGGCGTAATTAGAGTCAGTGATATTAATGTAATTGTCCTATAGGATCTTATAACCTTTTTGAATTATGTGAAACTCAAGGCTTAAATAAAAAGTCTGCGACCATAGCCAGTGTAGAGGATCAGCGCGTATAATTATGACCCATACATAGAGCATAATTAATCTTGTGTGCATCATTTGGAAACACGAGTCCAGCCATGTCATTAAAGTGCTTTTAGTCGTCCTAGTGTCCTCCCTTTGCACCGAAGCACTCTCAGTTTTACCAGCCCGCTGCTGGCCATTTACAGGAAGAGCACTCATCTACACGGCGACATGACTCCTCACATATTGTCTTTATGTCCAATCATGGCTAATGACAAAGAGAGGGAAATGGCTAGAACCTGGTGGAAATATGGAGTCCAGTTTTATTTGACAAAGTATGCCATTGTGTGATGTGGCTCTTCTCAATAAAGTATCCAGTAAATAATTTATACTGGTGGAAAAGTGAATAGACGAGCAGCAGAATCTTTTTGCATTGTTTAGTATTTGAAAAAAAAACAACCAAAGGAAACAATCCATCATAATCAACATTTGCCTTTGGGGCTTCCAGGATACTCCTATTAGGGGTATATTATTTACTAAAGTGCAAATACTTTTTTTCCATTAGCAAAGCGAGGTGTGTGTTTATGTAAGTGGATCCAATTGTCTAAGAGCTTGTGGTTTGTACAGAGAGTGCTTTTATGTCAGCAAAGGCAAAATTATTGGACTAGGGGTCAGGTTCAAATAATTAAATGCCTTTAAATGAAAGAGCACCCTAATGAGTGCAATCTTACCGACCTAATATTTAATATTTCATCATTAAACAGTAAAATGACCCGGTATGATCCTAATACAGACCCAATTATGCAGCATTGATCAAAGTGACCTTTTCACACTGAACAGTGGAGGGGGAAAAATCAATTCAACATCTCCAAACATTCATTCTATCTTACTAGAACAAGCTTACGGAAGTTTCACTGGCTACATAAGCCGCACGTGCTTACATCTATAAATATATAGCAAGCAATGGCTGTCAAATCAACTTGCCCCAACACAAAAAGCAATCTCCCCATGCCTATACATCTAATTCTTTTGTTCACAAGCATGTTGAATGTCTTTATGTTATTTCCTTTGTTTTTCTTTCCCCTAGCGCATGTCCCCCACCTCGCCTTGTCGACTGCCAGACACCAAGCCATGTTAAATCCCAGAAGCTGAGACAGGTGACGAAAACAGGGCCAGACTCTCCTGCCCATCAGTAGAGCTGGTGGACTGGGAGCCATCATAATGGCTAATTCTCTCCTGCCTGGCCGAGGGAGCAGGAAAAGAAGCGAGACGGGTAAAGTGAAATCGGTATAAAGCCCAAACACATTTCATTGCAGGATCTGTCTTGATTTGTTGTACTGCTTGACAGTCCCCATTTTCTGTTTGACTGGTAACTGCTGATGTGCTTTTCCCTTGTCAACTTACCCTGAAAGAAGTACAGAGTACTTCTTAAGTTGGGCTGCTGGCTGTAAATAAAAAAAACGATCATTTTGATCTTTCCTTTAGGAAATTTTATGTTGAATCGGCAAAAACTGCATTAGTAGCCCAACCCATCGATTTTATTAAAGCTAATGTGAGGAATCCACTGTTTGAATACCAAGGGTACCCCACTGACTTCATTTAGTACTAAATATGAGTCAAGACTATTTTCCACAGCTCTGCTTATGATTCCGAAGATTTAGTAGAAAGGTCAAAGATTGCTTTTATTCTTTATGACTGGCCCAAGGACCAGCATCTTGTAATCTACTAAGCACATCTTAATCAATGTTCCCCTCTGTCATGCTGTGGTCTATGAGGAGGAAAACAAAACATGATGGATGTAATCTGTGTTAAGCCTCTCTTCCCTGGAGCAGAGTAATTATGATCTTATGCGTCATAAACATATCATTTTAATTATTTATACGTAGCCCTTCAAAATGAAATCGGTCAGATTTACAATGGCAGTATAAGGAGTTGCATTGCTTTTACCAGCCACCACATATACCTCCTAGTTGTATACAGGATTAAATTGGCTAAATAGACAATGATCATACTATTGTCAGTTTGGGTGCAATCGAGAGTGACTCCTCTGCACTGACAGCTCCTCCTGATCAGGTATGGCGCATGTATGAAATAATATAATAACATATAATAATATATAAAATCCTCTGTGTCTTTGAGTATGTCAGTATTTTTTAGCAAGTGAAGTGACAGCTGATTGCAAACCAGGAAGATTTGATTCTGCCAGGTGTGGGAAATCCACATCAACAATAAGTTTCATCCACTTGTCATTTATAATTATTTTGCATTGGTTTTTGCAGGTTATAATTATAATTATTGATAGAATTAAATAGATTTACATTATTAAGGGCTTTAATACGTTTCAGTTTTCGGCTGACCTTATTATTTATGATGACACTAATTTATGATGACACAAACCAAGATTGCATTGTACTGTTTATTACAGGTGCAACAGTACAGGTAACCCACAGTATGTTTAATACCCCAATATTTGGGCTACGGTTGTAGAGTGCTTGTTTTGTGCGTAAAGAGAACCATTTTTCCCCAAAATTCTGTATTACTTACAATATTTTTTTAAATTAAGGACAAAAATTAAATTACAATCTTTTGGAAATCTATTGGTCATTCTCCAGCAAATACAGTTCTCAAATAAAAATATATAGCATACAGAAAAATTGAAGGATGTGGGGGGCACTTTGATGTGCACATTAAAGATGCAAAAAACAAGCCAACGTAGGTCAGTACATTGTACTATAAGATATATATGTTTTATGTCATATGTGACGACAAAGCAAATTAGTGTGATATCTAATAATATACAGCATCTCGTTATAAAGAACAAGCTGCGTGGTAAAAATGGCCCCTGGGCTACACTTTCGACAGCCGTTGTTTACAGTGTTTCTTTTTAGGAAGGTGCAAATGCAACAATTAGAGTTTGAACAGAGTGATGAGTATTTTATCTTTATTAAAGTTCCATACCTGAAGCGCAGTATTAATAGTTGATTAGACACGCTGATTTCAATTTACGCACTCATCCTACAGAGGTGAAGCGTTCAGATCCAGATCCACCGCACCTCATCGCCGAGGCCTGGAGGCCAAAGGCCTGGCGGGCATGTAGCTGATGAGATCTGCTGGGTCCGAGTCTCCTCCGCGCATCACAGACACTGAGTGGGGTTGTCTGTCTGTTGTTGCCTATATTCTCAGTTATATATTCTGTCTACTCTACTACTATGTCGCTGAATGACTTATGTACAGTTTGGTAAATGAGACATGACATCACTGGCAGAGCTTTTTTTCCAGCCTGGACAGGCACACGTGCACGCACACAGAGCAAAATGTTTGCAAAACTTTCAGTCCATAAGGCGGATTGTGCAGTGCAAGGTGGACTTAACTGTACACGGTTTCAAATTGCCGTGTCCTTTTTTATGTATAGTATGTTGGACAAAAAATCTACACATGTTGATTTATATGTCGATTTATATTTGTTATCTTACGTGGGTATGTTTTGCTCATCACAAAGCAAAGCACATGCAAATGCTAGGTAGTGTGCCAGTCATTTTCCAAAAGGGCCATGTAATGTGGTTTATGAGTTTTGCCTCCTGCTATTTCTTTTGTCATTGAAAACTAAACAGAGATTCCATTGTGTACATTTTTCTTTAGATATGGAGTTTACTTTAACATTGTATTATTTAATGTATGTAGAATATATGGGTGTAGTAGTAACCGCAGGAATATGTAAATTAAGTTGAAAAAAAAAAAGCTGTGGGAGTGAGAATACAAGTTTGACATCTCTATTTCATCTTCTGGAATCACTTGAAACAACATGAAACCACCAAAATTATAATTTGAAAGCTCCAGCCTGTGATAAGAGGCACTGGTGATGTAAACCATCATAGGAGTTCCATGGGTTTGTGGCTGTGGGCAACATGCGCAAGTATGTATGTGGGCTGGCTAACCTGGAACCACTTACAAGAGAGGATGTCCTGTCCCTCTTATCACCGGTTTCCTTTCACTATAGCATGCATTTAAAAAACAACACCTCCCTCCCCTCTAAGTGAAGTACACAAAATACAGTGACCCCTCCCTCCTTTGCAGTGATAGTATCCCTTTTTATTCACTCCCAAAGCACCATTCACTCCCATGAAACACTGAGAGATGAAAAGACTTCATTAATAAAAGCTGCCCTTCAGGAAGATGGGAAACAAATGATTGCTTAAATGCACTCCATTTGAGGCAGGTCTGCTGGCAGCCTGGGCATCTGGATGGGGCGGGGTCAGCATCAAACTCTCACATCTGGAAGCCGTTTACTTGCAGAAATTAAGAGATGCACCATGCACAAATATACCACACACAGTCAACGGATTAAGAGTCTACGTGTATGAGTAAGAAACACATGTTTCTTTTTTCCTCTTTAATCACCCTGCCCACTTTTACAGTTTAACGTTATACATATGCTGACAAAAGAAGTCTACGATTGTGATTTTACTGCTTCTGCACTTATGGAGTAGAAACCCTTCTTATCATCCAGATGTATCGCACAACAATTTAGCTTCAACTTAATAGATCCGTAATGAAACAGATGCATCTGTGATGCTTCATAAAGATCCATTTGCTCACTACAAGCCATTACACTTCTGCAACAGCGAAGGACAACCAAAACCACTTCACAGAAGTGAATCTGTGTCTGTGCAACACCACAGCACCGCCGCCCCAACCCAACACTACTTTTGTGGTGCTCTGTGGTGATGGAGGAATGTCACATTAGTCTGTGATTATCTCTATGAGGTCTGCATTCAGTTTCCTCCAACTTGAGTAATTGAATTTTTCTCCTTCCTTCTTTCTCTTTCAAAAAAAAATCCAACTCACAAACAATATGCATGGAGGCACTGACAGAAAGTCAATGCAGCTTGGACAGCCGTTTGGTCAGAGAAGAGGGCAAAGCACCGATATCTTTTATACTCGGGATGACGAAGCCAAGTGGGCCTATCACACGGCCGCCAGGTTAAACAAAAAGCCTCAGAGCAATCGGCCTCAGAGGGCTGAAGTGAAATCCACTGCAGCAATGCAGACAGCCACCACTGTGCAATTCCAGTGCCCTGACAAAAGACTGATGCTATCTAATAAAAAGGACTGCATCCATCTCAGGCACACAAACATCGGCGACAACACAAGGTGGAAGGAAAAAAAGCAAAGGATGTATAGAGCGGGAGGCAGGACTGCCAGCTGTTGACTTGAGCCCCACAAATAGTCTATGTGGTATGAACTATGTCAATGAGAAATGAACCAAATAAGGACTAGACAGTTGCAGATACAGTACAATAACAATACGCCTTTCACTAAGGTTAAGACATTCAAAAAAAAGTTTCTGAAGTCTGATGGAGTCTTTTGTGAGTTTTTAGGCACACCGGTGATGTTATAATTCGACACGGACAAGGTGTGAGACAGAAGCCAGTGCATTGACTAGATGTACAAAACAAAAGTAATGAGACATGACTGCTGTTATAATTGCACACTTGGCTAAAGCGCACTTTGTTGCAAACACAAGACTCGGTGTCAAGCAGCTTGGGATCACCACTAACATATGCATGACAGCAGCCATGCTGGGATGTTTGCTAATTCCCCTCGTATTTTTTTAAATTCCATTTTATTTGTACTCATTGATTTTGTGTGCAAACGGGAATCAGAGCTCTCGGAATAAAACGCAAGTGCTGACCTGTGCATAGATAATTTGCCATGAAAGACAATCAATAAATAACAAACACTCCCTAATCAGCCGAGGAGCTGACAGAATGACATTCCATTATCCCCATCTGGCCTCGTGCAGTCAGAACAGCAAAACCTCAGAGGGCCAGCATTTCTTCTCTCCCGGTACAGATGTCACATCACAAAACACGCACACATTTCACAAACACAAAAATAATTGCCTTGCAGCTGCAATGTGCCACTGCTGGAATTTCCCCTCGCATAATTGGATATCTCGAGAAAAGAATAAAAAGTAATAATATTCTAAAATGCATACTGCATATTGCAGACACAAGTCTCCTTGAGCGGGCCTTAAATCCAGGGGTATGTGCTCCTATGTGCTGGCTACATGCAGCATGTAGTCCACGTGGATTTTCAAACCCGCCGACAGCACGCAAAACCCATAGGAAGAAAATCAGGAAATTATTTTTTGCATGCACGCAGGAAAACCTTGCACACAGCCTGTTCGCAAGGGCATGGCAAGGGAGGTGTGCGTGACCAAGTACACAAGTACATTGTGTAAATTGCCCGGCCATGGCAGCAGCTCCTCCTGTAGCCCCTCCAGCTGTACGCTCTGGTTCTCCCGACAATAATGCACCTTGCACGGCCAACTGTCTGGTTCTCCCGACCTCTGTGGACGCACGCCAGCTGCTCCCATAGCATGTCTGACAATAATGCACCTTGCCCAGCATTGACGAGCGGCTTTTTCCGGCCAACTCTCTGGTTCTCCCTACATCTGTGGACATACGGTAGCCACTCACATAGCGTATCCGTCACTAATACTCCTCCCGCTGTTCTCCTGGTCATGATAGCCGTAGGTGCTGTAGGAAGCCAGTCCGCCTATCTAACAATGGAAGTGAGTGCAGCCCTGTACGATGCCCACACTCGTAAGTCCCCAGTGAGTGAAAGGGACTACAGCCTTACACGAAGCACACCTAGCACACACGATCTAAAATATCCCAACCTAGTGCAAACATCAAGCATGCGAGTGTCACGAATCACTTGCTCCATAAGTACAACACAATTCTTCTAGATGCTGGCCACAGCAAACAAATTTCCTCAAAATTCCAATTCCCCAATTACACTGTGCGTATAGTAACACGAACATTGGGATGTAAGGACTGCTTTACTTGATGTTTCAAACAAAGTGAACAGCAAGAGAACTTTCACTGTCATTAGTTTTCCATTATTCAGCAAAGTGAACATTTATCAAATGGTTCACATTTTGGTCCTAGGCTGAGTTCAGGTCTTCTAAAACAAACATGATGTGAAAACACCCATAAAAAGAAATGAACCAGAACAAAATGGGTCTTTACTGTGGTTAACTTTCTGGTCCAACTCAAAGAGTTTTTTGCAAAATAACAACATGTGAAGAGACCAACAACGGATATGTGAACTTTGCTGCCAAACAGACATTTTCTGTGGTGCCGTCTGCATCATTTGTGTCACGATCTGTATGTTTGTCTTCGTGACAGTTTTGGTTTCGTTCTAGTTGCTTTTCCTGTGTTGTTATTTTCATGTGTTTCTGGGCTGTTTTCTTTGTTTAGTCACTTAGTTAATAACGAGCACCTGTTCCTCATTTAGTTCCTGGCTATTTATGTTCAGGTGCGTGCGCCAGTCGGGCGTCAGCTCACTGTCTTGTGTTACTTTTTCCCTGCTGTCGTTTCGTTGTTTTGTTCCTGCCGCTGCTTCGCAGCATTATTATTAAAAGATTCCTCCAACCTACCTGCCTGACGTCCAGCTCTCTGCATCCTCGGGGTCGTTACACCATGCCGCGCCGACAAACGTGACAATTTGGTTGTACTTAAAGACAGTGACAGGTTAATTGAGACTTTGTTTTGGCTGATTCATTTAATTGCCAAGTTTCAAGCACGTGGCCTCTTTCGAGCACTTTTGGTATGAGACTTGGGAGGCACACATTCAATATGATCACAAACACGCTCTGTATGTTATTTAGCAAATTAAAGCAAATAAGGGTTTATACCATTGAAAGAGTTTGCTCCAGTTGTGTGATCCATGAAGACATAATAGTTAAACATTGAACAGTAGTGCATGAAAACATCTTTTGCGTCGGAAATAATGAAAAAAATGCTTCTAAAATATTTATTTGCTTTTTTACACCTAATTCTCAATCTTGCATGTTTTGTCATTTCACTGCACTGTCTGGCAAAGTGTGAGCTCCATAGCCAAGCCCCTGGGCTTCCAGAATGATGCTCACCGTTTCTGCTGAATTCAGGTTCTGTAATCTTGGCTGAATTTTTTTGGTAACTAAATAATCATTTCAGTTTGTTAATTAAAAAATAACGGATGTTGACTGAGGTTGACTGAGGCTTATTAGTCAAACAATATTAAAACGCAAGTTATATATAGGATTCTGGTCAGCTGGCATGACATGACATTATATTACATAACCTTAACACTGCATGTAGTCAGCCATGGCATGTCCGCCAGTGAAAGAAGGTTCTCCTCCCATTTTGTGTAGAAGTGGTACCTTTTTGGCTTCTGACTCACTCAGTCCACTCAGTTTCAAACCTATTCTGAAGTTTAGAATAAATAAATTGGAGGCTAACTAGTTAGTGGCGGCCATCTCTTATGTGCCTGCAATGATCCTGTAGCCTTTACATGAGCTGTAAACAAAGATTGGAAAAGTGACTATCGGTGTTGTTTCATGTCTACAGGTTTCTAATGTTTGTATGCAGAGAGCAGTAGCGGCTGCTAGTAATTCCAGGTTACATCATAAATGTGTTTATTTATTCACATGTAACTTCTACCCTCCATGCACTGGATGGGTTTGTTTGGGGTGTTTAAGTTGATTCGAGTTTCTCAATTTTAACACAAGTCATGTGGTTTCCCACTCCCTAAACAAACATTGTGGTGACACGTCAGATAATATTTTATTATATTATTTAATCCTCCATAATAAAATCTGTGGCATTGCAACTATAAAACAACTGTTGTCCTCAATATAAAATAGCTATGGGTTTTGAGCATCGGTAACAAATTCATGGTAATTTTCAATTTGACACAACTATCATCTCATTTTTTAGATTTTTTTCTTTACACGAATATACTACAATATATGTGTTTTGTATTGCCAAACAGTTCAAGTTCAAAGTGTTTATTGTCATGTATACAGTAAGGAAAGCAAGTTTCCCTGTACAGTGAAATTCTTACTTTGCTGTCCACACTGATTGTCAGGTGCAAAAATATGCAGAATAAAAAAATATATATATACATAAAGTAAAAATTGTAAAAATAAGTAGGTAAACATTTAAGATAACTACTTGTAACTACTATGTAAACTATGCACTACAGGTAAAAGGAGAATGGAATGTAAATATATACAAAGATCTGTATGAGTATGAAAAATATATAAATATAAATAGCAGTAATGACAAATTTAAAGACCATTGTGCAGAATAGATGCAGAACATCACATTGAGAAACCAAATACAGCAGAACCAGGAAATTCATGATTAATAACATTTAAGTATGCAGGGGTGTTTACTTTTATTTCAGTCATCACAAATACATGTATTTGCAGATTTATTCAGCTCTGCCCTCAAATTAAGTATTTTTTGCATAATCCTGATAACTACCTAACTAACAAAATGAGACAATAGTTTAATCATAACAACTCTCATATTGCTCAGAAATACACTGTGCTTTTAAATGTCTCATCAGTGCAAGGTGCACACTACTCATTAAGAGACAGAATGGAGACAGATATGAGTTGTTCATTGTTCTGTGTGCTTTTTATCAACCACTCAAGCACACATCCATCCATCCATCCATTTCCCACCGCTTATCCGGGTCCGGGTCGCGGAGGCAGCAGCTTCAGTAGGGAAGTCCAGACTTCCCGGTCTCCAGCGACCTCTTCCAGCTCCATCGGGAGGACACCAAGGCGTGGGACATAGTCCCTCCAGCGTGTCCTAGGTCTTCCCGGGGACCTTCTCCCGACTGGGCATGCCCGAAACACCTCACCAGGGAGGCGCCCGGGAGGCATCCGGACTAGATGCCCGAACCACCTCAACTGGCTCCTCTCATTGTGAAGGCGCAGCGGCTCTACTCTGAGCTCCTCCCGGATGGCTGAGCTCCTCACCCTATCTTTTAGGGTGAGTCCAGCCACCTTACGAAGGAAACTCATTTCCGCTGCTTGTATCCGCAATCTCATTCTTTCGGTCATGACCCATAACTCATGACCATAGGTGAGGGTGGGAACGTAGATCGATCGGTAAACAGAGAGCTTTGCCTTCCGGCTCAGCTCTCTCTTCCCCACGACGGTCCGGTACAGCGGCCGCATTACTGCAGATGCTGCACCGATCCGTCTGTCGATCTCCCGCTCCAACCTTCCCTCACTCGTGAACAAGAACCCGAGATACTTGAACTCCTCCACCTGAGGCAAGACCTCACTCCCAACCCGGAGGGTACAGTCCACCCGTTTCCGACTGAGAACCATGGCCTCGGATTTGGAGGTGCTGAGTCTCATCCCAGAAGCTTCACACTCAGCTGCAAACCGCTCCAGTAAACGCTGAAGGTCACAGCCTGATGAGGCCATAAGGACCACATCGTCTGCAAATAGCAGAGACGAGATCCTAAGGTCACCAAGCTGGACTCCCTCAACACCTTGACTGCGCCTAGAAATTCTGTCCATGAAGATTATGAACAGAATCGGTGACAAAGGGCAGCCTTGGCGGAGGCCAACGTTCACCGGAAACAAGCTCGACTTACTGCTGGCAATGCGAACCAGGCTCCTGCTTCGATTGTACAAGGACCGAATGGCACGTAGAAGCGGACCATCAATCCCGTACTCCCGGAGCACCCCCCACAGGACACCACGAGGGACACGGTCGAATGCCTTTTCCAGGTCTACAAAGCACATGTAGACCGGTTGGGCAAACTCCCACATACCCACGAGTACCCTTGCAAGGGTGTAGAGCTGGTCCAGTGTTCCGCAACCGGGACGAAAACCACATTGCAGCTCTAGTACCCGAGGTTCGACTAACGGTCGTGCCCTTCTCTCCAGCACCCTAAAGTAGACTTTCCCAGGAAGGCTGAGGAGTGTGATCCCCCTATAGTTGGAACACACCCTCCAGTCACCCTTTTTAAAAATGGGGACCACCACCCGTGTCTGCCAGTCCAGAGGTACTTGTTCTGACTTCCATGCAATGTTGTAGAGGCGTGTCAACCAACACAGTCCTCCAAATCCAGAACCTTGAGAATTTCCGAGTGGAACTCGTCTACCCCCGGAGCCTTGCCACTGGGGAGTGATTTAACTACCCCAATTACCTCAGCCACGGTGATAGAACTGTCCACGTACGTATCCTCAGACTCTGCTTCCTCTACGGAAGGCATGTCAGTGGGATTAAGAAGGGCCTCGAAGTATTCCTTCCACCAACCAACTATATCCTCAGTCAAGGTGAGCAAGCCCCCGTCTGCACTGTAAACAGTGAACTGGGGCCGCTTCCCTTTTCTGAGGTGTTGGTTTGCCGGAACCTCTTCGAGGCCGACCGAAAGTCGTGCTCCAAAGCCTCACCGAACTCCTCCCACACCGGAGTTTTTGCCTTGCGCACAGCAGAAGCCGCGTGCCGCTTGGCCTGCCGGTACCTGTCAGCTGCGTTGGGGGTCCCGCAAGCCTTCCATGCTTGATAGGACTCCTTCTTCAGCCTGACAGCAGCCCTAACCCGCAGTGTCCACCGTCGGGTTCGGGGCTTGCCACCACGACTGGCACCGACCACCTTGCGGCCACAACTACAACTGGCTGCCTTAGCAATGGAGGCACGGAATACGGCCCATTCAGACTCAATATCCCGGTCCTCCTTCGAGATGCAGGCGAAGCTCTGCCGGAGATGAGAGTTGAAGACTTGACGAACGGGAGACTCTGCCAGCACACCCTCACTACACGTTTGGGTCTGCCAAGTCTGTCCGGCATCCTTCCCCGCCATCTAATCCAACTCATCACCAGGTGGTGGTCAGTTGAAAACTCAGCCGCTCTCTTCACCCGCGTGTCCAGAACATGCGGATGCAGGTCTGATGATACGACCACAAAGTCGATCATAGACCTGCGACCTAGGGTGTCCTGGTGCCAAGTGCACTTATGGACATCCTTATGTTCGAACATGGTGTTTGTTATGGACAAACTGTAATTCGCACAGAAATCCAGCAACAACACACCGCACGGGTTCAGGTCAGGGAGGCCGTTCCTCCCAACCACGCCCCTCCAAGTCACACTGTCATTGCCCACATGGGCGTTGAAGTCTCCCAGCAGAACTATGGAGTCACCAGCTGGGGTGCTCTCCAGAACCCCTCTGATAGACTCCAAGAAGGCTGGGTACTCTGAACTGCCGTTCGGCGCATAGGCACAAACCACAGTCAGGACCCTTTCCCCAGCCCTAAGGCGTAGGGAAGTGACCCTCTCGTTTACTGGGGATGACTCCAACACAGAGGCACCAAGCCGGGGGGCTAACAATAAGCCCACACCAGCTCGCCGCCTCTCCCCAGCGGCAACTCCAGAGAAGAACAAGGTCCAGCCCCTCTCAAGGAGTTTGGTTCCAGAGCCTAAACTGTGGGTTGAGGTGAGTCCGACTATATCTAGTCGGAATCTCTCCGCCTCTTCCACAAGCTCGGGCTCCTTCCCCACCAGAGAAGTGACATTCCATGTCCCAAGAACCAGATTTGGTCGCCGAAGCCCAGGTCGCCCGGACACCCGCCCTCGACCACTGCCCAAATCACACAGCACCGGACCCTTATGCTTGCCCCTGCAGGTGGTGGGTCTGCGGGGGGGAGTTCCCGTGCGGCTTCTTCGGGCTAGGCCCGGCCAGGTCCCACGGGTGAAGACCTGACCACCAGGCGCTCGCCTGCGAGCCCCTCCCCCAGGCCTGGCTCCAGGGTGAGGCCCCGGTATCCCACGTCCGGGCGAGGTGCGGTCACTCCTAATGTTTCTCTTCATATGGGTTTTCTGAATCACTCTTAGTCTGGCTCGTCACCTAGAACCTGTTTGCCTTGGGAGACCCTACCAGGGGCATAAACCCCCCGACAATATAGCTTCTAGGATCCCTCGGACACTCAAACCCCTCCACCGCGGTAAGGTGGTGATTCACGGAGGGGTCACGCACACATAATAAAGATAATGGAAGGATTCCCTGGACGAGATCTGCCTATAGTGTCTGATCTTGGTTTGTTACGTGCACTATGGCCATAGACCGAAAACCGAGGTTCCACTGTATGTTGCAAATTATGTGCTTGGCTTTCCGGGTCTTCCTCTGCTGACTTAGAGGAGTGTGACTGTAAAGGCAGCAAAGCTCTAAAAGCATGTACAGTGCTGCTCTGACTGGGAAGCAACAATACTAGTGGTGTGTATGTGTGTGTGTTTTGTGTATGCAATGGTATTTAACTAGGCAACTGTGGTGCCAATAGTGCTAATCTCCCTTTGGTGTAAATCCATTCCATTGAAAAACAGTATGACAGACATGGAGCAAATAACAGTCTGTCTTTTATGAAGGATGACTTTAAGAGCAGACATAAGCCTCTTAGCATGATACTGTCACACCAACACAGTGGGATGATTATACTTGACCACAAAAGAATGATTATAAGTATACTGTTGACATCCCAGTCCAGATCTTGTTGAATTGTCAGCTACTGTTGCTGTGTATGTTGGTGTAGTGATCACATCATTCATGCTTCACTAGCAACTATTCATGAGCAACTATTTTTCAGTAAATAGAATGCGTTTAAGATGTGCATATAATCTACACATTATACATGCCAAACCATTAGGTGTTTTGTTTTTCAGATTTAAAGGCTGGCATTGTCTGGCTGTGAGTAATGTCTCAATTTCAAGATCCATTTTAGAAATTAAACATTCTTAATTAATCTAATGGGGTTAATGTAGCAACACTTCCTGTCTTGGATTCTCTGCCTGGAAACCTTCAGTAACCTGAGAGGAATATGCAAGACCGAAGTGCTACAAACACCCTTAGGCTTTTGGATCTGATCTTCCTGACATCATCGGTCTGGCTGAGTGGGCTGTCCAGGTCTGATTAAGCATGGATTTAGACAATTTGCTAGCACTATCTGACTGAAAGAAAGCACATACCTCACTTTAAAATCATAATTGTATTTTTTAATGTTCATCATTCGGATCCAGAAGAAATGATTGACAGGCTTATTCATAGCGAATTACAAATATATATATATTTTAAGTCATAATACTATGAAAAACAAATACATTTTTGGAAAATTAGGTTGTGGAAAAATTATAATTTTACGAGAGTGTTACGAAAATAGTAACAAGTGAAATATATATATCATGAAGTCATAAGGAGAAGAAACATTAGAATAAGAAAGCTGAAGTAGTTGGAAAACTAAAAAAAACAATACAATACAATACAATACAATACAATACAAGTGCAAATGAAAAAAAAACTTCTTTATTTTACAAAAATTAAGTCAAAATATTAAGAGAAAAAGAACAAATTTTAGTAGAAATATATATAGAAATATATATATATACAAAATTATGACAAACAAAAAAAAGCTGTACATTTAAAAAAAATAAAAACAGGTTGCGGAAAAAAGTGATATTAGAATGTTATATAAAGTCCCAATGTCATGGGAATAAAGTCATAACATTAAAAAAAAGAAAATTTAAGAAGATTATTTAAAAGGAAAGTGGAAATGTTTGGGAAAAAAAGCAGCAAAATTGACCAAAAAATAGTAAAAACTGATGTTGATACTAATAATGCACTAAACTGAT
Source organism: Oostethus manadensis (assembly GCA_024372805.1). Lineage (NCBI taxonomy): Eukaryota > Metazoa > Chordata > Actinopteri > Syngnathiformes > Syngnathidae > Oostethus > Oostethus manadensis. The sequence continues at coordinate 791,014 of QODF01000114.1, forward strand.
TCAGTTTTTCCTCAAATATAAATTACTTACTTACCATCTTGCTTACCAGATATTGGCATAAAAATGTAATACTGGTAGATATGGATACTAAGGGCACCATGATCTCCAGGAGGTGCCACAAAATGGGGAAAAAAACCTTCAATCATCTTCAATTGAATTATATTATAAGGATTTATTACCAGAAACTCTTAAAATGGAAAAGTTCACATTGATTCAAATGTAAAGCATTGCCCAATTTATATTACTATATATTAGTCTCCCCACACCGATCATTTTTGTACATAGCGTTGCATATACTGTAGTTGTATGTATGAAATATATATAGCTTTTGTATAGTTATTTTATTTTTTTATGCATGATGTAACTATAGCTTGTATTAAATTTGTGCGCAAAACGTGTGATTATTTAAATTGTTTGACGTTTTATATTTATAATTTATTACTAGGGCTTGTCAGTCGATTAAAATATTTCATCTTGATTAATCACATTTGTCCAGCGTTAACTCATATTTAATTGCAATTAATTGCAGATAGAAATATTTTTATCTATAAGCAGTGTGAATATAAATCTTTTTGTGGTAAACAATTCAATACGCATCTAGATATATGTGTTAAGATACAATTCAAAAACTAAATATTTTAAAAACAGAACAATTCCATACACTGTAAAAAACGATACGATTTGATTTAACCATTACATTTGTTAATGTAGACATTAATCTTACATTATAAAACACAGAAGACAATTGTATGTAAGTAAGTGTTACAAGTTTACAGTATTTTTAAATGTGTAAAAGAACACATCACATCCACAAGCATGCTGTAAGGCAGGGATTCCCAACCATCGTGCTGCTGGAGACCTTCTGGCGCAAATGATTTAAAAAATATGAGCAATGACTTGTCAAATTACAAATAATTTGTAAATAACTACATCAAATTTTCTGTAAGAGATATCAACTTTGCAAATATTGGCCATTATTTTATTCAAAAAGTAATATACAATTAGAAATCACACAGTTTTTACATGTTTAATACCAGCCATGACTTGTCCCTGTTGGCGTCCCATGAACGCACCATCTAACATTTTCTTACGGTGCAGATAGACTACCATACTGTATTTTCCCATCCTATTTAGTCCCAAGATGATGCTATCCAGGAAAGGTAAAGGTGATAAAGGTGAGATTTGATCTTTGACCTGCATATTTGTGTAGTGCATCTTGTACTGGTGGATGGTGGGTCTGCTTTTAATTTGATACTGTTCCTGACAAACGCAAAATATAATAAATAAAGTAGATAAGATCACTAGTACGTATGTATGTTTTACTGATGTGTTGAAAATCTTTCCCGGTGACTATGCTAATGCTTATAATGGTATATCCATCTATTATCATCTTCACATTGACACAAGCTCCCTAATTTTTGTCCTTGACTATGCCTCCCGGTAAAAAGCAGCACGTAAAACAAGTTTTAGCTCACAGTTCAAAACAAAAACATCAGCCGAGAGATGGCTCGCATCTAAAAAACATTCATTATTTGTAACACTCGTATGCCAAAGTACCACCGTATAAATGACGATAAAAAAATAGCGGCAGTGCTGCAGTGACTTCTCTCTTCTCGGTGTACTACCATTCCAAATACCCTTTTCTTTGTCCATTTCTGCTCAATATTTGTTTCCGCTTGTGGCTCCACATTCACTGCTGCGTTTCCACAAGGGTTACACAGGACGTGCGCACGTTGAAAGAAAATAGCCCAGTTGAAGGAAATTTTTGTTAAACAACCCTGTTTATTACACATACATGATGTATTTACACAATTCCTATTTTGTGGTAAGTCTCAGGTTGGACAGATGTGTTTTTTTTTTTTCCTTTGTTCATTGAGATATCCTTTTGTTGCGCTCTTATTTTGGTACATGTATTTCCTGTTTTGCACAGTTTTGAGGTTTTTTTTGCCTTGTTCTTGGGCAGCTACTGGTCCTAGCTGCTCCTCGTTAGTAATCAGCAGGCTTCTTAAGCACAGCAGTTACGTTAGTGTGGGAATTATTCAAAGTTATATCTTTGGTGAGTTTATGCCATTCTTTGCATGGACCTTTGTATTTGGTGGATTTAGTAGTGTCAGCTTTGGTGAGCCTTGCTGGTCTTATTGAACTCTATTTTTGGGACAATAAAGACCTTTTTGACTTCACCCCTTGAGATGTCTTTGCACCCTGGGGTAGTGCTACAAGAAATGATAGCTAAACATAACAGTAAGATGGTTTTGTACTTATTTGTAATCTGTTAACCATGTCCATGCGATTGACTGGCGACCAGCCCAGGGTGTACCCTGCCTGAAGTCAGCTGGGATAGGCTCCAGCATACCCGCACCCCTAATGAGGATAAGAGGCATAGAAAATGGATGGATGGGATGGATGTTAACCATGTAAATTGGTTGACACGTTGTCTTACAATTCAAAGACAACCGTAAAGGCAATGAGAATTCAATTTCTTTGGTGAGCATGTAAATCGCCAATGGGATGGGGGCATTTCACATCTCACCTGGGGCACCAGGTAGCTGTGAGTGTACCGTTGAGGTGAGAGGCAGACTCTATAATTACTTTATTAACGTACAAATAACCTCTTGCCTCACACTACCGCCAACTTAATGTAAACATTCATAGTGGATTTATTTAACAGGCAACTTTGTGCCGAGAGTATGGCAACATCTAAATGTATTTTTGGCAAGTTTGGCTTTAATTATTCAAATTGCTCAAAAGTAAAAGTTTTTTTTTTTTTTCTGCTCCACGCTGCCATTCCACAGTCCTTCTCAGCATCATGTCACACACTTTCTCTGAGCACTCAGGGCCAAAATGAGTTTCAGTCATGGATCATGGCAAGTAATGAAATAATCCCAAAATGACACTGTGAAATTGGTGGATGGGAGAAGGTGCCCCTTGTCAGGCAGCTGATTCTATTCCCCTCCTCTATGAGATCTGTCCACGCCACCCAGCATCAAGGACAACCTCCACTGCTGTGTATATATATATTTGCTGGAGATGTCACAGCTAGTGACAGGGGGTGAAATCAGCCATGTGGAAGTTATCGGATGTTCCAGTTTGTGCCCCCATAAAATCGACATGAGACACCCCCAGGCTTGTCCCACCTCTCAGTGCTAAGGGGCAGCAGGCGGTTAAAGGTGGCGATCTGAAAGAGCAAACAAGAAGGCGACGGCCACTCACTGACTTAACCTCTGTCATCAGACTGCTCTGGTGTCAGCATGCGGATCAAATCAAGATGAATGGGGCCTATCCCGGCCACTAGAGGCTCGCCTCATTGGTCCCAATTTCGTCACCGCCAGTAACTGTTCATATAGAAAGATTAATAGAGCGTCCGGCCATGCTGCTGTGTGAGGAGGAAACACAGACGCATACAAATAGGTTCCCGGTCCACGAGCAAGGTGGAGTTATTATGGCAGCTAGAATAGGTTGAAGCAGCTCAAAGGGCCCAGAACTCTCATGCCTAATTGGTAGAGCTTCGCAGTGACATGTTCATTTGTGAGACTTTATTGTTTTAATTGTGGGACTCTTCTGATCCCTCGTTGCTTGTGTGCCAGTGACAACAAAATTCAGGGTTTTTTGTTAAATGTTAAATAACAATAAGGTACGGGTTTGATATGTGCTCCACAATATTATGTACACCTGAGCAAGCTTATGAGATCCAACGCAACAGCGGCATCAGAAATGTTTACCTGTCAAAAAAGATACTCAGTCAATGCCTGTAAGATATTGATTCAACAATGTTTAGAATTGTGGGATGTAACTGCAAAGCATAGCACTGGTAAGTGGGTTTGTTTGCCTAAATTAAGACTTTTGGTCGCATTGGTCACTAAGTGTCAGTAATTGTTCAATGAAATAAGAACAACAGGCTTTTATTGCAGGTTTGAATTATCTTACAGGTACAGTAACCGGTATAATAATAATAATAATAATTACCAGGTATTTCCGATAATATTGGCCTGATATTGACATAAAAATGGCTCTTTTAAAATACGCTTAGCACTTTGTCCTGTAAAACCAACGGCATCATATCAACAAGATTATCGTATGTCATCAGAACATCTGTTCATGTTTGAAGAAATAATCACATTAGTGGCATATGGAAGCTTCTTTACCAGTCGTATGTAACATTACAGACACTTACTGACCAGTGTATAATACTACATACTATGTGTCTTAATGTGTTTTCTGAAAACCTTGTATTTTAGTTCATTTAGCCATTTTTATGCTTAATTTAGGCCAAAAATACAAGCATAAACAATGTGGCGAGGGTAGATTGGATTTATAATTTTCTATGTGTGCGCCGTGACGTGACAGACGTTTAATGTCAGGTCTGTGCTTTCTGTGTGTGCTCTCACTAGCATCTCCTTCCATTACTTATTACCAGTAGTGTTCTTTGTTTTCCTCACTCCTTTGGGACAGAAGGTATTGCAACACTTGTACATTGAGGGACGTTAGAATGGTGTTTTTCCTCTTCTTTCTGAGTCTTTACTGAGAAATAATGTGTGTAAACTGAACTTCAAGCAAATGCAATAATGAGTTGCATTAAAACTCCCCACAAACAAGACTGTGTCCATCTCTTGTTATGTGACCCTTGTGTTCATACGATATTAAAACACTTAATCTCAGTCACCGTGCTCATTGTGTGGTCTTCCAAATGAGACAGAGAGACGTGTTAAATATACACACAACTCATTGACTGAGCCCACAACAGTAAAACCACAGTAAAGTTTCCAGCCCTTATCAAAAGATAATTGCTTCATCTGAATGTACAGTATACAGTTGTGATGATTTAATTAGGCAGCGTTAATTGCGTTGTGTTAATTAGTCCATACGTATCCCTCTTTTTTTCCAAACATTTTGATTGCGATCAATGCATTATCATGATTGGTGCAATTACTGTGGACAGCAAACCGCGCGTGTGCAGCAAAACATAAGCCCTTCAGAAGAGACATTGTAAGGCGCTTCGAAAGATATGTCGTTAGACTGGCCAATAGGTGTCAGTTACTGTAATGTCCAGTGAGACACACACAAAAACACCAGACAGATCTGTGGAACAACAGGCTTTTATTGCAGGTTTGACTTATCTCACACAGTAATCCCTAATACAAATACAGTGGTACCTTGACTTACAAGTGCATTGCCTTACAATTTTTCGACATACGTGTGTTTTGTTTTTGTTTACGAGCCTAATGAGGATAAGCAGCATAGAAAATGGATGGATGGATTCATTCAGTGTCATTAGAACGAATACCAAATCTCACTCCGACCTCCTCCACCACTCTCCTACACCTCCGCCAACATCTCCGTCTGCTCTAACACTTTCTTTACACTTTCTTTTACTATGTTTTAATATAAGTTTCTCATACATTATTGAGTGTGGAGACACAACATTCTTATTTAAAAACATATAAACAATAAAACTGGTCTGGTTTTTGAGGGCACTGAAACCAATTAATGGCATTTACGTTATTTCTTATGGGTAAAATTGTTCTGACATACGAGTAAATCGAGTTACGAGCTAGGTCTGGGAACGAATTAAACTCGTAAGTCAAGGCACCGCTGTATAGACTACTATAGCAGTATCTGACGCCAAGCTAAAACTCTGAAACCTCTACATCACTTCTTGTGGTGAGAGGAGAGGTTGGAGTGAGCCGTATGTTGAAAATAAATATTTTTATGAGCACATCAATTACTCATGTTTTTTACCTATTACTGGTGGTCCCTGAATGTAAACAATGCACATATACATACGAGCACATGCACTGGCACTGTCCACTGGCATCACCCTTGTCTTGAGGCTTGCACTAATGAATGCAATAAACAGTCGCCCACCAACCGATGCGCTAAACACTTTCATTCTCAACATAACATTAATCATTGTTATTATTGATTAATAATGTGTTAGAGCGGTGCAGGACATGTACGAGGACTGTATGACAGTAGTGAGGTGTGCTGCAGGTGTGACATAGGAGTTCCGAGTGAAGGTAGGACTACATCAGGGATCAGCTCTGAGCCCCTTCTTGTTTGCTATGGTGATGGAAAGGCTGACGGACGAGGTTAGACAGGAATTTCCATGGACTATGATGTTTGCAGATGACATTGTGATATGTAGTGAGAGCAGAGAACAAGTAGAGGAGAAGCTTGAGGGGTGGAGGTTTGCCCTGAAAAGGAGAGGAATGAAGGTTAGCCGCAGCAAGACGAAGTACATGTCTGTAAATGAGAGGGACCCAAGTGGAAGAGTGAGGTTACAGGGAGAAGAGATAAAGAAAGTGGAGGATTTTAAGTACTTAGCCTCAACAGTCCAGAGCAATGGAGAGTGTGGAAAAGTGGTGAAAAAGCGTGCGCAGGCAGGCTGGAATGGGTGGAGAAAAGTGTCGGGTGTGATGTGTGATAGAAGAGTTTCAGCTAAAATGAAAGGAAAGGTGTACAAAACTGTGGTAAGACCAGCGATGTTTTTTGGTTTAGAGACAGTGCCGCTAAGGAAAAGACAGGAGGCAGAGCTGGAGGTAGCAGAGATGAAGATGCTGAGGTTCTCTTTGGGTGTGACCAGGATGGACAGGATCAGGAATGAGCACATCAGAGGGACAGCACATGTTAGAGGTTTTGGAGATAAAGTCAGAGAGGCCAGACTGAGATGGTTCGGACATGTCCAGAGGAGAGATAGTGAATATATTGGTAGAAGGATGCTGAGTTTTGAATTGCCAGGCAGGAGGCCTAGAGGAAGACCAAAGAGGAGGTTTATGGATGTAGTGAAAGAGGACATGAAGGTAGTTGGAGCAAGAGAAGAGGATACAGAAGACAGAGTTAGATGGAGGCAATTGATTCGCTGTGGCGACCCCTAAAAGGATAAGCCGAAAGGAAAAGAAGAAGATTGTTGAGGAAACTCATGCCTCGGTCCAGTCAATTTGACCTTTTTATGACAATCAGGTGAGCTTTATTAGCCCCTACCATACATGCTGACCCATCAGTTACTCATCAAACTAACTGGCACAACTAAACTGGCAGCTTCCCGCTACCCCTCTTACCCCCAACTTAACTGTCTGTATATTTACTATGCAAACACATAATAATGGTAGCTGCTGCTGCAGTTCACACAAAGATCAATTCAAATCAATTATACATGCTTAGCAAGATGAGCTCATTCACATTTTTAATTAAACCTATCTATTTCTGTTCAATGGAAGGAATGAGGAACTTCTCTGTAATTATTTAGTTTTTATTTTTTATTTTTAATTATTTATTTTTTTTATTTCGAGCCACACAAAATACACAGGACAGAACGTAATGAACATACACCTACAAGGAACAATTTGTCTCGAAAAGGAGTGGGAAGAAGAGAAGCTTATTTACTCCCACCCCCTTATTCGTAATACTAAAGGATATTATGTTAATGAAATATGCAGTACTACATGAACAAGATATCACACCTACAAACACACATGTACAATATACACTATTATTACGTTGTTATACCTTGTACAGGTTGTGACATTACTCATTATTATACCATCATCACATATCAACATAACATGTATTAAAGATAATTCCTGGGTTTACTATACAGTAAATATACAGTATATATACACATACCCATACATACATATATATACACACACACATACAATTTTTTTGCATACAAGAGATATTTCATTAAAAGATATAATTGTAATCAGTGTTGATGGTAATAATATTTAGTTTGGATATAGTTACAGTATCTCGCACAAGTGAGTACACAATGGATTTACATTATTTTTTAAGAGAAGCATTGATTCGAGTAGAGTCTGTTTTGGGTACAGTTGGATGTTCTGGAGCGAATGAATGGCGCTAACCAAGTTTCACTGTTAAAAGCATTGGCAAGGTTTTGGCAATAATGGTCCTGTATTTACTTGTATATATTGTCCTGTATATACCAAACTTTGTGGAATTTGCCACCTCTAAAACAAATTTAAAAAACATGGATATTACTTGGAAAGCAGTATGTATTTACTGTCCTGAAAATAACTCAGCACACAACCATGCTTGTCTAAGTAATACATAGAAGTCCAAATATGCAAAGAAAATGACTTATGTAACACTCTGCATCACACCAAAAGGTGATTCGTATCAGAATAATGTGATACAGTACTACACAACTGTAAACAACCACAATAATACAAATGGGGTCATTTTAGTATCATGTCAATCAAAACTGATCGTTTCTTATGGGGACAGCTCTTGTAACGACTCTTACTAGAGTCAAACGAACTGTCTGGGAAATATACAGAATGTTTATACAGTTACTTTCAGTTACGTCAGTTCTTGGTTACTTTTCCAAAAAAATACATTTGCTAATACCAGAAAATAACCAAACCCCTTTCTGGTTTCCAATACCCAGATTTTAGCCTGCTCTGGTGGCAGCCCCCAGGTCCTGATCCCATGTCAGGGGTGGCATGTTGGTATCAGAGTTCACCCCACAGCAAGTCTGCCTACATAATCCAGCCACTCTGCTCAGAGGAACAAGCCTGCCCCCCGCTGCTCCCCCTCACACACCTCTTCCTAGTCTGCTTGCCCGCTGTACACATTCTAACACAAGCGTGTCATGACTACAACAAAGGTGAGTGGAAGATGGTAATTAAAAATTAAAGCAGACAAGAAGGGGCTGGATACACTTCTTTTAACAGCAGTTCAACTGAGGTGGAAAAAAGGAAAATACACGTGGTTAGCAACCTAAATGAGCTCCATTACATTCACACGTTTGTCTGACTGGTTGAAATCAAATAAACTGATGAATGTGTTGCATGCATTTATTTTTATTTTTATTATACACCCAAAAAAATATGGACACAAGTGCTTTTGCTCCCATTTTTCATGAGCTGAACTCAAAGATCTAAAACAAATATTGTTCAGAAAACTGTCTAAAACAGTCAGTGTGGATTCATACTTTATCCACCTCACAGGTATGGTATATCAAAATGCTGATTAGACAGCATGATTATGGGATGAGCCAGACTCGTTTAGATGATGATCCATTACAGATAAGGCATTTTTGCAGCATACGTCATTATCCATAATCGTGATAAAAATTATGTATTCACTCTTCACACTCTGTGATTGGCCAGTCACACACAACCACTGCCCCTCTCTAGACAGACTTGCTACAGCCAGAGAGCAGAGCGATGCCACCCACTCTTTCACACACAGACAGAATACAGACAGTGACTCTCTGCTTGCTTGGCTTGACTCCAGCTTTAAATTCTACCCTCCATTCCTTTGCAAGAAAATGATCTGTGACCCTGTCATACCAACTGGGCATCATTTTCAGGGACTGGACCAGTGTCCTCTCAATGGCCAGCAGAACTAGACTGCTTAAAGTGCTTGAGCCGCTACACAACGCTAGGTTTTTAACAAGAAAAGACAAAATCGCTGGGGATCAGTAAAGTCTCCGGATCAGTTCAACAGAATGAAAAACGGTGGATGTTTATACTTCAAGATCGCTGATTCGCTGATTTCGCTCATTATCAAAAAGGGATTCCACCTCAATCATCCAATCATCATGCAGAAGACAAGCGTCCAGCCCAGCCCCCTACCCCATAGACCCCCAGAGATACTGAGCGCCCAATGGACGGGACAAAGCCCAGCATTTAGCCGTCCAGTGACTGTCTGGTTTCCCATTGAAGTCAGTATATGCTTAGCTTCCAACTGCGTAAAAACGCCGTGTAGCTGTGGGGATGAATGAGTAGGAAGTCAGTTACCTGTGAGAAGTAGCTGATTCTGAGCAAAAGATTAAGTTATTCTGGCACGTATTTAGTCAGTGAATTGTACACACAGCAGTACATATTTCACCACTTTTTTTTTGACATTTCAGGTGTAGCTGAGTTTTCCTTGCAGTCTTAGAGCAATCGCCACTGTTCAGTTTGTCCATCCATCCATCCATTTTCTATGCCGCTTATCCTCATTAGGGTCACGGGGATGCTGGAGCCTATCCCAGCAGACTTTGGGCGAGAGGCGGGGTACACCCTGGACTGGTCGCCAGTCAATCGCAGGGCCTGTTCAGTTTGTGTGATATTTAATGTTTGTTTTGAAACATATGTGGTGCATTTGATGAGACAGTGCTGAAAACAGCTTGCGTCGCATTGGTCACTGCCTCCACTCCAGGCGAGTTTTTTGGGGGGTTTTCCTCTGCTCATCTCGTATCTAGAGTTACTTGGTAAACTTGTTTTGTAAAGTACGCAGTTGCAGTTGACAAGACAGAGCTGTAAATGCCTCGTGTTGCTTGTGTGTGCTCTGCTTGTTTCTAATTTGGCTGATGATACAAAGTCAGTTGGAAAACTTTAGTACTGTAGTACTGTAGTAGTACTAAATGCGGTGCTTGTGAGAAAAATACAAGTGAGCATGGCTGACAGATGATTTCCCTTTTTGCCATCACTGGATGTTTGCATGAATCACCAACTTCATACAGATGAATAAAAAAAATTGAAATACTATTGTCTTACAGACCACTTACACACACACACACACACAAATTCAATCTGAATCAATTTTGAGGCTGTTCTGTAAATAGTTATAAATAATCAATAAATATAGCAATTTCTGATCAATCTAGTCGATTTAATACTTAAAATAATGTACACATGTAAGCCCCCCCCATTTCCGGTTAAAGCGCGCCCACATTATATGTATGCTCCGCCCACTCCGAGTACAGGCACAGATACAGATAATTGAAACGGGTGAACAGATACAGATACAGGTAGTGGTGTACTCACTCATCTCTAGTAATCATTGCACATGTGTGCTTCTGAACACACTAAAAGGCCACTCCAAAATGTTCAGTTTAAATGTATTGGGGGGAAGTCAGTATCTGTTGTGATCAACATTTTGCCTCATATACTGTATATGCCGATCAAGAGCATCCCAAACATGCTTGCTATCTTGAAAATGCCATCAATACTGTAAAATGCACCTGTCTTTTTGTCTGTAACTTGCACACCTTCCCACAACCCTAGATGCATTTTACGGATGGTATTTTAATGGACAGAGATACTGTGATGAGAGCCTGAGGCCCATTGCTGTATTATTCATCCACAAGCATCACCTCACCATCAAGTTAATGCACAGCCCCATGTTGCAAGTATCTGTACACAACTCCTGGAAGCTAAAAACATCCCAGTACTTGCAAGGCCAGCATACTCACTCATCCAACATGTCACCCATTGAGAATGTTTGGGATGCTCTGGATTGTGTATACGATATTTGAGGAAAATGGTGATCATAGCAGATACTGACTGGCTTTTTACAGTAGTCTGAATCTCTCATCATCCAAATAATGCAAAAAAACAGTCTTTTTGTGTAAAGAACAAAGACAAAGGCAATACAACCAAATATTGGAGTGATGACCATGAAGCCATATGGATAGCCTGTATTCTCTCTGGTGACCACAATATATTCTTTTCTGACATTATTCATTGTTTTCATGACGTACTGTACATTTGATACATGTCATGTATAGGATGTCATAATGCTGTAATGACCACAATCCACATTATCACATGAACATTGTATTCTCTTTGTGTCAGATAATGCAAGGTGGGCTCAATGAGTCCAAAGCCACATTGGTTTTCTTTGCAAGTGCATCATGGCAGATGTAACTGCAGCAGGAAGAAGCAGGAAAAGCTGTGAGCCAGAAGTCCGTGCCATCACTCTAGAGTCTATTAAAGTGATTGCTGCAAGTAGTCCCAAATCATTCAAATGATGTAAACACTTTGTTGTTATTTGCTCTGATCGTTTGGCCACCAGTGTGGTGTTTTAGGAATTACCTGAACTATTTACATAGCAGCAGTTCACAGTTGGACAATTGGCTTGCTCGTGGCCTAAATATAATCTTGGTCTCCGAATAGGGGAAAAGCTGCATCGTGTTTTAGGAGTGATAACAACCTCTCGCATTTACATATACATTTACTTTGTCTCTTGTCACAATGTCTTAACCTCTCTGTCCCTGTTCTAGCCATAAATGAACCTGTCTGAGTTGCCTTTCTTACCATTCCCACACAGACACATTCTCTTTTTTCATTCCCCGCTTCTTCTTCTCATCCGCCTTCTAAATTGCAACCCTATATTTCTGGACCTCTGATGCAATTATGCCACCTCGATTGCCTTGACATGGAAGCAGGATAAAAAGCACACAAAGTGCGGCTTTTGTGCATCAAGAAAATAAAGGCTTGAAATTGCCTCAGACCACTGCTCTGTCTCACGTCTCCTCTCCCTCCTTGCAAGTAAACGCCCGCTCATCCCCTGTCTCCATCACGTACACAAACACATTCACCAGACAGCAAGACTTCCCAGAGATGGGACGGGATAAAAGTCGACAGTTTCTATTATCAATAACAAGATAAAATACAGAGGTCCTTTATCTCTTAAAATGTAAATTTATACAAGGCTCCGTATACCTCCATGCTGTAAATATCTAACATCTCTTAAGACCACAAAACGAGACTCAATTGATTTTTCTCCCCTCCTTCTAGTTGCAGCCATCTGCAAAATCTCCCAGTCTGGCATAATATCAATGATGAAATTAAAAATCCTCCATTCGTCCGAACCAAGAGGGAGATCACCTCAGTTCAGGTCTTTTACTCTTTAAATTATATAATTGATTTCCTTTAAGCTTATTTGTTTATTTCATTGTTCATATCTGCTCTATCTAAATCATTTCTCAAGTTTATTCTATTGATTTCTCCAGACACATGCAATACCCTTTCTTTCTGTAACCTTGTCTCAGCCATATCAGTTTTCATTCAGCGCTCATTTGCATAAAAAAGGACAATACACGGTTCTAAAATTGAATAGATGCATTTAGCCATTCACTCTTGGCAGAGAGTTCACATTTGAGTGCATTTATATCTAAATATACATGTTTTACAGAACAAAATTCAAATATAGAACAGATTAAGTAAAGAACTGAAATAATGGACAGTTGAACTTTGGTTTTTATCATACATTTGTTGAAAATTCTCAGAACAAAACTGAAACGCACAAAATCCAAATCAATCTTTCCCATAACAAATAATGCAAATTCATTCATCTGTTCCAGACACCCAAGAATATTAACACCTAACACATTTTTATTGAGAATAGTTATAGATTTCCATGCAGAAAACTATGTGAAATTCATACAAATGACAAATGAAATTGTTGAATGAACATTCAACATCTGTTTAACTTTTATTGTTGGTGAACATGTGGAAGTCAGTATAAAAAAATATGTTTTTGCCAATAATTTTTGTCAAAAACCTCCTTGTCAAAATCCTAAAAAAACCAGGACGAACAAAAACTGAGATGCCACTGTGCTAATAAATAAAAAAGGCATTTTAAGAAGCAATACAAACACCAGGTGTTTATAAAGTATAATCTACACTGGATCACAGCGTTTGCCTGTTTATTTTATTACTTATTAGGGCATTGTAACTATCCAATTAATTTTTATTTATCACATACAGCGGTGTCCTGATTTTTTTTTGTGTGCATTTTATCACACTTAAATGTTTCTGATCATCAAACAAATATACATATTAGTCGGTGACAACACAACTGAACACACAATGCAGTTTTTAAATAAAACATTTTATTATTATGGAAAAAAAATCCAAACCTACACGGCCCTGTGTGAAAAAGTGATCGTAATTATATAATTGTAAAAGCTATATACAAGCTCTGGTAACTTACTAACTATAATGTGGCAAGGGACGACTGACACCTTATGTGTCCTGAAAATTTTAAATGTAGTGTATTTCAAATAATAGCATATTTCACTGTAACTGAGATATCAGAGTACAGTCGCCCATCGCTCTCTATCCCTCACTATATCACTTCTTTAAAAAAAATAAAAATAAATGTAGATATTATTACTTTTGTGGTTGACTATATGTGGTTTTGTGGTTGACTATATGTGGTTGATTATTAGTCAAAAAATATTGAAAATATTGAAAAACATAATGTAGTAGGCTATATGTAATATTTGTTCACTACTGGTCCTTAATGAATATGAGACATGACGTTAAATTTCATTACCTTTCATGGACTCTGGCTACTGAGCGAGCAGAGCCGAGCCGAGCCGAAATGCCAAGGCTGAGATTGAGTGAAATAAAAGTATTTCATTCCGTGTGGCACTGATAAGTTTTGTCCTTCCTCACTCAAAAACAATTTAGGTTAATAATAAGCAAATTGGAAAGGCTAACTAGTTAACTAGCATGGCTGTCATGTACTGTACATGCGGTGATCCCTTAACATGTGCAATGTGATGTAAACAAAAAATAATAGAGTATAAAACTGACTATCGGGGTGTTATTTCGTATCTACTTGTACATGGTTCAACTGTTAAAACCAGCTTTTAGAAAGTCATAAACTGGTTTACTATGCTCTAACTAATAAAATATTCTGTGAATCCTACTTTGAATTTGGGAATTCACTTATGGCGATTGGGTCTGGAACCAATTACCCGTGACAATAGGGGGTCGACTGCATATTGAGCGACATGATTTACAGTATAGCCAAGCTAATAAACAACAACAGAAAAAACAAACAGAATACAGAATCACAAAACATTATATAAAATGTGAAATTGTGTTTTGTTTTAGGGTGAGGAGCTCGGCCATCCGGGAGGAGCTCAGAGTAGAGTCGCTGCTCCTTCACATCGAGAGGAGCCAGTTGAGGTGGCTCGGGCAGCTAGTCCGGATGCCTCCCGGGCGCCTCCCTGGTGAGGTGTTTCGGGCATGCCCAGTTGGGAGAAGGCCCCCGGGAAGACCTAGGACACGCTGGAGGGACTATGTCTCACAGATGGCCTGGGAACGCCTTGGCGTCCTCTCGATGGAGCTGGAAGAGGTCGCTGGGGACCGGGAAGTCTGGACTTCCATACTGAAGCTGCTGCCCCCGCGACCCGGACCCGGATAAGCGGAGGAAAATGGCTGGATGGATGGAAATTGTGTTTCAAACAGTAACAAAAAGAAGATCAGTACAATAATCAAACTATGAAAATAAGAATAACTTGTCATTTCTTAGCATGTGTCTTCTAACGGATGTCTTCAAAGTGGCATGGTTTTTGCAGTTTTCCACCGTTTGACACTGAAGTAGAAAACCGACAAAAGACAAGAAGTGCTGAGCAGACTCAAGACAGTAATGTGCAGTGTAATTTTTTTTTTTAAAGATTCATTTTTGATTTGTTTCTTGAAGCCTATATGGTTTCCTATTTTATTGTATTTCTGTTATATATCCTTCATGACTTCCATTCCTGTTAACTTTCCTCTTTTCCTGACTTTTATTCTGTGCCTGTGCCTCATTAATCCTGCCGTGCTGCCGTGCCTATTTTTATCTTCCAGCCAATCAGCACCCTGCCTACTCTTCAGTGTTGTTTTGTGTACTTTCTTATTGCAGGTATTTGCTTCGTTACTATTGACGTGTACTGAAACTTAACCTTGTTTTTGCCAAAGTTGAGTTTTGTGCTTCTAGATGTAAAATTATTGTAATTTAAATTTCTTGCATATTATTGCTTGGACGCAAACTTAACATTGCATCATTATGTTAAATTTAGAAAGAGTAAAGCTAATCTTTCTTTATAACTCTTTCTTACAAGTTCATTTTGTTGAATTACCTTTTTTGAAGGATATTTATCGTCTAGATATTTTTTTTTATCATGCAGTTTTGCAATATCCATTCTTGCCCTTACTGATTGAAACTTATAATTGTATAATCATATGGCATAATTTTTATAAATCATTTTAAACCCTGGGCCAAGCAATTCTGAACTCACATAATGTAAAATTTAGATGAGAAAGTTTACATAGACTATCAGTGCTACTGGCATTTAAATGAAATAAGCATAATAATAATAATAATAATAAGCATGCTAGGTGAATTGTCCCACAAAAACGTCAATAATAACAATAATAACTGGAGTGTAGCCTTCTAGGGAGCGTCAGGTCTTTATGGGTAAGGACTCCTGCTAGGCATAGCCATCCTTTAAGGAATTTGACATCCATTAGGGGGCTATATTTATCCCTTGTAAACTTTACTTAAATGTGTCCTCGCACCCCTATGCAACTTGGTGTATCACGCAAGTCGACAGGCACACAGAACAGGTTGCAGGGCAAAAGTGAATATGGCCCGGTTCCGAGTGAGGTTTTGAGGTCCGTGTTCTGGAACAATGAAAATATCAAATTTTGATCATTTTTTGTGCATGTTTAGTACCCAAATGGTAAAAAAACAGAGAATAATAAACACAAAGTATACAAAAGGACCTTTCCACACTTTGCGCTCTGGCCCTAATAGTAATGCTGATTGCTACGTTTGACCTGTTTTTTAACGCTCTTGTATTTTATACATGCAACAAAATCCAAATGTAAAAATTGTAAACTAAACTCTGCCACTTAAACTCACTTGTATCACAGTCCACAGTCACACTTAGTGAACGTATTAAACGCTCCTCAATACCATCAGTCTGGATTTGTGCAATGACACACAATATCATGTGGGATTCTCCCATATAACCAGTGACCCAAGAAGTGGGCCAATCAAAACCAGCCTTTTTATGTCCCTTTGATTTATTTATTTTTTTTGTAACTTGTCGTTGATCCCGTTGCAGCTTTTAGATAATGCTAATAGATCACAGGCCAACAGGACAGAGCAGGATAATGGAGCTTTCATTGCAGCCTGATTAACTTGGCTGTAGGGTTCCACCTCAACCCTTTCGGCATGATGGCTCTAATTAATAACGATTGCTCCCCAAAATGTGCAAATGGAACGATAAACGAAGGGCCAACTAATTAACTGCAACCATTTCTACTAATCATTAGTTAACATCCCGTTTTGTCATCATTACACTGGCGCGCGTGTGCAAGGGCAGATAAAACAGGTCAGCCCTTTTTTGCTGTCCCACCATAAAGCTTGACAGCCATATTTTCCTCCCACTATAAAAAGACTAAGAAGTAATTAAAGTGAGGGCTGAAGTAAGGTTCAGAAAGTTTCTATCTCTTAAATAACCCACTGTAGGCAAGGCATCGCCATTTTTCTAAAGTACTTTCTAAAATCATCTCATTTTCAGATGAGATTGAGTTTCTTTCCTGTCAACAGCTAGTATATTTATTAAAAGACGACCAGAACAACCAAAAGAAAGTTTGTCAGCACTCAGCACCCTCTACTGCAGTGTCCCGCCTGTTTGTATTTGTCAGCAAGGAGATCAGACTGAGAAGCTGCTGATTTTTTTTTTCTTATTCCTTTTCAAGGTTGCTGAGAAGTACTGTTCATACTCCAACCTTTTGAATTATTGGTTGTTTCCTGATGCTGTGGAATCGACGGGACTCCATGATGGACAAGCAGTGTCAGCCCAGCTGCCAATCAAAAAGTTAATAGCCTGTCCTTTGAAGGAGCTGAAATTACCCAGTGGACTTACTCTCTGCTATTGGCTTGCACTCATACAGGAAGTGTACAAGTTAATGTTAACCCTTTTATCCATTTATTACATGTCTGCAGGCAGTGCTGAAAGTAGAGGTGGGAAACGTTGATATCTCAAGTGATTATGATACAGTGTCAATACACCAGCATCAGTCAGATTCACAGTAAATATTGCTGCACGGTTTACTGTATGTGCCCTTTACAGGGATTTGAACTGATCTCCGACTTTTACTTCATTTACTACACGTCCCTCCCCGCAATCATGATTCACATCAGACTCGATTGCAGGAACAACAGGGTATTATTGAAGGATGGAATTATCTCACAATTATCTCATTTGAAAAATTACCATAAAAACTATAAAAGCTACTACTGCAGCCGAAATCCACTACGGGCTAAAACTTAACTCTGAGCTGTAGGCATCACTTCCTGTCCTACACACACAAAAACATTTACTGCAACATGGTCCTGTTGGCTTCATCGAGTCGTGACCTTCAACTCTCACTGGATCGGTTTGCAGCTGAGTGTGAAGCGGCTGGGATGAGAGTCAGCACCTTCAAGTCCGAGTCCATGGTTCTTGCCCGAAAAAGGGTGGAGTGCTATCTCCGGGTCGAGGATGAGGTCCTGCCTCGAGTGGAAGAGTTTAAGTACCTCGGGGTCTTGTTCACAAGTGAGGGAAGGATGGAACGCGAGATCGACAGACGGATTTGCACCGGTCTGTCGTGGTGAACCAAAAGCTGAGCCGAAAGGCAAAGCTCTCAATTTACCGGTCGATCTACGTTCCTACCCTCACCTATGGTCATGAGCTTTGGGTAGTGACCGTAAGGACAAGATCTCGGGTACAAGCGGCCGGAATGAGTTTTCTCCGCAGGGTGGCTGGGCTCTCCCTTAGAGATAGGGTGAGAAGCACTGTCATCCGGTAGAGACTCGGAGTAGAACCGCTGCTCCTCTGCATTGAGAGGAGCCAGATTAGATTAGATTAGATTTATTATTGTCATTACACATGTACAAGTACAATGCAACGAAATGCAGATGAGGTGGCTCGGGCAATGGTTAGGATGCCTCCCGGAAGCCTCCCTGGAGAGGTGTTCAGGGCACGTCCGACCGGTAGGAGACCTCGGGGAAGACCCAGGACACGCTGGAGAGACTACGTCTCTCAGCTAGCCTGGGAACGCCTCGGGATCCATCGGGAGGAACTGGATTAAGTGGCCGGAGAGAGCGAAGTCTTCGCTTCCCTGCTTAGGCTGCTGCCCCCGCAACCCGACCTCGGATAAGCGGAAGAAAATGGATGGATGGATGGATGGATGGATGGATGGACACTCAAACACAAGTCTTACTTATGTTTGAAATTGACATTGCTTCTGATTCTATCTACTATAGTGGGAAATACAAGTGTAAAGGTGACTATAGAAATATCATTTCATGTCTAGAGGGCTTTAATAATGTTAAAACCTGAACGTAAACAAAGAAACCTCATCACTGACACAAGAACTGTGTACTCCCAAAACACGGTTCCCTCAGAGACCAACAAGGGAGGTAAAATCCCAAAATATTGAAACAGAAAACAACAAATGGCAGCAAAGCTTAATGTCCAACAGGACCTGGGTCTACTGTTCCAAGATGAGTCACATACTGATTTAGAGGAGGACGTGTCAGAGCAGGAAGAGAACGTAAAAAGTTGGCAATGTGATGCAAAAGAAACTTGAACTGCCATCTGCCCGAACTACATCACACCACGTGTCATACTCCACAACATAATTGATGTATCCACGTACAATGCCGTCATGATTTGTCTTTAGCATAATCCAACCTGTTCGGCAAGCAAAACTGGAGGGGTTCTTTTTGCAGGAACTTTTGTAAAGCCCTTGTGGCTCCTTGCATGCAAAAGCAACACAGCAACCGCACAACAGTCTCAGCAGCTCTGGTAATAATGTAGCGTTGCAGAAATCTGAGCCTGGCCCTGATGAAGAAGCAAACATGAGGAACCATAAGAGAAGGAAATGCAGCTTCAGCCTTGCAAAAAAGAAATACTGTAAAACATGGATAACCTGCTGAAACACATGAACAATCCACAAAATTAGAGTGTCCCACCTCTGCTTTAAATACAGTGACAATTTCGCAATAAGCATATCTTGTGATATAGGGGTGAGGACAGTGTTCAATGGTTATACAGTATTTTCAAGTAAATATATAATTCAATATTTATCGCACTGGTGGGTATGATGCCCAAATTTAATGTTTTGTTAAAATACAATCTTTTTATGCAGTTGTTCACAATACCAAAAAAATGTGAGTTGCGCATTTGGGAAGTGACCACAAGCACTTAGCACAAGTTCAAGAATACTGTGCAACCGATGTTAATATTTTCTTCATTTTCCACAGGAAACTAAAAAGAAAGAAGACAAGAATTTTGGCCATGGCAGTTTGTGGGGCAATTGCTGTGATGTCTTTTCTGAGGAGCGTGCAGATGATCAAGTGGATGAGAGTCAAAGCTAGGAGTGGTGGAACATTGACATTGCCTACATCTGTGAGTTTTTCCCAAAACACACTGTTCGATGACATACAGGTCAGATATAATGTATGTGACCCGAACATCCCAACTGCAGTAGCATCGGATTTATATTGACGTACAAACGAGGCCTCTGTCACATTAGAAAAATACAGTATGTGAATTGTCCAATTCCATCTGTTCTTTAATTATCTGTTCACACTGCAGGGTGAAACACCCAATTCAGATTTTTTGCTAAAATCCAACCTTTTATATGGTGATTAACATTACAAAAAATGTGAAGCGTCCAGGAAGTGGTGCGCATGAGCAAAAGCACAACGTTGCACGGATTACTGTGTGTTTATGGACGTCAACATTACCTCAATTATATTTTTGTTGCAATTTCAAAGATTTTATGCTTTGGGAGTCAATTTGTTGTCACTAAATTATTTTGCATAGAAGATTAGGAAGAAAGAGGGCAAAACTTTTGGCTATGGCAGTTCATGGGCAACTTGCTGCGGCATCTGTTCCAAGATGCATGTGGGTGGAAGTCTAAGCCAGGAGTGGGGGGACATCGATGCAAGCTGCTTCACTGACATCTTTTGAATAATTATTTTTGGATGACAAGAGGAATTTTTACCTACATCTGTAAGTACCTGTCAGTACTACTGACAGCAATAAATCGGATACAGGTCACATATGACCAGAAAAAACTGGAATTGACCTTCCAGGACCTAGATGTTTTTACGCAGTTACTCTGGGCATTTATGCTGCAGTCGGCTGGCTCGCGCGCTCGGCTCCTGCATGATGATTGGATGATCTGCCTGAGGTGGAATCCCTTTTTATTGACAGTGAAATGAGTGAATCAGTGATCTTGAAGTACTGTATAAACCTCCACTGGAACATTTTCCAAGTTGTTTATTCTGTTGTTTTGAACTGATAGGAAGACTTTACCAACCCCCCAATAACCAATTGTTAAAAAATGGCTAGAAATGGAGGGTAGAGTTTACATATAAATAAACACATTTATGATGTAGGCTGGTGACCAGTCCATGGTGTACCCTGCCTCCTGCCCAAAGTCAGCTGGGATAGGCTCCAGCAACCCCTGCAACCCTAAAGAGGAAAAACGGCATAGAAAATGGATGGATGGATGATGTAGGTTGGATAAAAATGAGCTTCCACTTTAAAAATGAATAATTCCCCCCCTTGAATGACTGGTAGCTTCCACTGTCTGATATTTAATTTCTAGAACATGAATGTTCATCATATCATTTGCTCTGCCAACCTCCTAAAATCAGTATGGAAGACTTTCAGACAATATTAGATTAGAAAGTAATCATGTCATCATTTGATTGAGGTTTGCAGTGGAAAATGTCTTCAAACATCATTGGCGCATGAAAGCCTCAATGAAGAAATGTGCTCTTTCTGCCTATAACCAAAAGGGCTTCAGAGAGTAATAGGGATGGTAATAAAGGGGCATGTCAATATCCCCTTCAAATGGTCTGATTTACTAAAACTTTTATGAAGACAGTAAATATCATGTCTTATTTCTTGATCCTTCCTGAGAAAGATCAAGGAGAAATCAATAGCTTTCCAGCCTGCTGTGAAATTTTGTCAGCTTCTAATTATTATCTGGCTTGTGGCAATAATCAACCAGTAATTGCAAACTCTGAGCTTCTGATGCCAGTGACAGGTCCAATAGAGAATGTCCTCGTGCAAAGGCCTGTCCTGGCTTTGTAAAGCCAATATTATGTCACAGACTCACTTTCAAACGGTGTCTTTTATTTCAGCAGGCATATATTGTTTTTTTGTGTCAACCAGTGTTTTATTATCTGTTTTATGAATGCTTGCTTCACAGATCTTGATGGCTTCTGTGATCATTGGATTTGATGCAACTAATAAACAACCAAGCCAAAGAGCATCATGTAAAAGAACAAACAGCCCTTTCCAGTTATATCAATACTTCCCAGGCTGCCACAAAATGCTCAATAACCCTCTTTTACTGAAGGTCAATTGATGTACGTCAGTGGCTTGAGCTAAATTAAAATCAAAAAGTAGTTTCGTTTCATGCATTTTCCGTCTTTCCTGATGGCAACAATGCTGCGCATGAAATGTCCAATTGAGGTTATAAATATGGTTTGGTGTTCTTTGCTTTCAATACAATGAAATGATTATGTGTGTATGCATGTATATACACAGTATGTATGAGTATGTATTAGCAAATCATGTGAGAAGGGGGTAGGATTAAATAAACTCTGCTTCTTCCTACTCCTTTTCGGACATGTAGAACTGAGGAATAATTATTTGTACAACGTATGCATGTTTGAAACAAATTAAACCAAACCAAACCAATGAATGGAAGGACTTTCAGTGCAAAAAGTCATTTATTTGATCTTTTTGGAACCATATTTACACGTTTTCACTAGCTGCCTAAAGCGTACCAACATTTGAATGTACTGCTACATTATATTCCCACCTATTCCCGCTTTGTGGACATGAAGTAAAACATGCATGTGCACTAATTACGTTTATCAACTAATTATAGCAATTTGGCAAATTTTAACTGCTAACATAAGATATGAATATTAGCTATAATTGAATGTACAGTCACATCGGTGTTCGAATTTCTCAGCGTCACTCTCACAGTTTTTCTAAATATATTCATTAATAAATCATTGCTGCATAAAACGGGACAATTGAACTAAAATACAAATACAAGCCATTCAAATGATGGATTCAAAAATGTTGATATGTAGTATTCTACACTGGTCATTAGGTGTCAGTAATGTTAATGTGATGTTTGGTGAGACACACAAATGTTAGACTTGATCGCCGGAACAAAAGGCTTTCAAGCAGGTTTGAATTATCGCAATAAACAATAATTCCTCATGAAAACACGGGCTACTGTTGCTGCAGTGACAAACACCAAGCTAAAACTCTCAACCACAGATGTCACTTCCTGTCCGCACGCCACTCAGCTTCACTAGGGAACACATTTATAGCAACACACAAACGAGCATGAGTCTTTTTTATGTCTTCAATTATTTCTCTTATTATGTCTACTATGTTGGGTAATACGAGTGTAAAGATAAGACTTTGATATGTCTGTGTCCATTCATTCCTGCTTGAAATGTCTACTTTCTGCTGATTGGATGAGCCAGGAAAAGAGAGGGGTAGATATAGGCAAGTATGATACATGGATATATGGATACGGATATGTGACTATTGTTGTTTTGGTGTGGTTGTTCATTTCAGTAAAGTCACTGTTCAACAACCATGTCTTAGCCATTCTCTCAAGATCCGAGCAAAATCTACGGTATTTTATATGAACACAAAAACATCACAATCTGCGAGATGTGTAACCGGCAAGAGTTTGGATCTATGGAATGGGCAAATTATGTCTTTCTCAGCATTTATTGTAGTTAAAATTACCTTGTCAACTTGTAGGCATGTTCAAACCAAATCAAACCATTACCATTATTCCTAACTGTCTTATGCCTCTTTAAGGTGTTACGTTGTACAGACAGGTTGAAATAGTTCTAAAGTTGTGTCGATTTTAAGAGTACAGTTAAACTGTTGTTACTTTGAGTCTGAATCTTGCACAATTAGCAACAATGGTTGTGCAATATGTGCTATACATAATACTGTGGCCACTGCTCAGTAACACAAACGGTTGATTGTGACAGAGTGACTTTATTGCACAAGTACATTGTTTTAGGATGTCTGCAATATTCCCCTCCGTGAATCGCCACCTTATCGTGGTGGAGGGGTTTGAGTGCCGAAGTGATCCTAGGAGCTATGTTGTCGGGGGCTTTATGACCCTGGTAGGGTCTCCCAAGGCAAAGAGGTTCTAGGTGACGGGCCAGACTAAGAGTGATTCAGAAGACCCATATGACGAACAACGTGAGGAGTGACCGCACCTCGCCCGGACGTGGGATACCGGGGCCTCACCCTGGAGCCAGGCCTGGGGGAGGGGCTCGCAGGCGAGTGCCTAGTGGCCAGGTCTTCACCCGTGGGGCCTGGCCGGGCCTAGCCCGAAGAAGCCACACGGGAACTCTCCCCCGCAGACCCACCACCTGCAGGGGCAAGCATAAGGGTCTGGTGCTTTGTGATTTGGGCAGTGGTCTTCGGCGGCCAAATCTGGTTCTTGGGACATGGAATGTCACTTCTCTGGTGGGGAAAGAGCCCGAGCTTGTGGAAGAGGCGGAGAGATTCCGACTAGATATAGTCGGACTCACCTCAACCCACAGTTTGGGCCCAAATTCCTTGAGAGGGGCTGGACCTTGTTCTTCTCTGGAGTTGCTGCAGGGGAGAGGCGGCGAGCTGGTGTTGTCTTATTGTTAGCCCCCCGGCTTGGTGCCTCTGTGCTGGAGTCATCCCCAGTAAACGAGAGGGTTATTTCCCTACACCTTAGGGCTGGGGAAAGGGTCCTAACTGTGGTTTGTGCGTACGTGCCGAACGGCAGTTCAGAGTACCCAGCCTTCTTGGAGTCTATCAGAGGGGTTCTGGAGAGCACCCCAGCTGGTGACTCCATAGTTCTGCTGGGAGACTTCAACGCCCATGTGGGCAATGACAGTGTGACTTGGAGGGGCATGGTTGGGAGGAACGGCCTCCCTGACCTGAACCCGTGCGGTGTGTAGTTGCTGGACTTCTGTGCGAATTACAGTTTGTCCATAACAAACACCATGTTCAAACATAAGGATGTCCACAAGTGCACTTGGCACCAGGACACCCTAGGTCGCAGGTCTATGATCGACTTTGTGGTCGTATCATCAGACCTGCGTCCGTATGTTCTGGACACGCGGGTGAAGAGAGGGGCTGAGCTGTCAACTGACCACCACCTGGTGATGAGTTGGATTAGATGGCGGGGAAGGATGCCGGACAGACCTGGCAGACCCAAACGCGTAGTGAGGGTGTGCTGGGAACGTCTGGCAGAATCTCCCGTTCGTCGAGTCTTCAACTCTCATCTCCGGCAGAGCTTCGCCTGCATCTCGAGGGAGGACCGGGATATTGAGTCCGAATGGGCCGTATTCCGTGCCTCTATTGCTGAGGCAGCCAGTTGTGGTTGCGGCCGCAAGGTGGTCGGTGCCAGTCGTGGTGGCAAGCCCCGAACCCGATGGTGGACACCGGGGGTTAGGGCTGCCGTCAAGCTGAAAAAGGAGTCCTATCGAGCATGGATGGCTTGCGGGACTCCCGAAGCAGCTGACAGGTACCGGCAGGCCAAGCGGCACGCGGCTTCGGCGGTGGTCGAGGCAAAAACTCGGGTGTGGGAGGAGTTCGGTGAGGCTATGGAGCACGACTTTCGGTCGGCCTCGAAGAGGTTCTGGCAAACCGTCCGACACCTCAGAAAGGGGAAGCAGCCCCCAGTTCACACTGTTTACAGTGCGGACGGGGGCTTGCTGACCACGACTGTGGATATAGTTGGTCGGTGGAAGGAATACTTCGAGGCCCTTCTCAATCCCACTGACATGCCTTCCATAGAGGAAGCAGAGTCTGAGGATACGTACGTGGACAGTTCTATCACCGTGGCTGAGGTAATTGGGGTAGTCAAATCACTCCCCAGTGGCAAGGCTCCGGGGGTAGACGAGTTCCGCTCAGAATTTCTCAAGGCTCTGGATGTTGGAGGACTGTGTTGGTTGACACGCCTCTACAACATTGCATGGAAGTCAGGAACAGTACCTCTGGACTGGCAGACCGGGGTGGTGGTCCCCATTTTTAAAAAGGGTGACCGGAGGGTGTGTTCCAACTATAGGGGGATCACACTCCTCAGCCTTCCTGGGAAAGTCTACTCCAGGGTGCTGGAGAGAAGGGTACGACCGTTAGTCGAACCTCGGTTAGAGGAGCTGCAATGTGGTTTTCGTCCCGGTCGCGGAACACTGGACCAGCTCTACACCCTTGCAAGGGTACTCGAGGGTATGTGGGAGTTTGCCCAACCAGTCTACATGTGCTTTGTAGACCTGGAAAAGGCATTCGACCGTGTCCCTCGTGGTGTCCTGTGGGGGGTGCTCCGGGAGTACGGGATTGATGGTCCGCTTCTACGTGCCATTCGGTCCTTGTACAATCGAAGCAGGAGCCTGGTTCGCATTGCCAGCAGTAAGTCGAGCTTGTTTCCGGTGAACGTTGGCCTCCGCCAAGGCTGCCCTTTGTCACCGATTCTGTTCATAATCTTCATGGACAGAATTTCTAGGCGCAGTCAAGGTGTTGAGGGAGTCCAGCTTGGTGACCTTAGGATCTCGTCTCTGCTATTTGCAGACGATGTGGTCCTTATGGCCTCATCAGGCTGTGACCTTCAGCGTTTACTGGAGCGGTTTGCAGCTGAGTGTGAAGCTTCTGGGATGAGACTCAGCACCTCCAAATCCGAGGCCATGGTTCTCAGTCGGAAACGGGTGGACTGTACCCTCCGGGTTGGGAGTGAGGTCTTGCCTCAGGTGGAGGAGTTCAAGTATCTCGGGTTCTTGTTCACGAGTGAGGGAAGGTTGGAGCGTGAGATCGACAGACGGATCGGTGCAGCATCTGCAGTAATGCGGTCGCTGTACCGGACCGTCGTGGTGAAGAGAGAGCTGAGCCGGAAGGCAAAGCTCTCTGTTTACCGATCGATCTACGTTCCCACCCTCACCTATGGTCATGAGTTATGGGTCATGACCGAAAGAATGAGATCGCGGATACAAGCGGCGGAAATGAGTTTCCTTCGTAGGGTGGCTGGACTCACCCTAAGAGATAGGGTGAGAAGCTCGGCCATCCGGGAGGGGCTCAGAGTAGAGCCGCTGCTCCTTCACATCGAGAGGAGCCAGTTGAGGTGGCTCGGGCATCAAGTCCCGACGCCTCCCGGGCGCCTCCCTGGTGAGGTGTTTCGGGCTTGCCTAGTCGGGAGAAGGCCCCCGGGAAGACCTAGGACACGCTGGAGGGACTATGTCTCACAGCTGGCCTGGGAACGCCTTGGTGTCCTCCCGGTGGAGCTGGAAGAGGTCGTTGGGGACCAAGAAGTCTGGACGTCCCTACTGAAGCTGCTGCCCCCGCGACCCGGACCCGGATAAGCGGAGGAAAATGGATAGATGGATGGATGCAATATGGGCCAACCTAATACTATTTTCCATACAGCCACATAAAATCCCATTGGATTCTCACTAACAACAGAATCCCATACGGCTATTGATAGAGCGTGCTGTTCGCATATTGTTCATTTTTAAAGAAGTATTTATTTAGGAATATTTACTATAGTTTTCGTTGGCAGTAGTGCACTGCATCATACAGTGGTGTCTTCTTTTACCCGTCTGAATTTGGTTACAAAAAATATTGCCAGAATTTACTGTGGTGCAGTATAATTATACCCTACCTATATTAAAAAATAGAAAGTGAATTCATTAGATTGCTTAGTATTGTGTTTGAGTACTATACAGCTGACTGAATAACAGGGATGCTTTGTCATGGGCAGTCACGGGAAAGACAACAACAAGGGAGAAGAGCAGGGCAGATGACACTGACACGCCCTGACATTGACACAAGTGTCAGATAAAAAGGGGGAGGAGGGACGTGGGGGTGACAAATAATCGGGGAATTAGAAATTAATGATTCCGCCAGTATGTAAATGGCAATTAAAGGACGGGCATTGCTTCAGGCTCTTTGGGCCTAACTGCCTCCATTTGTTTGGATAGGGACAAACATACACATGTACACACACGCACACACACATGTGATGGATACTGAAGCTGTGACAGACATCTATACAGGCATAAAAGAAAATAAATCCACAATGCCCTGGACCAGATCAGATCAATTGGTCCATTATGGCAAGGCTGATCATTACGTGCTGCTTTTGTTTGTTTAAATGAAGAATGAGTGTGACTGCCGTATTGAGTTGGATTAGCCAGTGGAAAACTGTTGCCTGCAGCTTCGAACATTGGATGTGTGTCACGACTGCGGGCCATACAGTAAAACGCAACAATGGCCTATTTACAAATCAATGTCAAAGTTGAATTAAATAGGTCAACAATGTACAGTAGATATTGTTCAATCATTTAGGCTCAACAAGGCATGACAAGAGGTTAAATGATACGATTTGATAATGATATAAGATATGACAGTTGAACCTCAAATTCAACTCATTTTAGGGGTCAGGAATATTAAAAGGTCTGTCAGAATTGTTTAACAATTAGGATTTGTTTTTCGGATGTGACGTTAGAATAAATACCTGACCTTAGAAAAATCCTGTTGGCAGGTTTATTGATGAGTAGAAGGTCCATTTCTTGTCTACACTTGATAAATGTTTTGCTGCTCAGACTGATGGAGGTCCTCACTCAAAGCTGATCTAAACTGTCTTGGACAAACAATTTCTGCTTCTGTTATTTCTGTTAAAACCTATGGAATGACAAAATTGATCAACCATTATGCAAGAAAATGTGTAGGCTAGGATTTAGCTCAGTGTTGCTTGTCGCTGCGGTCTTTCCATAGAAAGGAAAAAACAGCGTTGTTTTTGTTTTTTGGGACAGACGCACCAGCTAAAGCAAATGTATAGGTCAAGTCAAATGCATGCAAAATGCAAAATGAAGTCTTTAGTAGACCAAGCACAACAGAAGGTGATCAGATTTTTACACAAATGTTTTTCATAAAAAATAATAAATAAAGGGAGTAAGAAGTATTAACAAAAGTAAAAAGACCAAAAGTGAATTTTCTTTTATTGAGCAAAGAACCTCCAAGAACCTCTATGAACCTCCATAAACCTCACGGCACATCAGTGCCTTGTACTATATGTGTGATGAAAAATTATCAAATAAAAAGAATGGCATTTTAATTTGAATGGATAGAAAAATAGTAAAGTAAAAACAATAATACACTAAGATTAATTTGTTTTGCAGGCTGTTCCAAGATGCATATCACTGTTTGTGATATTAGTAGGACCACAATCTAATGTAAAATTGAAATGCGAAATACAGCTGTTTGGTCTTTGCTTACTCTGTCACTGTACTGAAAATCCTCCTAAGCATCCTTCATCATATACAACCACCCAGGGAATTAAAATGACAGCGTGTTAATTAATCCATCATGCTGGTTAATTGTAATGATGTATGATAGTCATTTGTTTTCATTGATACTTGCGCTGTAGCTGTATGACTAATTAGTGTATGAACACTTCTGAAATAATTGGCTGTCATTAATCTCAGCAAAGGGGGGAGAATTACTCTACATGACAGTTATGGAAAATAGTAGTGTTGATGTAATTATGTAATGTTCAAGATTAGTCAGTCAAAAAACTCCCACAGCCTGACTACGCTGTAAATCCACTTTTCTCTGGTGGATTTACCTATTCCTGCCAGTCTGGTCATTTCCTTACAACTGAGTGTGACAAACACAAAGAAATGATGCTATGTGACATGCAGTAGTTTCTATGGTAACTGTGTCAAGTGATTGAGGTCAGGGTTCAAACTGACCAATAGTGAGTAAATTACATTTCTCAGAATGAGCCTCCCTGAGCTGCTATTGAAATAGAGCTCCCGCCCTCTGATGGATACAGCTTGTCATTCACAGTTTAGAAGGGAAGCGTAGAAACATGACACCGGGTGGGGGCTTTTCTTGCTCAAACAAAAAGGCTATTGGAGGGACAAATTCAAAAAGTGATTATACTTTGAATGTTTCCCCTTTTTGTTTAAATATAAAAGTATGCAGTACAATGTAAAACAATGTACGACGAAAGTACAGTAACAGGCATCATGTAAACCAGCCACTTTCAGTGACAACCGGTGACCCAAATTGCGGACATTTTTTGAAACAGACTTTTCAAATATCTCATATTTAAGGGAACTGTTTGAGACACAACATGAGCTGGAGCAGTGAGTCTTTAACTTTATAAGGCACTCATCTCCAGCAGAAATCTGCAACTCATGCCCTGTCCACACATATGCAGGTATCTCTTAAAACAAAGGGATTTTTCCACGATTTGGCCTATCATCCAAACAAACCCGGACATACAGTATATGGTACTAAAACAAAGATTTTGTAGATTTGTAGAAAACTCCAGTTATATGTTTGGGTATCGACACAAATACCTGAAGTTTTACATTTCCAAACATCATCACTGGTTTGGCATGCTTATGAGTGTGGTTCCCAATGCATTTATGAGGTTTACATGACAATGCTTTTTTTTTAATACAAGGTCCTGTGGACGCCATTTATTTCATATAAAGAGAGGTAGAAATATGTGGTTTTAAAAATACCCTGCTACGTTTAGACAAGGCCTCGGACATCAAGTCAAGTCAAGGCACACACCTCGTGGCGGCGTACCAAGTGAATAGCACAGACAAGAACTCAAGGTGCATTTAGGGACATTGCATCTTTCTTTTTTTTTCACCCACTGAAAATGGTTCTACGACACATGAGTCACAACACACCAGTTGAGAATCAGTGGTATAAGCCACACTGAGATCAAACTCCCACTCCAGACTCTTTATTGGAACCATACAAACCAACAAAATAAATAAAACACTTAGTTCACACCTTCACAAACACCAGGCCTGGGGTCAATGGTTTGTCTGAACAGAATCTTCCTCAATCCCTCACCCTGGGTTCAAATGCTGATGCTTACCAACCTCCTTCCCACATTATTCTTCCCCATGTTCTCTTAGCCCATGCTGCTCTGTGTTGTGATAAACAAAAGAAACAAAATCAAATGGTGATCTATTGGTAATTGTGTTGCAGGAAGTGAAGCAAGAAAGACAATTCAGGAAGCAAAATCCATTCCAAATTGAATTGTCTTTGTTTGAGCCAAGATTGCATGAAGAAAATAAAACACATCTATGATAGAGGTCATAAATGACCATGAGACAATGATCTACAATGACCTGTCCGTCACTAAAAGGGCTGGTCGATACTAACTATTCATTTCTGAAATTATCTCCACATTGATTCAGGGACAAGTGCCACTAGGGCAAGGGGCATCGTGGCCATAATGCAATAATTATATAAAGCCCTACAAGCCCATCCTCCCAAACAATAAAGGCTGTCAGCAGCAGCAGGCATGGTAAAACCCCATAATCCATCAGCACACTGGCCTCTGACCTCTGGGCTTGAATGCTTTCTGTGACCCGCTGTAAAAGTTGCTTACGGAAGGACACAATTGCTGGATTTACCTTCAATGAGCAGAGGTGAGAAAGTTGTGGTGCTGATGTAATGATGTGGTGTCAGCTCAGCTTTTATTTGTCCTGGTTATTGCGTAGACAATCGTAACACAGTGAAGAGGAGCATTCACTCTTGTCTTTCACCCCCAGCCCTGTTCTTGTATCAACAGTTAGTTGGCACTGCGACAACACTAACAGCGAATGTTGCTCATCACCCTCTGCAGAGGGCACATTTACATAGCAGAAGGGATCACATGGCAGTCATCATGCTGACATCAGAAATACATCAAAGCGTCCTACTGGGTTTCCCTTGTAAACACATGTTCTCCGTTTCCAAACATACCACGGATAAGACCTGAATATGTTTCCATGTAATTCATGCAGGGTGCATGAAGATTTGAGATTGCTTGGAGTAATCTCTGGAATTATCAAATGAAATGAATATTCAAGCCAGCTGCCATGGCTCAAGATGAATCGCTTGCATACAAAA
This sequence comes from Oostethus manadensis, assembly GCA_024372805.1. Lineage (NCBI taxonomy): Eukaryota > Metazoa > Chordata > Actinopteri > Syngnathiformes > Syngnathidae > Oostethus > Oostethus manadensis. The sequence continues at coordinate 822,545 of QODF01000114.1, forward strand.
TAATAGCGGACAGGCCATCTGTCTGTGTTGAAAAGCATTAATGCATAATTAGAGGCACATATAACACTTAAAATACAGGATCTTTAGGAGACACATGTTTTAATATTATCATCAATAACATTATTAAGGGCTGTAATTTGAGAGGTGTAGCCAAATAAATGCCTGTGCAGAAATGGTTTTACAGTTTTATTTGTAGTTTTTGTAACTGCACTGCAACATAATGTACAAAATGCACAAAACAGACGTCTACGAATAATGCACACTATTGAAAATTAGGCAAGTATGTTATTACATCACCACACACAATAGATTCAATACAGTCATAATGCAGTTGCACTTTATAAGTTGCACTTTTTAAAGAGTGGTGAGTGTATATGTGCACTGCAGTATTTGTAAAGAGGGGCCAAGGTATAAGACCTATGTCCCCAGTTATCCTAATAGACTAATTGATCTGCTATTGAAGAGGCGCGTTCCTCTGAGCATCACTGAGACAGCCCGGCTCCAATCAGACAGGCATGTGTTATCAAACTGGGAAGTCAATTAAGAGAGGGGGGAACAACAGAGAGAGATGGGTGGAGATGGGGCGTGGGGGTTGAGGCCGTTGGGAGTAAAGGGGATCGGTTCCAAACTGTCAGCAGACTGGTTCTCAATGGAAGGAGTAGATTTCAAGGACTAAACTACAGACATACAACAATCAATGTATACAGTAAGTGCTAAGATGATGGCATATGTACCGCATCGTGACAGAAAACTGACCTCTACTCCCAATCTGCAGTGAGGTGTCTCACGCTTAAGTTGCGTTATGCATACGTTTTTATAATTTTATAATGGTTCAAAATGAGTTGAGTGAAGATGAACCCTGGATCTGAAAGTTTACAAAAATATAACAGCCATGTTATACTTATACACAACAGGTATTGTGTTCGCCAGGTTTCTTTGACAGTAGTTTTAATTAGTATCAGTATTTGAAAGTTACACATACAGTGCATCTTTATAGAATATAGCGGCATACATACCAAAAGGTAGGCAACGGTTAAATAAATGTTAGGAAAAAAAAACGTTTATAACAGAGATATATATTTCTTTTTTTTAAAACATACATACATTTAGGTGTTGCATAGATGTACTATCTACTGTTTATGTTTATTATATCAAACAACCAAACAAGGGAATGGCCTTATATCAAAACAAAATCAGAATGCAACAAAAACAAAAGGCATAATGGCAATACCAATGAGCAAAACTGAATACAAATCAAATATATACTGTAAAGATAACTACATTGATGCAATTCCACATTCCCTGCGAATGTTTTTGATTTTTGGTAAAAAAAAAAAAAATTTGTATTTTTTCACCAAAAATAGGGCCCTTCTTTTTGTACCAAACACATCTCAGTCACCATTGGAAAAATATATAAATATGTAATAATACTGTTACAATATTATTGTACAGTTACTGTCCATCCTATACAATTACTGTTAGAAAACAGTTTATTTATTTATGCTTCATTGATAATGTTTTTTCTGCTTTTTCTACTGGTTGTTGGATAATTGTGCTCTCAGACAACATACAAGCGCTTTTAACCTACATATTATCCACTCTTGGAGCATTACACTCTTTTTCTATACCGCTTACCCTCATTAGGGTCGCAGGTATGCTGGAGCCTATCCCAGCTGACTTTGGGCGGAAGGCAGGGTACACCCTGGACTGGTCGCCAGCCAATCGCAGAGCAGACAAGCATTCACACTCACATTCACACTCTAATGGACAATTTAGAGTCGCCAATTGACCTAACATGCATGTTTTTGGAATGTGGGAGGAAACCAGAGTACCCAGAGAAAATCCACACACGCACGGGGAGAACATGCAAACTCCACACAGAGATGCCCAGATTTGAACCCTGAACCTCTTGACTGTGAGGCCAACATGCTACCCACTCATTCACCGTGCGGCCCCGTAATTCCAGTACTGATCATTTTATATACATTGACTAAAAAAAAAGAACTTTTCACAAAGAGGATGTAATACATATTGAAAGTACGCACCTAGGCTTTATCAACCATTTTACTTAATTGCCTCAGACGGTCTGACAATGGCGGGTTACTGGACTGTGGCAGAACGGCGTTTCACCACAAGACAAACAGAGGATGTATCTATTATGTGGGCCACATGGAGGTCTTCGACCTACGACAAGTTGAGGGCCCGAGACATTCAGGCTTGTGAGCAATTTATTCTCCACACAAAATAAAAGGAGAAGAATGGACAAGGAGGCAGCACCACAAAAGAGCCAGAAGAATGGTTGTGTTCGACGGTTGTGTTCGACGGCCATGTCCCTGAAGAATCCTGAGCATTTTCTTCTCAAGCCATTCAATGCCATCATGCTGTGCCTGATTCCACTCACTCCTCTGACACTTGTATTAATGGTATTTTGGTCCTTGACCATAGATGCTGGAAAGCGATTGTGCAGAAGCAGCTGTGTCTCTCTTAGTTGCTCTTTTTCTCGTTCTCATACTTTCACACTGTCTCCTTTTCTTGACTCCTTCATTCTTTTTCATCTTCCCCCCTCGACACACAACCTTTCTTTATTCTACATCCATTCGTTCAGTCATTACTGGTCAGTGTCAGCACTTGAAAACCGTTGTGCTTGCTGTGCTGGTGTCATCACAAGTAGAATTAACTATTTTCCCTGCGCCTGACTGCAAGAGGCTAGACTCGTTGCACAACCCCCACACTAGACCAAGATTCACTTACAGAGAGAAAGTCTTCACAGCTCTATTCAAAAAGTATGACTTATCAGCAAATCATTGCAAGGAGTGTGTGTAGAGGGGATGGCTTCCCCAACAAAAATTAGGACCCCTTTTACGACATGTCACCTGGGATACCATCTAGATGAAAAACATGAGAGCAGACTGGGAATTGGACACCGACAAAAAAATTATCATTTTCGAGTATCAATCTGCTATGGTGAATGTGACAGTTTTGGGCAGGGCAGTCCAGTGAAAAAATCCAGAGTAATACGTGACATGGGTAAGGTGGCGATAAACCGTTTGGTGTTTGTGAGGATTGTAGGTTAGGGTTTGAAGTGGTCACCGGAAAACAAACGTCTGAAAAGACCCATCTTGCTACTAGGTACTTTTTCGGGGAAAGTTTGATGTCCTGCAAAAGTTTTTAACCACATATATGAGTTACTGGAGGAGGAGTTATTAGTTAATGGAGTTATTGTCGTCCCACCTGCTCTACACCGTCACTATACGGAATCCCACAGAGTATTCAGCAACTCATTGTCTCCTTTGCTTCAGGAATAGCAGTCTGTTTTGTCCCTTCAAGGGGAAGTCAAACACTTTGCAAGAGAAATGTACGTAGTGAAGTGAGTATTTCACAGTATAGTCCAGGCTACCACCTTGGCAGATAATAAACTCATTAACAAAAAAACTCTGAATAACAAAGACTCCACCTTATTCTGACAGCTCACGTAAGATTGTTGGTCAACAACCATTGATGACAATCTGATTCTGAATGTAGATGAAGTTGCATTTATACAAAACATATATGAATAATATGAATGGTTGAAGCACTGTACATACAGTAAGACTGATATTTGTCATTGGTTGGGTGTATGTGTAAAGCCTGCAATGATGCAGGCATAATCACACATTACAAACGCTGGAGTTTGAATTCAGCACTATGTACTATGCCATGCAGATTCCTTTTAAATGCGCACATGTAATATGCAGCCTATTAACCAGTGTCATAGCTTGTACTAAACGGATCTTCAATCAGATTCTTGGCAGTCATGTTTAAATTGTGGAAAATGCGCGAGAAAACTTTTTTTTGTAAACGTATGTAATAGTGCTTGACAACATCAAGGATTTCCAGCTGCTCACTTTACAGAGATTAGTCTTTTCCACCTTTGTGGGTCTGCACAGTTATAGAGAACACCTTAATTGCTGCACAATGTCCTTTTGAGGCACTCATGAATATCTCCACATGTTTTGATGAGTTATGATGAAGGAGCTTTATACTATTAATCTCAGTAGGGAAGAGTTAAATAACATGCAATCAGTCTTCCTACAGGTTTAACTGTAAGTCAAAGATGCTCACAGCCAACAAGCTACCCAATTTATCTTTATTTTAGGGACCAACATGCAAAACTGTGAATAGACCACCTTGAAGAAACACATTGTACTATGGAAGATGATAAATCTAATTCCTTGCACAGAACAATAAATCATAGTCGCAGAGGATTAAGTCTAAAATCTTGTATTTAAGCCTTCAGTTGCAGTAATCTGTTGTCTGATCTGCCCGGTACACTTCATGGTACAGTTGAAATTGCACCAGTCATATAATACAAATCTTCTTTTTTATTTATTTATTTCTTTTCAGGAGATTATAAGATTTTCAGTGATTTAATGTGATTTTGTACTGTTTCTAGGTGACCTGAAAGTCCCAAAAAACATTAGCGCTTGGGGATGGGTGGTAACAGCCATTACTAACGCCTGCCCAGATCTTTTTTAGCAGCTTTATAAGCGCTGTAATGCTCATAGAGTCTGACACAGGAGAGGGGAAAAAACAGGAATACAAGGGTTTCTCAGTGAATGTATCATCATCTGACTAGGTTTGGATTGGAGTTATTAGAGTATTTCACTTCATTGCATGACCTCCTGTTCCTCCTCAGATCATGAATCCTATTCATTACCCAGTCCTTCTGGAGTGCCTGCCTTTATAATATTACTCAATTTATATTCTGAAGCAGGCTCCTGGGAGAGCGATCAGCGCTCCGAAACAGCGACCTCCCTATAACCCAATCACAATATTTAAAGGGCAGCAAAGAGCTTTTTAATGCACGTCGTAGATAACCATTTAAAGTGGATTGCTTTTGTTTAATATGACCTTAACAGGCCGGCAGTCACATGTGAAGAATGAACGAGTTAATAGGAGAAACGACAGGGGGAAAGACTGAAATCAAAAAGCTGAATATGAGAGATTTGTTTCAATGCAAGCGTGCCTCTTGACGGCTGCTGAGAGGAGCATGATGGAGACTCACAAGCGTGTGAATGAAACAGGACAGGCGATGAATGAAGCTCCTGCTTGGATTTCTCTTTCCCCTTTTTCTCGGTGTATGAACTGCTTTATCATGATAAAAGACAAGACAGGTATAAATGACACATTTACATTCTCTCATCAAAGACAAACCTGCCTCAGCCTGGATGAAAGCAGCCATGAATCTCTGTTTTCCCCGTGTTTTCCAGAGTCAAAAGCAGTTATGTTTCAGTGTAGCAAACAAAAGTACATGCATTAAGCAGGAATTCTATTCAAAGAAGAAACAATCTAAAGGAAGAAAAAATTCCCTGATTGTTTCTTCCTTTTCAGGTGATTGAAAACAATCACCTGAAAAGCTTGTTTTCTGTGATTGTGAATTGTGTTAAAATATTGTGCGCATAAACGTGCTAAAAAGCCAAACGTTGTGAATGTAACATCAACAATATACCAGTCCAACATTTTCACACTGGGTGGTAGACAACACAATTTAAATGTATATGTGTACAGTGGAACCTCGGTTTTCATCATTAATCAATTTGATGAAAACCAAGACATACGAATTGTGTGAAATACATATACTGTAAATGATGAGTGAAGTAGATAGATTAACATTTAATATCACTTTAACCTTCATTGATGACATTGAACTTGATGAGTAAAAGCAGGAGTGGAGGGACGGAAGAGCCAACTGGACACTGTTTTATTCTAGTCTATGACCCTGCCCCTTAAAACCATTGAGAATAGCATTGAAAAGGACTCCAAACCAGAATTGTTTAAATTCAAACATTAGTATGGGATGTACTTTATATGGTTAGGATGCTAGTACAATGTATTGTCGCAGGAAAGAAATCATCTACATTCAGATGCATTTGACATCTGCACCGTAAATGACCAGAAACATCATTTCATCTTAAATATGTCTGAAAAGAACATGAAAGTGTGTTGCACTTTCTGCATCTTTCATTAGAATGAAGTACATGCGCCATTTGATTTTCACATGCATCCACATTAGCAAGCCAACTGGGAGTTACTGTAAACATGCATGTAATATACAGCATCATCACAGGAGAAAGGGCTGCAGGTCATTTTACAACACACACATTGAAATGATTAAATGCTTTGTTCCGAGAAGCAAAATGAAGGCTAAATAAATGACTATGGTGATTAGACAAAAAACGCTGGTTCATAAAACCCATTTGCATGGGCTTGATTCATTTGTGGCCATGGATTGTATCGTCAGTTTCTGGTCAAAACTTGTGATTAAGAATTTAGTGCCAAGTCAATTTCAGTCTGTTTTCAAGATTTTAATTAGTAAATGAACCTCTCTTATGGGCAAATGATTGATATGCTCCTCTAAATGTCTCCCATCAGTGTGAGTGAATGAGAGTGAGCGTTTTGTGCATGTAAGCATATGAACGATGCAGATGATATATAACCGTCATCAACCAAATGAAAGACAGCCATTACATTAGTGTTTTAGAATGCAATCGAGATGGAAAGGCCACTCCATCTAACCATTATGAAATCCTAATTGGACATATTACATACAGGTAACTTGTCAAAATGATGCCTAATGCTGAGGATGCATTTGAACTGAAGTTCAATTACTAGTATGTTCTTAAGAAAAGAAGATTTAGGGAGGAAAAAATATATACCGTATTTTTCTGACTACAAATTTCACTTTTTTTCATGGTTTGGTTGGTTCTGCGACTTATATGTTTCCACTCTGTCCCTAGAAGTGTCAGGCATCTGCAGAGAAAAAGACACCTACACAAGTGATAAGTTTCAGTCTTTTTAGTATATACAGTGGTTTGGTTTAATTTGTTTGGAACATGCATACATTGTACAAAGAATTATTCATGTTACATTCCTCGGTTCTACATGTCCAAAAAGGAGTAGGAAGAAGCAGATCTTATTTAATCCTACCCCCTTCTCACATGATTTTTTAATACATACTCTCACATACTGTGTATATACATGCATACACCCATACATTCATATGTATACATTCACAGATACATATATATTACATACATACACATACATGCATATATCATATTTTTCTTAAAAAAAAATTTTTTTTTTTCATTATATGTAAGTACATGAGTTCCTGATTTTAATACTTTGTTAAACGTGCCCTTTCAACGCTAATATCAATGTTTGTAATATTGAATGTAATCTTACTGTTTTTGTGCGTTGTATCCTCTTTTATCCTTATTGTCATGATTATATGATGTTTAGTATGCATCCATATCATTGATATCTTTGAGAACCAGCACTACTGCTTCTCCTAGACCTCCATGTAGCTTGATGTATATTTTTCTGTTGGTGCTCCAAGTACTTTGTAATTTCCCTGCTTCCTCAAGTCTCGTGCTTTCTTAGCTATGTCAGCGTTGCGTTTTGTCAGATGCTCATTTAAGTAGACGTTTGTGCCTTCCAAGTTCTTTCTCTGTTTCAGTTTTGAATTCCCTGTTGGTAAACGTGATGATGACAGGCGTGGTGTTGTTTCTGCCATACAGTGGGATGCAAGTATCAATGGTGTTGATATTGATATCCACCTCCTTTGATTGTAGGAAGCCAACAATCTGTTGCTTTGCTGAAGGAACATTCATTCCATCTGGTTCTCTTCTGTTATGAGCTTCCCTATCTTTTGACCTTGGTGTAATTCTAAACCCTGTGAGGATCACATCATTCATTTGTGAATTCTGATCCATTTCATCCATTATAGTTTTCATTTACTCAGTGATGTTATCCTTTGCTTCTTTCTCTACCTCCGAGTGGTGCACCAGGCGGCATTATCCTTAAATAATGCCCTGATATCATCCTGTAGAGCATTGATATCGTTGCATAATGCATGATTTATTTCCTTTGGGCTTTTAACCTCCTTGAGGGCAGCATGCAAGTCAGCATTGTCTTCCAATAATGTCTTGATATCATTCTGCAGAACCCTAACCATATGGGTTTTTAACCTCCTCAAGGGCAGCGTGCAAGGCAGCATTGTCTTCCAATAATGTCTTGATATCATTCTGCAGAACTCCAACATCCTTGCATAATACTCAATTTTCTTCCATATGGTTTTTAGCTTCCTTGAGAGCAGCGTGCAAGGCAGCATTTTCTTCCAATAGTGGCTTTATGTTATCCTGCAAAGCTCTGATATCAGTGCGTAGTGCTTTATTATCTGCCATAGGGTTTTTAACCTCTTTAAGAGCAGCACACAATGCAACATTTTTATCTTGCAACTTCTCAATTTCTTCTTTTAGAGCTTTAGTTTCTTTGCTCAGTGCTCTATTTTCCTCCATTCAATTTATGACATCACCATGGACCCCTTGAATTTTTTCCATGAGACTGTCATTCTGCGATTGTACATGTTGAATCTGTGACTGCAAATGCTTAAGGTCTGGTTGTGCTGCAGTCCACTCCTGTATCTCCTGCATCTGTATCTCCATCTCTCTTAGCTTCTTATAATCTTGCCTCCAGGTCTCCAAAAAATGTTCCTTTTCTTCCTGTTTTTCTGATGTACTCAGCTCAAGGCTGTAGTCGTCCTCCCCCTCCATATTTGGCAACAAGACTGACGCTTGTGATTTTGAGTCATTTATCCAGGGCCTGCATCCTTTACAATTGTATTTTTTGTTTAGCATTGTTGCTAGGCAACTGCTTTAAACTTCAGTGATTAGCCGGTTAGCTTGGCTTCCTAGCAGCTTTCAGCACATGTAACTTGTTGATTTCAAGGAATCTGTACCTCTCGCTGATCCAAGTTAAGGTTGAGGGAATCAGCAACCAGTTGCGATCTTGTGTTCATGAAATGTATTTGGAAAAGCACCAAAATATTTGTAGTTTATAGTATCCTCAGCAGAGCCTTTGCCTTGTACATCCTTTGCAGTCAACAAAGGGAAAAAAAAATTTATATAGTATATATGAAGATAGCACAGCCACTATCTGCTACTTCTATCACTCCAGTACCGATTTTTTTTAAACGGCTTCCATAGCAACTAATAGTGTGGAAAATACAGTATTTCTTTTCGACTATACAGTAGAACTTTGGTTAGCATCATTAATCCATTCCAGAAGGTCCAACTCTAACCAAAACATACTCTAAACAAATCAATTTTCCCCATAATAAATAATGTAAATCCAATAAATCTGTCCCAGAAAGCAAAAAACATGTTTTTGCACTTACAATTATAATTTTACATTCAGTGCACAATTTAAAATGCCTTTCTGTTTTACCATAGGTTCAATTAAACAGTGTTTCTCGCTGCACGTCTCTTCTTTTCTTTTTTATCACAACAGCAAAATAACTTGAAATGGAGCCATAGAAAGTTGCCATTGCCAGCATTTTGTATTTTACTTGCACAATGGGGACAATAGATATATAGAATAGAATATAGAATAGATATAGATAGATAGTTAGATAGACAGCAAAAAGACAAACTGTAAAAAGAAGACGCTGTAACATGTATAACTAATAATAAAGCAAAGATTTGTCTTTAAATATATACAGTATGTTGTAGTCTTTTTACAAAATAAAAAATACATTAAAATAATAAAGTGAATGCACCCCATAATGTCAGAGTGTTCTCCCATTGGTTGCTAAATAGCATAGAAAATGGATCGGTGGATGGATATCTGAAATGCATGATAAATATAAAGTGAAGTTAGATAAACTTATAATGGGTACAAAACAAAGCTTTATCGGAGGCTGAAATGGTGACAAATAAGAGCAAAAGCCCGCACAATGCTGTTGTTCACACTTTCTAACATGATTTAGCAGCGGAGAGGTCAAACAATTTGGTACAAAAGAGCTGCATTGGCTTGTTGGTACAAACTTAAGAGGGAGTACCAGAAGGGCCGACAATTTTAGGGTCAAAGGTAGATCTATCACAACAACAAATTTTACTGCACAATCATTGTCTTAAAGGTTATTGTCAAATTTGCTGAGATAATTTTTTAAATATATTATATGGCATAATAATAAGAGTACATTGTATCAGTGTATTATGTAATTAATTTTTAATAATCTGTGGGAAGTTTGTAATTTTGCAAACATCCAGTCATGGCAAACAGGGAAATAATCATCAGCCTTGTTTACTGTATTTTTCTCAAAAGCCCGCGTTCAGTACTACAAGCAAAGTTTTCCAACTGACTTTATATTACCACCCAAATTAGAAGAAAGCAGACGGAGAAAAAAACACCAGCAGTGACTGACGCAACACAAACCGTTTACTGCTCTGTCTCGTCAAATTCACTGCGTACATTACGATGTTTACCAAGTACCTTTAGGTGGTTCTTACCTCCTTGCATGCACGGCTCACGTAGAGTATCTAACATGAATGCACCTTGCACGACCTCGGCAGGCAGCTCTTCCCCACGTACACTCGGATTCTCCCGGTTACGATAGACGTAGATGCCGCAGAAAGCCAGTACTGCTCCACCTGTCATATTTTGCCTTTCTCATCACATCTTTTGAACAAATGCGTCATCGGTGTGTTAGCATTGATGCGCTCACCTTGTTTATTCTGTTTAAAACCCAAATATTCTCACACTGGGGCTGTGAGACTGAAAAATATCGCTTTTGTGCCTTCATTCATGTTCAGTGCTCATGGGGCTAACTAGCTAGCACTAGCTAGCACTCCTTCATAGCCCCGCCTCCAAGTATTGGGACAAAGATGCGGAACGCCTGAAAGGAGGTCTCACTTTCTCAGTTCCGCTGTACCATAAACGCGCACAAACAAGTGATGAGTGAAGCCTGTCATCCAGCCTGTGTGACGAAGAAAGACGCCTCAGACGAGGAAATCAAGCACGCATGCATGCACATGTCAATTTATTAAGGGCAGCAAAATTCATTCATTCATTTTCTATGCCGCTTATCCTCATTAGGATCGCGGGTAATTATTGAAGTTTTTTTTATCGTTAGATTAATCGATTAATGGTTATCGTGACAGGTCTAACCTAAAGCAAAACAAACAGGGAAATGTTACATTTCTATGGTCATGGTGAAATAATGCCCACAGGCCCAAGTTATTAACCTCTTTAAAGCCCACAGAGGAGAGTAACGCGAGCCTGCAGTCAGACCTGGCTGTGGTCAGGGGACAGATAGCAGAGATAATAGAAGTGCACTTGGAGGAACAATGCACTGGTGTATCTAGGGATGGAGAAAAATAAGAAAACAGTTCCAAATAAAAAGAGAATAATCCCAAGCACAGATAATCGATCATAGACATCAAGAAAGGTGAGTAAGGAAAGCACTTTTTTTATTCTATTTGTAATAGAGTTTCTGATGCGTTATACCTGCCCTGAGCAGCGTCTGGGGCTGGTGGGAGAGTGTGTGCAGCTCTGAGGGGTGTCGTGGACGCTAAGGATGCTGGTTCACGGAGGGTTCACCCATTACCCAGGCCCTGCAGCCAGCTGGGGGGCTAACCAGGATGATCAGCACGAGCCACAGTCTGCACAGGTCCCAATGATTTTCACATCAAGGCGCCTGATGTACAGCTCCTCCGTCTACCAATCGCTCTCCCATATCGATCCCCCCTTAAATGAGCCTTCCCCGCTTTGTACCATGAGCAATAATTAAAAAAGCAGCACATTGATTTTAACTAATATTATGAGAGATCAGGATGTGCACATGCTTACAAAACAGCAAAGCCTCCTCAGCTATACTGCCTGCAGCAAAAAAAAAAAAAACAAGCAGAAAGAGCAAAATGAAGAGGGAGCACTGATTAAATTCCAAATAACAAAAGGATGCAAAGATACAAAATTCAAGCACAGCAAACGCCGTTTGTTTGTCTTGTAAAACACACACAAGCCGACCAAAAGCTGTCTTCTGGTAGTGATACAGCCTGTGGGTACACTCAAATTCCTCCATGCACCATTTGTTGAATTTTAACTGGTTTTAAAGGGGAAATAAACATCAGTTGTGCCTCAAAGGTTTAAGGATTTAGTGCAACATATCTCCAGAAAGTCAAGTCTTCCGCTGGAACTTACAATGTTGGAACAACAAATACTTTTCCAATCGTCCTATGTTAGGGTGACCGTGTTTGATTACCAAAAACCAGGACATTCATTGAAATACTCAAATAAGACTCAAAGATGCCTTATAATGTTAGTACATTTAAAGTATGCCTCCCCTGTAGGGATAAAAAAATGTTATATTATTAACCATAACCAAAGACACAAATTGCAAAGGAAGAATGGTGAAAAACTGGCAGGAAAATGAGTCAAAAACACAAGAATTTGAGGTAAAATGCTTGTTAAGTTTTTGATTGTAATTAATCTGTATTTTCGGGAAAATTATGCACTCTAAAGTTGCAAAAACTTGGGAATTTTAACCACTGTTGTGCATGACATCTCTAGTTTTAAAAGATTTCAACTTGGCAGCCATGGGAGAACTAACTTTGGCCAAATATATTGCTTTTCTTTTAATTTTTGCAGCTTTTTGGTAACACTAATCCAAAAAGTCACCCACAGGGAAACCTTTCATGCAGCAGAGTACCCCAATGCGCTCAATTTAGTTACCCAATAAGAAACAATGAAAACCATGACATTTTCATTGCTTTCTTAAAAAAATCTAAATAAAGATGGACATACAGGACAGGACAGGGTAAGAAAAGAAACTCATCAAACGTGGGACCCGTTTGATGAGTTCAACACCTTAAAGAGGCTGTACATACGGCAACAACAAAAGGCAACAATTGCAAGGTGTAGCTATAAATTCAGATATCATAATATTTTTTGCAGAATAGCGACAGCTGTCAAATGATTGCAATTTTTAATCAGCTTAATCCTTTTTTAATCACGATTAAAAAGTATTTGCAATTATGCCTAAAATATGTCCGTTTTGCTGTATTTTATTTCCAGGAAGATAAATGACAGGATACGATTATATACTGTATATGTTTTATAGTTAGAGGTAGATCATTTTGACTTGTAACTTGCATGCCGATAAGTGCGTGCAAGCCTGATATACATGTAAAATGTACATAAATATTCATATTTATGAATAGATTAAAAACTCTTCTTCTTTTCCTTTCAGCTTATCCCTGCTAATACATATATATTTTATATATTCTCTGTGTTTATAGTAGGAGGAAGATTTTTTGTATGTAGTCACTTTAAAAGTAGTTTGCAGACTGAAAAAGTGTTTACTTTTACTATTATTACTTGTATTTTTTCTACTCTATTGGACAATGCAAATGTAAAGGTGAGTATGGGATGTGAGTTCATGTCTGGAGGGCTCAAATAATGTTATAAACTGTATTTAAGGTCGTAAATGTTTTACTTACTAAAAATATTCACTTATCACTGTCACACGTGGAAGCCATTAACCGCAATAAATGAGGGATTACTGCATACTTAAATGTAACAAATTGTACTTCCGCATGATATGTTCAAGTCCAAATAAAGTTTTGAGTGTCATAACAGAGAGGTGTGCCTTGCCACGATGCGCATGCATTAATTACGCAAAAAAACTTACATTTATTTAATGACGTCAAGTAGTTACTGCTGTTAACGTGTTCTTTCTGACAGCCTGACAAATAACACAATAAAATGAACACATGTATAAAATATTTTAATTGCTATCCTTTTTGATACGCCTGACAAACATGACGTTTCTATAGAATGTGCAAGACTGCATTGGTCAGAAAAGTTCCGTTACCCACATAACTCTGTGAACTTAATGTTCCTTCGGCAGACTTGTGGACTTTTATTTCTTGCTGCAACGACACTTTAAACGAAGGAAACCAAGGAGACACTAAATGCTCTCATCAGAGCTTTCTGCTGTGCTCCACTGTGTATTTGTGAAAACACTATGAGTGAAAATGTAGAATGATTATCGTCGCGCAACATTAAAGCCTCGGTCATAGAGGATTAACATATGCTTTGACGACACATTTAACGCGATAAGATAGTGTCACACATGGGAGCGCTGGGAGATCCCTGGTTGGTCTACTACTGAAAACACTGGCAGCCCTGAGAGGATACTTGGCTGTATTTGGCCACTGTGCCGCTAACACTCCAGGCCATTAAAGGTTCCTATTAAGTGACAAAGGCGCCGGAGACATGAGGCTCGACAGTTTCTTACACTTCTGTGGTACACAGGCATCCCATAATCTTTAGCATATGGTCTGCGTGTGTCGACAGGCATGAAATTACATCAAGGGCATTTTTTGATAACTGTCAATACGCTCACAAAGACGGTCAGTCTTATTGACGCCAAAGTCAAGGGTGTGTGTGTGTGTGTGTGTGTGTGTGTGCGCGTGGGTGTGTGTGAAGAGGGGGAGTTGTCTGGGCACGGTGACAGACCTGCAATGTCAGACAGATGCCAGTGAGGACTGATCCAGAGGGAGCCTGATCTTTATTGATATGAGTAAATTCATATTGATAAAGATTTAGATTGCTATGGATTGTTTTAAACGGGAGTATAATAAGGAAGTCCTCAAAATGGACTATGGTCACAGAGTGACTTTGTTAGAAAAATTATGACTTATTTATATTGTGTTTCAGGCTCATTTTTTACATTTTTTAAATGTACAAATTTTTAAAAATATAATGATGTCTTTCAAACATTAATAAAACTTTTTAAAACTTTTTTAAAAAAATTCAGTTCAGATGTATCACAACAGCCACTTAAAATTAAGTAAAAATGTCATGGACAGGTCACTTGAAGACTTCTCTAGAGTGGACTTGCAGAATGGCAGTATTCATTTATGCAATTAGAGTATGCTATAGTGCCACCTAGTGATCACTGAGTATGTGAATATCTGCATGCATAATGACTACATAGAGATTGTTGCTTCTGTAAGACATATTTAGGTAACTAAATATGCGTTACTATATATATATATATTTAGCTAATTTGTCCAAAAAGATGGTATCAATATTTTATCCATGCATATGCTACATATACCAAAATGCTAAATCTATTGGAATACTTAAATTGCTTAGTATTCTTTTATTCGAGTAACTTTATACCTCTTTAGCATATTTTGATTGCTATTTCAAATCAAATATTCATCAAATATTGTATTTACTGTAATTTGATTTCAAATCAACTTTTAGAAAGTATTATTATTATTATTTATGAATATGTATAATATGTATGCTTATTTAACAATTATTTCTGATACATTCTACATTTAATGTTGTCCCTTTCAAGGTGTGTCGGTCAGATGTTATGTTATGCTGTATGTTGCTTATATGTCATATTACATGTTTTCATTGGAAGCAAATCATTCAATGTCTTGGTTGAAGCCGTCAATCATGTCATTGAACATTACCTTTTTTTTTTCTTCAAAAAATGCTATTTATTTTACACTGTTTGCATGTTGAAAGCACAGATACTGTCAAAGTAGGTTATCAAAGTTTTAATAACAAAAGTAACTGATAAATATATATAATAGTGCGTTACGAGAGTTTCTAGATAGCATTTACAGTAATATTTTTTTTTTTAAATATGAAAAGGAATCTAGTGTGAAAGATGTTTTTCCTAATGGCCACTGCTTACAACGCAAGCAAAGGTTTCACTGGAATGATGTGAAACTGACTTAGCACTTTGCATGCTTCATTGAATGTTCTTGTTCACTTTGCGGCACAAACCGAACTGTACTTTTTTTTCCTTCAAACAAAACATATCAGCGTTGATTTACAGTGATCATAAAGTACTTCCTGATGATTTTCTGTGCTTCAGATTTGTTCAATGCCGTGTTACAATTCTGTGAAACATGTTAGTAGTGCATTGCTGGTACATCAGAGAGTTTAAGCAATGAATGCAAACACATACAGAAAACCAAATAGAAAGTTAGCTTTTGTGAGACTCTTTCAGATGGGATGGTTCATTATTTTCCAAACGGACTCCAGGGCATGCTACTTGCTGCAAAATTAACAGTGAGGAATAAAGACTTTGAAAACACTTCACATGTAAAAAAAACAACACAGAGTTTTTTTTGTTTTATTTTTTGTAAACATCCAGCGAAGGTCCAATCAGTCCAAACACAGAAAAGATTTTAAAAAAACACATAAAGTACTTCCTAGTTTATTATGGATAATTGGTTCCAGACCTGACCATAATAAGTACATTTCTGCAAAAAAGGATTCTTTCTTTATAAATTGAGTATTTTTTTGCATTATGTGGCATTATTATGGTATAGAAAACCTTTTTATGATTGTCTAAATACCTTATTTACAATATTAGAGCCCCCTAGAAATGAAATAACACCCATCTAGTCAGCTTTTCATTCCCATTATCCAACAGAGTAGATATAGTCAGAGAAAATGAGAAATTCATCCATCCATCCATTCATTTTCTTCCGCTTATCCGAGGTCGGGTCGCCGGGGCAGCAGCCTAAGCAGCGAAGCTTCCTTCTCCCCGGCCACTTTGTCCAGCTTTTCCCAGCGGATCCCGAAGTGTTCCCAGGCCAGCTAGGAGACATAGTCTCTCTAACGTGTCCTTGGTCTTCCCCGTGGTCTCCTACTGTTCAGACGTGCCCCCGGGGAGGTGTCAAGGAGGTTTTTCTGGCATAGTGTAGCATAATTATGGCATAGAATACCTGTTTCTGATTTCCTAAAATTTGTTTTAACATCCTTTGGTCTATCTAGACATACAATAACACCCAAATAGTTAGTTACCTTTACATTTGCATTCCCCAATACTGTACAGTAGACATAATCAGAGAAAGTAACCCAGACGCAATTAAAATTTGTGCTTGTGTGTCTTGCAGCAATTGTGCTCCAGTGTTGCAAGTGTTATTTTTACAATTATATTTTTTGTTATTATTATATTATTATGATTGTGGCTGCTAATAGAGATAGGATAATTTCCACCTATAATAAAAGCCTGTTGTTCCAGTGATCAAGGACTGGTGCTTGTCTCACCAAATAATTACTGACACTGTGATGAATGTACAGTACTACATTCACAATTAGAATTTGTCTCGTATGGCTTATATTTTTATTTTAGTTCATGTAACCATTTTGATACTTGAAAATGTTTTTTAGAGGCAAGAAAAATGTACAATTTCATAGTAACAATAATAATACATTTAATTTCATGACGTGGTTTCAGGCAGTCTTAAAAGTGGACTTATGGACACTTAAGGGCGGGTGCAGGAAGGAAGTTTCAGAGGGAGGGGGCAGCGAAACTAAAAGCTCTGTCACCCCAGGTACAGTCCTTTTCTACTGAGGGTGAGGACAGCAGGCTGGCTTCAAAAGAAGTGAAGGGGACCGGTTGGGGAGTGAAGGTGGAGGAGGTCTGTGAGATTGTGTAATTGTGTAATGCTTTGACAGTGAGTAGCAGGATTTTACATTTGTTTAAATATGCATTTATGACTAATAATAGGTTGTATTCAACCCCAAACCATCATGATTCATTAATATAGTATGTGTTTGAGGAACCGTGTTAGAGTGAATCTTGAAATTTGAGTCACGGTGTTGTCCTGCAGAACTGTACACTATAAAATAAATTCCATGGAAAAATGCTGCAAATGCCCAAAACCCACAACCCCAAAAACAATTGCATGAGAGAAATGCTGCAAGTTCAGGAAACTTGCCATATGCCAAAAAGAAGGACAGGCTGCAGTTGTTTTTTGCATTTGCAGCATTTTTCATTTGTATTTGTTTTTCGTTTATGTGATTGCATTGTTTTGCAGCATGCATCTGTTTTATGGTGTTTGTGTGTTTTGGGTTTTAGAGCATTTGAACACCGTGCATTTGCACAGTGACGTACAATGTTAAAGAGAAAAGTTCCTTGGAGTGAAGCAAACCGCTCCCCGGTCCAATTAGCTGCCATTAACAGCTGGTAACATACACCATCTAACATGGTTGACAAACAAGTTGAAAGGAGAACGCTTTGAGTCTGTTGCACACACATCCGTTGCAAACCCCCCCTTTTTTTTAAATAGCGCACATGCACAGCCTGTACTTTACAGATATCAGCTGTTATCCTGTCTAGCATCAGTCCCCAGGCACGACGCTAACAGCCGTCTCTACAAGCCAATTTACAAGGATTCTGGTCATGTTTACATTAGCCCTCTCTCAGTGCATGAAAAGAGCAGGGCCATGGTGCAGAATAGAGATGAGCAAATATGAATAATTCAGTTTTCCTCCTGGCTATTAACACGTTTGCCTTGAATAAAGTGATAATAGGTTATCATCTGTGAAATGGAAATTTCATAACAGAGACGGTGAGAGGAGCGTCTCCGGTTACACCAGAGGAAATTAATTTCACAGCACATCTGCTCCACAAAGCCTCGGCCCTTCAATGCTAAGTACAAGAAAATGTAGTCGTTCAGCTCTGCTTGCTTGGTAATTAGATTAGCAGGCTTACTTGAAGACGGGAATCTGTAGTCGAGTCAAAGGAATTAGGGTTCCCCATTATAGATACCTAATATTTATAATAATGAAATAAATTAGCCATTTGGGCAGACGTTCAAAAAACATGACTTTATCTTTTGATATTAGCCCAATAGAACGCTGTTATCCAGCGGATTACTACACGTATATAGTGTGATATAAGTATAGACATTTCTACCTCAATGCTTTTCTTTTAAAAGCTTCAGCACGTGTAATGAAAAAAAAACAGCTTTCTTCCACCACCTTTGTTAAAACGATAAATCAGTCTCACAATTGAAAAGTTATCGTGAGAGGATAAGGAACTGACAGCAGTGTAGACAGTTATGATTTTGATGGCTATCATCGTATGGAGGCCAAACGTGGTGTTGAGAGTGTCAAACCCCAAAGGGATTAAACACTTTGTTGCTTTAACGCCCCCTTTCCATTTGTTTCTATCATTTTTTTGTCTTTTGTTTGTTTGGTTCTATTGTTTACCGGTGGACAGCTGTAAATGATAAGAGATTGAAGGCACCTATCTGAAATGGGAATCAGCAATCCCACGGTATGGCTATGAGACTCAAAGCAGCCGACTTCAGCGTGGTGGAAAAAGTGGAGGAGAACATGTCTAGCTCCTTAGGGCCATTGCTTTCACCAGGTGGGCACCTGTTGGTCTCCATAGCAGGCATTGTGCTAATGTACATAATAACAAAAGAAGACAGACACTCCCCTTCTATCAATTATTTAATCAATCGGAGGTAACTCAACAAATACTATAGATTTGTTGGTGATCGTGGCCCAGTGCACAGAGTTTGGATGAGTTTGTTCCCCCATCAATCACCTTGGAAACGAACTGCGACAGAGACCACTGATCTCTGAAAGGTTTATGGATATATCATACCGCCAGGCTCCTTAAAAAAGATAAAGATGCCGACATATTATAATCATTAATATATCATGTTGTTTTGCGGTTGAATACGGTCTACTATTTGTCAATATGCATATTTAAGCAAATGATGGACATTTTTTTTGCCTAAATTAAGCATTATCGAGCATAAAAATGGCTAGATTCATTAAAATAAAGATATAAGGCATTCAAAATGATGGGGTCAGACGTTGATGAAATGTAGTATACACTAGACTAGTGTAGTTTACACTAGTCACTAGGGGCTCTAATTTCGTAGACTAGGCGCAAGCAAAGGTGCAATTTTGCAATTTTGTGCCACGTTTGTGCCACGTGCAGTGTGGTGTAAGTACACCTCTGTCCCGCCTACAGGTGCAAGTGGCAAAGACGGGGGAGAGAAGGCGTGACTGGGTTTAACACAGCCGGGTCAAACCTTTACCATTAAAATGAGCTCCTCTCCTCACCTTTAAATGTGCCGCCAGCGAAGCGAATTGCAAGTTTTGTTGAATGTGGATGAAGACAGCGGAAGACGACCAAACTTCTCCCAGACGGAAAATGGAGGTCTGCTCGCGTGACCATATATTTGGCCACTGCGAGTTTGGACCTCCACGGGCTGATGATGCAAAAGTGGTCTGGGAGGAGATTACAAGTATCGTAAATCAGGTTTCTCCTGACGTACTGAGAATCGTTGCCCCGTGAAAATAAACGGTTCAATGATGTCAGAAAAAGGGCAAAACCAAAACTATCAGAGCACCGAAGGCACATGGTGGCCACCAGTAAAGTAAGCATTTTTTCCCCACTAATAAAGACACTCATATTTAGTAACCTATATTTGTAAAATTAATATGTAATACAATATGTATATCTACTATGAATAAACAAAAACAATGCATAATGGGGATGAAATCCAAAGCAAATGTGCGTAAAAGACGCATTGCCAAGCTCGTGGTCTGGCCCTCGTCACTTGTGTTCGCATGTGAGATAAACTTGTATTACACATATTATTATGATCATTTTTGAAATTCTCGGTTACACAATCAAAGATGTCAATACGTTTGATAAACTGTCCGCCTGTTTTTCAGGTCCCCTAGGGAATACATTTATAGTAACACACACGAGCAAAAGTCTTATTTGTGTAATTAGTCTTCTATATTGGGTATTATGTGTGTAAAAGCGACTAGTGGTGTTATTTAATGTTTAGAGGATTCTAATAATGTAAACCCATCTTTAGAGCTGAATCTGATCTACTAATTACAACATGTCACTTCTATTGCATTGTTGAGCCCATATGCAATAATGATTAATAAATCATTGTAAATGTCAAACAAGCAGGAGAGTTTGGAGGGCGGAGAGCGAACTGTGTGTCAAAAATAGCAAGTTTATTAGGCCTATTGATTACTCGTGGTGGTCCCGGAACGTAACTACCGCAAAAGGCGGGTATCAAATGTGTAGTACTGCCTGTAGTAATATATTTTTAAGACCAAAAAATGGTGCAGTTCAAGGCCCTTTTTGCTCAACACACACAGAATTTAGATCACTACAGCATCTGTGGTTGTAAAGTTATCTCGTTTTCATTGCAATTCCCCGCAACTCCTCTCACTCTTGCTCCATCCTTTTACAGATTAAGGCAGTTGTGTTGTAAGGCACAGAATTAAGACCACATTGTCCTAAAGATATAGTCCAATTCACTGCTCTTAAATTTGTAATTTCACCACCCATTGCTGCAAAGCCCTGCTTCTCCATGAAAATCATTAAGGGCATCGTGGCCTGGAGTATCATCAACAATGACAGGTAAATATTTAGTCTCTCAGTGCAAGTAAGCTTGCCAAGGTCAAATGGCTGTGTAGGTGCTTTGCAGCTTAAGCTATAATGTTCTGTACGATCTCAGCAGAAAGAGACTGCTATGTACACAAACCCAAATAGAGCGGCGGGCAGTTTTGTGAATCAACTTATGGTGGGAAATGTGATGAGATAATGCCACATATAGGATACAAAGATAAAGAAAATATCTGGATATGAGTTTTCCTTCACCTCCATTACTTTTTATCATCTCCTGCATCAAAAACAGTGAGTACATCAGGGGATAAAACAATTGCATTTTGGAAAAGGTCACTTTAACCTTTTCCATGCTCATCAATTCATCACATCTTCAACAACTGTCTGCATGCTAAAGTTAAGCAATGCTTTTCCAAAAAAGAAATCATAAATTGAGTTTTTATCTTTTCCATTATTTCCACCCGCAGCCTCTGTCAACAAGGGGAAAATACCATTCTGTGTCACTTAAAGGGCAGTGGTCGTGGTGGCCGCACAGATAGGCTGCACAGGATAAGAAGTAAGTGAGTTCTTGTCTTGTGTGTCAACAACAGTCTTTATGGCTTTGAAGTAATAAATCATAAAAAAAAACCTACTTTGTTCCTAAACATTATAGATAAGAGAGTTAGGAATCAAAATCAATTTAACTTGCTGTACACAAGGTCCCGGTGTGACCTGCAACTGTTGAGTATCAAACCATCTCACCGTGCAGCTACTGTAAATGCATGGGTGTGGAGACTAGGGATGTCATCCTACAGTTGTATGAGTGATAGAAGTCATACTGGGTTCCAACATTTCTGCAAAAAAATAGGATGAAAAGAAATTGGATAAAAATGTAATATCAGATGGAGCCCAGTGTACATTCCATTCTATTTTATTCCGCTTATCACGATCCGGGTTGCGGCGGCAGCAGCCTCAGTAGGGAAGTCCAGACTTCCCGGTCTCCGGTGACCTCTTGCAGCTCCACCGGAAGGACACCAAGGCATTCTAAGGCCAGCTGTGAGAAATAGTCCCTCCAGTGTGTCCTAGGTGCCTTCCGGCTCAGCTCTCTCTTCACCACGACGGTCCGGTACAGTGACCGCATTACTTCTGACGCTGCACCGATCCGTCTGTCAACCTTGCGCTCCAACCGTCCCTCACTCGTGAACAAGACCCCGAGATACTTGAACTCCTAAAAACATACTCTAAACAAATCAATTTTCCCCATAATAAATAATGTAAATCCAATAAATCTGTCCCAGAAAGCAAAAAACATGTTTTTGCACTTACAATTATAATTTTACATTCAGTGCACAATTTAAAATGCCTTTCTGTTTTACCATAGGTTCAATTAAACAGTGTTTCTCGCTGCACGTCTCTTCTTTTCTTTTTTATCACAACAGCAAAATAACTTGAAATGGAGCCATAGAAAGTTGCCATTGCCAGCATTTTGTATTTTACTTGCACAATGGGGACAATAGATATATAGAATAGAATATAGAATAGATATAGATAGATAGTTAGATAGACAGCAAAAAGACAAACTGTAAAAAGAAGACGCTGTAACATGTATAACTAATAATAAAGCAAAGATTTGTCTTTAAATATATACAGTATGTTGTAGTCTTTTTACAAAATAAAAAATACATTAAAATAATAAAGTGAATGCACCCCATAATGTCAGAGTGTTCTCCCATTGGTTGCTAAATAGCATAGAAAATGGATCGGTGGATGGATATCTGAAATGCATGATAAATATAAAGTGAAGTTAGATAAACTTATAATGGGTACAAAACAAAGCTTTATCGGAGGCTGAAATGGTGACAAATAAGAGCAAAAGCCCGCACAATGCTGTTGTTCACACTTTCTAACATGATTTAGCAGCGGAGAGGTCAAACAATTTGGTACAAAAGAGCTGCATTGGCCTGTTGGTACAAACTTAAGAGGAAGTACGGGAAGGACCGACAATTTTAGGGTCAAAGGTAGATCTATCACAACAACAAATTTTACTGCACAATCATTGTCTTAAAGGTTATTGTCAAATTTGCTGAGATAATTTTTTAAATATATTATATGGCATAATAATAAGAGTACATTGTATCAGTGTATTATGTAATTAATTTTTAATAATCTGTGGGAAGTTTGTAATTTTGCAAACATCCAGTCATGGCAAACAGGAAAATAATCATCAGCCTTGTTTACTGTATTTTTCTCAAAAGCCCGCGTTCAGTACTACAAGCAAAGTTTTCCAACTGACTTTATATTACCACCCAAATTAGAAGAAAGCAGACGGAGAAAAAAAACACCAGCAGTGACTGACGCAACACAAACCGTTTACTGCTCTGTCTCGTCAAATTCACTGCGTACATTACGATGTTTACCAAGTACCTTTAGGTGGTTCTTACCTCCTTGCATGCACGGCTCACGTAGAGTATCTAACATGAATGCACCTTGCACGACCTCGGCAGGCAGCTCTTCCCCACGTACACTCGGATTCTCCCGGTTACGATAGACGTAGATGCCGCAGAAAGCCAGTACTGCTCCACCTGTCATATTTTGCCTTTCTCATCACATCTTTTGAACAAATGCGTCATCGGTGTGTTAGCATTGATGCGCTCACCTTGTTTATTCTGTTTAAAACCCAAATATTCTCACACTGGGGCTGTGAGACTGAAAAATATCGCTTTTGTGCCTTCATTCATGTTCAGTGCTCATGGGGCTAACTAGCTAGCACTAGCTAGCACTCCTTCATAGCCCCGCCTCCAAGTATTGGGACAAAGATGCGGAACGCCTGAAAGGAGGTCTCACTTTCTCAGTTCCGCTGTACCATAAACGCGCACAAACAAGTGATGAGTGAAGCCTGTCATCCAGCCTGTGTGACGAAGAAAGACGCCTCAGACGAGGAAATCAAGCACGCATGCATGCACATGTCAATTTATTAAGGGCAGCAAAATTCATTCATTCATTTTCTATGCCGCTTATCCTCATTAGGATCGCGGGTAATTATTGAAGTTTTTTTTATCGTTAGATTAATCGATTAATGGTTATCGTGACAGGTCTAACCTAAAGCAAAACAAACAGGGAAATGTTACATTTCTATGGTCATGGTGAAATAATGCCCACAGGCCCAAGTTATTAACCTCTTTAAAGCCCACAGAGGAGAGTAACGCGAGCCTGCAGTCAGACCTGGCTGTGGTCAGGGGACAGATAGCAGAGATAATAGAAGTGCACTTGGAGGAACAATGCACTGGTGTATCTAGGGATGGAGAAAAATAAGAAAACAGTTCCAAATAAAAAGAGAATAATCCCAAGCACAGATAATCGATCATAGACATCAAGAAAGGTGAGTAAGGAAAGCACTTTTTTTATTCTATTTGTAATAGAGTTTCTGATGCGTTATCCCTGCCCTGCGCAGCGTCTGGGGCTGGTGGGAGAGTGTGTGCAGCTCTGAGGGGTGTCGTGGACGCTAAGGATGCTGGTTCACGGAGGGTTCACCCATTACCCAGGCCCTGCAGCCAGCTGGGGGGCTAACCAGGATGATCAGCACGAGCCACAGTCTGCACAGGTCCCAATGATTTTCACATCAAGGCGCCTGATGTACAGCTCCTCCGTCTACCAATCGCTCTCCCATATCGATCCCCCCTTAAATGAGCCTTCCCCGCTTTGTACCATGAGCAATAATTAAAAAAGCAGCACATTGATTTTAACTAATATTATGAGAGATCAGGATGTGCACATGCTTACAAAACAGCAAAGCCTCCTCAGCTATACTGCCTGCAGCAAAAAAAAAAAAAACAAGCAGAAAGAGCAAAATGAAGAGGGAGCACTGATTAAATTCCAAATAACAAAAGGATGCAAAGATACAAAATTCAAGCACAGCAAACGCCGTTTGTTTGTCTTGTAAAACACACACAAGCCGACCAAAAGCTGTCTTCTGGTAGTGATACAGCCTGTGGGTACACTCAAATTCCTCCATGCACCATTTGTTGAATTTTAACTGGTTTTAAAGGGGAAATAAACATCAGTTGTGCCTCAAAGGTTTAAGGATTTAGTGCAACATATCTCCAGAAAGTCAAGTCTTCCGCTGGAACTTACAATGTTGGAACAACAAATACTTTTCCAATCGTCCTATGTTAGGGTGACCGTGTTTGATTACCAAAAACCAGGACATTCATTGAAATACTCAAATAAGACTCAAAGATGCCTTATAATGTTAGTACATTTAAAGTATGCCTCCCCTGTAGGGATAAAAAAATGTTATATTATTAACCATAACCAAAGACACAAATTGCAAAGGAAGAATGGTGAAAAACCGGCAGGAAAATGAGTCAAAAACACAAGAATTTGAGGTAAAATGCTTGTTAAGTTTTTGATTGTAATTAATCTGTATTTTCGGGAAAATTATGCACTCTAAAGTTGCAAAAACTTGGGAATTTTAACCACTGTTGTGCATGACATCTCTAGTTTTAAAAGATTTCAACTTGGCAGCCATGGGAGAACTAACTTTGGCCAAATATATTGCTTTTCTTTTAATTTTTGCAGCTTTTTGGTAACACTAATCCAAAAAGTCACCCACAGGGCAACCTTTCATGCAGCAGAGTACCCCAATGCGCTCAATTTAGTTACCCAATAAGAAACAATGAAAACCATGACATTTTCATTGCTTTCTTAAAAAAATCAAAATAAAGATGGACATACAGGACAGGACAGGGTAAGAAAAGAAACTCATCAAACGTGGGACCCGTTTGATGAGTTCAACACCTTAAAGAGGCTGTACATACGGCAACAACAAAAGGCAACAATTGCAAGGTGTAGCTATAAATTCAGATATCATCATAATATTTTTTGCAGAATAGCGACAGCTGTCAAATGATTGCAATTTTTAATCAGCTTAATCCTTTTTTAATCACGATTAAAAAGTATTTGCAATTATGCCTAAAATATGTCCGTTTTGCTGTATTTTATTTCCAGGAAGATAAATGACAGGATACGATTATATACTGTATATGTTTTATAGTTAGAGGTAGATCATTTTGACTTGTAACTTGCATGCCGATAAGTGCGTGCAAGCCTGATATACATGTAAAATGTACATAAATATTCATATTTATGAATAGATTAAAAACTCTTCTTCTTTTCCTTTCAGCTTATCCCTGCTAATACATATATATTTTATATATTCTCTGTGTTTATAGTAGGAGGAAGATTTTTTGTATGTAGTCACTTTAAAAGTAGTTTGCAGACTGAAAAAGTGTTTACTTTTACTATTATTACTTGTATTTTTTCTACTCTATTGGACAATGCAAATGTAAAGGTGAGTATGGGATGTGAGTTCATGTCTGGAGGGCTCAAATAATGTTATAAACTGTATTTAAGGTCGTAAATGTTTTACTTACTAAAAATATTCACTTATCACTGTCACACGTGGAAGCCATTAACCGCAATAAATGAGGGATTACTGCATACTTAAATGTAACAAATTGTACTTCCGCATGATATGTTCAAGTCCAAATAAAGTTTTGAGTGTCATAACAGAGAGGTGTGCCTTGCCACGATGCGCATGCATTAATTACGCAAAAAAACTTACATTTATTTAATGACGTCAAGTAGTTACTGCTGTTAACGTGTTCTTTCTGACAGCCTGACAAATAACACAATAAAATGAACACATGTATAAAATATTTTAATTGCTATCCTTTTTGATACGCCTGACAAACATGACGTTTCTATAGAATGTGCAAGACTGCATTGGTCAGAAAAGTTCCGTTACCCACATAACTCTGTGAACTTAATGTTCCTTCGGCAGACTTGTGGACTTTTATTTCTTGCTGCAACGACACTTTAAACGAAGGAAACCAAGGAGACACTAAATGCTCTCATCAGAGCTTTCTGCTGTGCTCCACTGTGTATTTGTGAAAACACTATGAGTGAAAATGTAGAATGATTATCGTCGCGCAACATTAAAGCCTCGGTCATAGAGGATTAACATATGCTTTGACGACACATTTAACGCGATAAGATAGTGTCACACATGGGAGCGCTGGGAGATCCCTGGTTGGTCTACTACTGAAAACACTGGCAGCCCTGAGAGGATACTTGGCTGTATTTGGCCACTGTGCCGCTAACACTCCAGGCCATTAAAGGTTCCTATTAAGTGACAAAGGCGCCGGAGACATGAGGCTCGACAGTTTCTTACACTTCTGTGGTACACAGGCATCCCATAATCTTTAGCATATGGTCTGCGTGTGTCGACAGGCATGAAATTACATCAAGGGCATTTTTTGATAACTGTCAATACGCTCACAAAGACGGTCAGTCTTATTGACGCCAAAGTCAAGGGTGTGTGTGTGTGTGTGTGTGTGTGTGTGCGCGTGGGTGTGTGTGAAGAGGGGGAGTTGTCTGGGCACGGTGACAGACCTGCAATGTCAGACAGATGCCAGTGAGGACTGATCCAGAGGGAGCCTGATCTTTATTGATATGAGTAAATTCATATTGATAAAGATTTAGATTGCTATGGATTGTTTTAAACGGGAGTATAATAAGGAAGTCCTCAAAATGGACTATGGTCACAGAGTGACTTTGTTAGAAAAATTATGACTTATTTATATTGTGTTTCAGGCTCATTTTTTACATTTTTTAAATGTACAAATTTTTAAAAATATAATGATGTCTTTCAAACATTAATAAAACTTTTTAAAACTTTTTTAAAAAAATTCAGTTCAGATGTATCACAACAGCCACTTAAAATTAAGTAAAAATGTCATGGACAGGTCACTTGAAGACTTCTCTAGAGTGGACTTGCAGAATGGCAGTATTCATTTATGCAATTAGAGTATGCTATAGTGCCACCTAGTGATCACTGAGTATGTGAATATCTGCATGCATAATGACTACATAGAGATTGTTGCTTCTGTAAGACATATTTAGGTAACTAAATATGCGTTACTATATATATATATATTTAGCTAATTTGTCCAAAAAGATGGTATCAATATTTTATCCATGCATATGCTACATATACCAAAATGCTAAATCTATTGGAATACTTAAATTGCTTAGTATTCTTTTATTCGAGTAACTTTATACCTCTTTAGCATATTTTGATTGCTATTTCAAATCAAATATTCATCAAATATTGTATTTACTGTAATTTGATTTCAAATCAACTTTTAGAAAGTATTATTATTATTATTTATGAATATGTATAATATGTATGCTTATTTAACAATTATTTCTGATACATTCTACATTTAATGTTGTCCCTTTCAAGGTGTGTCGGTCAGATGTTATGTTATGCTGTATGTTGCTTATATGTCATATTACATGTTTTCATTGGAAGCAAATCATTCAATGTCTTGGTTGAAGCCGTCAATCATGTCATTGAACATTACCTTTTTTTTTTCTTCAAAAAATGCTATTTATTTTACACTGTTTGCATGTTGAAAGCACAGATACTGTCAAAGTAGGTTATCAAAGTTTTAATAACAAAAGTAACTGATAAATATATATAATAGTGCGTTACGAGAGTTTCTAGATAGCATTTACAGTAATATTTTTTTTTTTAAATATGAAAAGGAATCTAGTGTGAAAGATGTTTTTCCTAATGGCCACTGCTTACAACGCAAGCAAAGGTTTCACTGGAATGATGTGAAACTGACTTAGCACTTTGCATGCTTCATTGAATGTTCTTGTTCACTTTGCGGCACAAACCGAACTGTACTTTTTTTTCCTTCAAACAAAACATATCAGCGTTGATTTACAGTGATCATAAAGTACTTCCTGATGATTTTCTGTGCTTCAGATTTGTTCAATGCCGTGTTACAATTCTGTGAAACATGTTAGTAGTGCATTGCTGGTACATCAGAGAGTTTAAGCAATGAATGCAAACACATACAGAAAACCAAATAGAAAGTTAGCTTTTGTGAGACTCTTTCAGATGGGATGGTTCATTATTTTCCAAACGGACTCCAGGGCATGCTACTTGCTGCAAAATTAACAGTGAGGAATAAAGACTTTGAAAACACTTCACATGTAAAAAAAACAACACAGAGTTTTTTTTGTTTTATTTTTTGTAAACATCCAGCGAAGGTCCAATCAGTCCAAACACAGAAAAGATTTAAAAAAAACACATAAAGTACTTCCTAGTTTATTATGGATAATTGGTTCCAGACCTGACCATAATAAGTACATTTCTGCAAAAAAGGATTCTTTCTTTATAAATTGAGTATTTTTTTGCATTATGTGGCATTATTATGGTATAGAAAACCTTTTTATGATTGTCTAAATACCTTATTTACAATATTAGAGCCCCCTAGAAATGAAATAACACCCATCTAGTCAGCTTTTCATTCCCATTATCCAACAGAGTAGATATAGTCAGAGAAAAGGAGAAATTCAGTCGCCGGGGCAGCAGCCTAAGCAGCGAAGCTTCCTTCTCCCCGGCCACTTCGTCCAGCTTTTCCCAGCGGATCCCGAAGTGTTCCCAGGCCAGCTAGGAGACATAGTCTCTCTAACGTGTCCTTGGTCTTCCCCGTGGTCTCCTACTGTTCAGACGTGCCCCCGGGGAAGTGTCAAGGAGGTTTTTCTGGCATAGTGTAGCAAAATTATGCCATAGAATACCTGTTTCTGATTTCCTAAAAATTTTTTTAACATCCTTTGGTCTATCTAGACATACAATAACACCCAAATAGTTAGTTACCTTTACATTTGCATTCCCCAATACTGTACAGTAGACATAATCAGAGAAAGTAACCCAGACGCAATTAAAATTTGTGCTTGTGTGTCTTGCAGCAATTGTGCTCCAGTGTTGCAAGTGTTATTTTTACAATTATATTTTTTGTTATTATTATATTATTATGATTGTGGCTGCTAATAGAGATAGGATAATTTCCACCTATAATAAAAGCCTGTTGTTCCAGTGATCAAGGACTGGTGCTTGTCTCACCAAATAATTACTGACACTGTGATGAATGTACAGTACTACATTCACAATTAGAATTTGTCTCGTATGGCTTATATTTTTATTTTAGTTCATGTAACCATTTTGATACTTGAAAATGTTTTTTAGAGGCAAGAAAAATGTACAATTTCATAGTAACAATAATAATACATTTAATTTCATGACGTGGGTTCAGGCAGTCTTAAAAGTGGACTTATGGACACTTAAGGGCGGGTGCAGGAAGGAAGTTTCAGAGGGAGGGGGCAGCGAAACTAAAAGCTCTGTCACCCCAGGTACAGTCCTTTTCTACTGAGGGTGAGGACAGCAGGCTGGCTTCAAAAGAAGTGAAGGGGACC
This sequence comes from Oostethus manadensis, assembly GCA_024372805.1. Taxonomy (NCBI): domain Eukaryota; kingdom Metazoa; phylum Chordata; class Actinopteri; order Syngnathiformes; family Syngnathidae; genus Oostethus; species Oostethus manadensis. Next base: position 852,894 of record QODF01000114.1, read on the forward strand.
GGTTGGGGAGTGAAGGTGGAGGAGGTCTGTGAGATTGTGTAATTGTGTAATGCTTTGACAGTGAGTAGCAGGATTTTACATTTGTTTAAATATGCATTTATGACTAATAATAGGTTGTATTCAACCCCAAACCATCATGATTCATTAATATAGTATGTGTTTGAGGAACCGTGTTAGAGTGAAGCTTGAAATTTGAGTCACGGTGTGGTCCTGCAGAACTGTACACTATAAAATAAATTCCATGGAAAAATGCTGCAAATGCCCAAAACACACAACCCCAAAAACAATTGCATGAGAGAAATGCTGCAAGTTCAGGAAACTTGCCATATGCCAAAAAGAAGGACAGGCTGCAGTTGTTTTTTGCATTTGCAGCATTTTTCATTTGTATTTGTTTTTCGTTTATGTGATTGCATTGTTTTGCAGCATGCATCTGTTTTATGGTGTTTGTGTGTTTTGGGTTTTAGAGCATTTGAACACCGTGCATTTGCACAGTGACGTACAATGTTAAAGAGAAAAGTTCCTTGGAGTGAAGCAAACCGCTCCCCGGTCCAATTAGCTGCCATTAACAGCTGGTAACATACACCATCTAACATGGTTGACAAACAAGTTGAAAGGAGAACGCTTTGAGTCTGTTGCACACACATCCGTTGCAAACCCCCCCTTTTTTTTAAATAGCGCACATGCACAGCCTGTACTTTACAGATATCAGCTGTTATCCTGTCTAGCATCAGTCCCCAGGCACGACGCTAACAGCCGTCTCTACAAGCCAATTTACAAGGATTCTGGTCATGTTTACATTAGCCCTCTCTCAGTGCATGAAAAGAGCAGGGCCATGGTGCAGAATAGAGATGAGCAAATATGAATAATTCAGTTTTCCTCCTGGCTATTAACACGTTTGCCTTGAATAAAGTGATAATAGGTTATCATCTGTGAAATGGAAATTTCATAACAGAGACGGTGAGAGGAGCGTCTCCGGTTACACCAGAGGAAATTAATTTCACAGCACATCTGCTCCACAAAGCCTCGGCCCTTCAATGCTAAGTACAAGAAAATGTAGTCGTTCAGCTCTGCTTGCTTGGTAATTAGATTAGCAGGCTTACTTGAAGACGGGAATCTGTAGTCGAGTCAAAGGAATTAGGGTTCCCCATTATAGATACCTAATATTTATAATAATGAAATAAATTAGCCATTTGGGCAGACGTTCAAAAAACATGACTTTATCTTTTGATATTAGCCCAATAGAACGCTGTTATCCAGCGGATTACTACACGTATATAGTGTGATATAAGTATAGACATTTCTACCTCAATGCTTTTCTTTTAAAAGCTTCAGCACGTGTAATGAAAAAAAAACAGCTTTCTTCCACCACCTTTGTTAAAACGATAAATCAGTCTCACAATTGAAAAGTTATCGTGAGAGGATAAGGAACTGACAGCAGTGTAGACAGTTATGATTTTGATGGCTATCATCGTATGGAGGCCAAACGTGGTGTTGAGAGTGTCAAACCCCAAAGGGATTAAACACTTTGTTGCTTTAACGCCCCCTTTCCATTTGTTTCTATCATTTTTTTGTCTTTTGTTTGTTTGGTTCTATTGTTTACCGGTGGACAGCTGTAAATGATAAGAGATTGAAGGCACCTATCTGAAATGGGAATCAGCAATCCCACGGTATGGCTATGAGACTCAAAGCAGCCGACTTCAGCGTGGTGGAAAAAGTGGAGGAGAACATGTCTAGCTCCTTAGGGCCATTGCTTTCACCAGGTGGGCACCTGTTGGTCTCCATAGCAGGCATTGTGCTAATGTACATAATAACAAAAGAAGACAGACACTCCCCTTCTATCAATTATTTAATCAATCGGAGGTAACTCAACAAATACTATAGATTTGTTGGTGATCGTGGCCCAGTGCACAGAGTTTGGATGAGTTTGTTCCCCCATCAATCACCTTGGAAACGAACTGCGACAGAGACCACTGATCTCTGAAAGGTTTATGGATATATCATACCGCCAGGCTCCTTAAAAAAGATAAAGATGCCGACATATTATAATCATTAATATATCATGTTGTTTTGCGGTTGAATACGGTCTACTATTTGTCAATATGCATATTTAAGCAAATGATGGACATTTTTTTTGCCTAAATTAAGCATTATCGAGCATAAAAATGGCTAGATTCATTAAAATAAAGATATAAGGCATTCAAAATGATGGGGTCAGACGTTGATGAAATGTAGTATACACTAGACTAGTGTAGTTTACACTAGTCACTAGGGGCTCTAATTTCATAGACTAGGCGCAAGCAAAGGTGCAATTTTGCAATTTTGTGCCACGTTTGTGCCACGTGCAGTGTGGTGTAAGTACACCTCTGTCCCGCCTACAGGTGCAAGTGGCAAAGACGGGGGAGAGAAGGCGTGACTGGGTTTAACACAGCCGGGTCAAACCTTTACCATTAAAATGAGCTCCTCTCCTCACCTTTAAATGTGCCGCCAGCGAAGCGAATTGCAAGTTTTGTTGAATGTGGATGAAGACAGCGGAAGACGACCAAACTTCTCCCAGACGGAAAATGGAGGTCTGCTCGCGTGACCATATATTTGGCCACTGCGAGTTTGGACCTCCACGGGCTGATGATGCAAAAGTGGTCTGGGAGGAGATTACAAGTATCGTAAATCAGGTTTCTCCTGACGTACTGAGAATCGTTGCCCCATGAAAATAAACGGTTCAATGATGTCAGAAAAAGGGCAAAACCAAAACTATCAGAGCACCGAAGGCACATGGTGGCCACCAGTAAAGTAAGCATTTTTTCCCCACTAATAAAGACACTCATATTTAGTAACCTATATTTGTAAAATTAATATGTAATACAATATGTATATCTACTATGAATAAACAAAAACAATGCATAATGGGGATGAAATCCAAAGCAAATGTGCGTAAAAGACGCATTGCCAAGCTCGTGGTCTGGCCCTCGTCACTTGTGTTCGCATGTGAGATAAACTTGTATTACACATATTATTATGATCATTTTTGAAATTCTCGGTTACACAATCAAAGATGTCAATACGTTTGATAAACTGTCCGCCTGTTTTTCAGGTCCCCTAGGGAATACATTTATAGTAACACACACGAGCAAAAGTCTTATTTGTGTAATTAGTCTTCTATATTGGGTATTATGTGTGTAAAAGCGACTAGAGGTGTTATTTAATGTTTAGAGGATTCTAATAATGTAAACCCATCTTTAGAGCTGAATCTGATCTACTAATTACAACATGTCACTTCTATTGCATTGTTGAGCCCATATGCAATAATGATTAATAAATCATTGTAAATGTCAAACAAGCAGGAGAGTTTGGAGGGCGGAGAGCGAACTGTGTGACAAAAATAGCAAGTTTATTAGGCCTATTGATTACTCGTGGTGGTCCCGGAACGTAACTACCGCAAAAGGCGGGTATCAAATGTGTAGTACTGCCTGTAGTAATATATTTTTAAGACCAAAAAATGGTGCAGTTCAAGGCCCTTTTTGCTCAACACACACAGAATTTAGATCACTACAGCATCTGTGGTTGTAAAGTTATCTCGTTTTCATTGCAATTCCCCACAACTCCTCTCACTCTTGCTCCATCCTTTTACAGATTAAGGCAGTTGTGTTGTAAGGCACAGAATTAAGACCACATTGTCCTAAAGATATAGTCCAATTCACTGCTCTTAAATTTGTAATTTCACCACCCATTGCTGCAAAGCCCTGCTTCTCCATGAAAATCATTAAGGGCATCGTGGCCTGGAGTATCATCAACAATGACAGGTAAATATTTAGTCTCTCAGTGCAAGTAAGCTTGCCAAGGTCAAATGGCTGTGTAGGTGCTTTGCAGCTTAAGCTATAATGTTCTGTACGATCTCAGCAGAAAGAGACTGCTATGTACACAAACCCAAATAGAGCGGCGGGCAGTTTTGTGAATCAACTTATGGTGGGAAATGTGATGAGATAATGCCACATATAGGATACAAAGATAAAGAAAATATCTGGATATGAGTTTTCCTTCACCTCCATTACTTTTTATCATCTCCTGCATCAAAAACAGTGAGTACATCAGGGGATAAAACAATTGCATTTTGGAAAAGGTCACTTTAACCTTTTCCATGCTCATCAATTCATCACATCTTCAACAACTGTCTGCATGCTAAAGTTAAGCAATGCTTTTCCAAAAAAGAAATCATAAATTGAGTTTTTATCTTTTCCATTATTTCCACCCGCAGCCTCTGTCAACAAGGGGAAAATACCATTCTGTGTCACTTAAAGGGCAGTGGTCGTGGTGGCCGCACAGATAGGCTGCACAGGATAAGAAGTAAGTGAGTTCTTGTCTTGTGTGTCAACAACAGTCTTTATGGCTTTGAAGTAATAAATCATAAAAAAAAACCTACTTTGTTCCTAAACATTATAGATAAGAGAGTTAGGAATCAAAATCAATTTAACTTGCTGTACACAAGGTCCCGGTGTGACCTGCAACTGTTGAGTATCAAACCATCTCACCGTGCAGCTACTGTAAATGCATGGGTGTGGAGACTAGGGATGTCATCCTACAGTTGTATGAGTGATAGAAGTCATACTGGGTTCCAAAATTTCTGCAAAAAAATAAGATGAAAAGAAACTGGATAAAAATGTAATATCAGATGGAGCCCAGTGTACATTCCATTCTATTTTATTCCGCTTATCACGATCCGGGTTGCGGCGGCAGCAGCCTCAGTAGGGAAGTCCAGACTTCCCGGTCTCCGGTGACCTCTTGCAGCTCCACCGGAAGGACACCAAGGCATTCTAAGGCCAGCTGTGAGACATAGTCCCTCCAGTGTGTCCTAGGTGCCTTCCGGCTCAGCTCTCTCTTCACCACGACGGTCCGGTACAGTGACCGCATTACTTCTGACGCTGCACCGATCCGTCTGTCAACCTTGCGCTCCAACCGTCCCTCACTCGTGAACAAGACCCCGAGATACTTGAACTCCTCCACCTGAGGCAAGACCTCACTCCCAACCCGGAGGGTACAGTGCACCTGTTTCCGACTGAGAACCATGGCCTCGGATTTGGAGGTGCTGAGTCTCATCCCAGAAGCTTCACACTCAGCTGCAAACCGCTCCCGTAAACGCTGAAGGTCACAGCCTGATGAGGCCATAAGGACCACATCGTCTGCAAATAGCAGAGACGAGATTCTAAGGTCACCAAGCTGGACTCCCTCAACACCTTGACTGCGCCTAGAAAATCTGTCCATTAAGATTATGAACAGAATCGGTGACAAAGGGCAGCCTTGGCGGAGGCCAACGTTACCGGAAATGAGCTCGACTTACTGCTGGCAATGCAAACCAGCCTCCTGCTTCGATTGTACAAGGACCGAATGGCATGTAGTAGCGGGCCACCAATCCCGTACTCCTGGAGCACCCCCCACGAGGGACACGGTCGAATGCCTTTTCCAGGTCTACAAAGCACATGTAGACCGGTTGGGCCAACTCCCACATACCCTCCAGTACCCTTGCAAGGGCAAGAGCTCCCCCCCGCAGACCCATCACCTCCAGGGGCAAGCATAAAGGTCTGGTGCCATGCGATTTGGGCCAAGTGTACATCCTTGGGAAAACAGCACAGCAGAATACAGTTTTTTATTGTTTATCCTATACGTGTGCATATCATATGTACTTTATTATATTAATATTATGCTCATTATTATTATCCATTATTATCATTTATGATATTCAAACTTTACTACTGACATAATGAGGAAATATTCTGAATCTAGTTTTAAAATTCAGCTTTGACAATACATAGGAAAAAATATTAAATCATAAGTTAATAGACCTTGGGCCGCATGGTGGATGAGTGGGTAGCACATTGGCATCACAGTCAGGAGGTTCAGGGTTCGAATCTCCGTTGAGCATCTCTATGTGGAGTTGGCATGTTCACGTGCGTGGGTTTTCTCTGGGTACTCCGGTTTCCTCCCACATTCCAAAAACATGCATGTTAGGTTAATTGGTAATTTTAAATTGTCCATAGGTATGAATGTGAGTGTGACTGGTTGTTTGTCTATATGTGCCCTGCGATTGACTGCGACTAGTTCAGGGTGTACCCCGCTTCCAGCCCAAAGCCAGCTGGGATAGGCTCCAGCATACCCGCGACCCTAATGAGGATAAGCGGTATAGAAAATGAATGAATGATTGAATGAAGAGACCTTGCTGGATAACACATACTGTATTACTAAATGGGAACACATTGGCATTAAATAAAACAAGAAATACTACAGGAAAATTCCACAGCTTGTTTGTCATAGTTATGATGTCAAAATAAGTTTTGTTTGTTTGTCAGGCTGCACGGTGGCCAATTGGTTAGCATGTTGGCCACACACTCAAGAGTTCTGGATCTAATTCAAATCTCTGTTGGAGTTTGTGTGGAATTGGCATACGTGTGTGCTCTAGTTTCCTCCCACATATCCAAACACGGACATTTTCCGGAATTAATGTGAGTGTGAATGGATGTTTGTCAATATTTGATGAATGAGGGATCATCGTACTTGCACCTGGCCAAAATATGAAGTGTGTCAAGAATTAAATGAACATTTTTTGGAATTCCACCATGGAGTTGTTCAATTACAAACGATATTAAAATTCAATAACATGTGTCTGGCTGCACAACCTGGCCCAACGTTGTGATGGCACATTCATCACCTAGTGAAGTGTCAGCATTAAATTAGCCCATCTATTATGACAGCAACATTAGTCATCGGGATTAGGCCTAGCCAAACAGATCCTTCCCCGATGCAGCCATCTCCTTCTCCCTATCGATCGCTGTTCCTCCATTACTAACACGGAGGCTATCTGCATGACATGGGCACACCTCGCATGTTGATGATGCTCTTGTCTGCAGGTATCGCAGAAGGAGGGCGCAAAACACAAGAGAAAAGAGGAGATAAAGAGGGACTGTACGCCGAGACTCTCCAGAGAGTGAAGGTATAATGAAGTGGTGGATAGGTTTCATGCGAACAACAGAAGGGGCCACTGCCGTAGTCAAGTGCTGTTAATATCTCCTCCATTCCTTAAGCAAATCAAGTTATCTGGCACTGCCTGTATTTCGATAAGAAGTGGATGAGGACCGTTTCAACAGCTTGATTTAGATGTTGGTCAACAGAATATCCAGATAGCTCAAGCACACATCTGAATCTTCTTGTATGTCTGCTTGTTTTCTCACCCAGTGGAACGCGCACGAAGACTGAGCAGGAGGGATAAAACCGGAGTGTTGTCTGCGTAAATCCCTCATTTCTGTGCCCTTGCTTCCAATGTCTCAAACATGCCAAAAGACATTACTTAAATAATGCCTGAAGGTATAACGCGGCTGATGGTGTCCCCCTTTGTTCAAATTGAAATGCATCAAATCCACTCTAATTCCACATTTCAGGCTTTGTAAATTGCCCTGTGCTCTGAAACGTAACCAAAGGCCTCAACTTTGTTTTAAGACTTTTTCCCTTTTTATTTCCTATTAATGTCAACTTTGTTTCATTCGGTGAAGGAGATACGGTGGGAGGGAGGATTTTTTTTTCAGATAATTTAAACTCTAATTTTGTCTTTCTTTTGATTATACTGGAGCCTTGTAGGCTGTAGCCGACTTGTGGGTGTTCAACTCATCAAACCTAACTTAAACATTTCAAACGTATAGCGCTTCTTTTATGTGCTTCAATCTTTGTCCACCATTTGAACAAAAGCCTGATTATAAGCACAACATGTAATTGTCTTTCAGTGTCTTCTAATCAGTCACATGAGTTGGTTGGCTAAATTTTTATGCCAGAAGCTTTTCCTGACACAACTCTCCCATTATTTGCGCTTGGGACCACCACTGGAGAGCTCCAGTGTCTGCGTGTTAGTTGGGAATCGAACCAGCATCGCTACGACACCAACACCAAAGCGTAATCCCAGACAGACTCAAGTATCTTTTCAACATTTATATATATGCAGCTTAATTTAAGTGCATGTGTGAGTGTACGCTAAAGAAAAAAACACTTCCATGAGCTGAAATCAAAAATATAAAACTTTTTCTACGTACACAAAAGGCCAGTCACTCTCAAATACATTACAAACTTTATAGAGAAGCCTTTTATTGTAGCCAATCTAAAGCATGCCTGTGCAATAATCATATAAATGCACGCTTATTAATAATCATCTAAATATTCCTTGCCTGTGATGTGGGTGAATATGAAAGCTCACAAACACAGATTTTCTCAGATTTGTGAACCTAAATAAACTTTAAATTTTTTTTTAGGTTTGTGAAAATATGGAGCAAATACAAAAGTGTAGCTTTTATATTTTTGTATATTTTTGGTGCATGTACCAAAAGTTCCCCTTGCCACTTAGTGATTCAATTTTTGCGACTTCATTCTATCATAAAATACAGTGGAACCTCGACTTACAAAAACCTCATTATAAGAACAATTTATAATACAAAAAGAGCTTTGAAGACATTTTTTTTCCGATTTTAACGAAAACATTAAAAAGACGAAAACCAAAATAGGAGTGCCGCCCAACAGCTTTAGCTTATTATGAATACAATACCACCAAATAAGCTGCCCTCCCCTGGGGCGGTAATGCACCAAAACAATGGATACCAACCGCCATAAAACTAATGAAGAAGATGAAGCTGCCCTCCAATTGGATATCTCCTATCATCCTCTCACTCCTAACAATGGCCAATCATATCGTCGCTTTGCTCAGTGTACCTGAAAGTTCCCGTCCATTGTTAAAAATTAAAATTAAAAAGTGTATTTATTGTATACAGTATTGTTGTAACTGTATTTACTGTATTTATTTAAATGAAGTTAGAGTAATTATCCTTATGTATGATTTCTGCCATTTGTCAAAACTCGCCGCCTCCTCCTCCACCATTAAGCTCACCTTGCTCAACCCAGAAGGTAAAGTGTAATTTTTCATAACAATATTTATTATTATTATTTTTCATTGCTTTTATTATTTTCTCATTTAAATAGTAATAATGTGAAAATTTCAAGACAATTATTTTAAATAATAATAATGAAATTTTAATTTAAAAAATTTCAAGACATGAAAGCCCCCCCGGAACGAATTAAGTTTGTATCTGGAAGTTCCAACGTGTTTTAAATCATAAATTATGCTGTTTTATAGTTTAATGTGGCCTATTATTAGTAAAAAAAACTTGCATGTACAATTTAATTGTACATATTTTTTGCAATAAAATGGCTAAATAAAAACACATTAAAAAAACACTACTATCCTACACTAGTCCTAGGTGTTGGTAATGTTACTGAAGTGTTCGGTGAGATACACATAAACGTCAGACTTGATCGACATAACAAAAGGCTTTTAAGATTGTTTCAATTACCTCACAACTGGCACAATATTTACTCTTATTATGTCTAATACAAGTAATACAATACAACTTGTATTACTTGTACAATACAAGTAATACAAGTGTATAGGTGACTATAGGAGTGTTATTTCATGTGTAGAGGGCTCTAATAATGTTAAAAAAACACATTTACTGATCAGTTTGATTGAGCACTTTCTCTTAGCACTTTTGATATAGTGGAGATGGAAAGACAGAAAAGCCCCATACATTCCAGAGAAAAACATTCCAAAGATCTTAAATATGCTTCCACAATACCGGACTGCATTTCAGTTCATTTCGGGTTTTCGTTCAGCTTCGGCTACAACAAAATTAAAATGTAGCATTAAAAATCATTTTACGGAGGCCTCTTACATTTCAGTTTCCCTTCTTTTAACTCGTTGCTCTATTACAAATCTTCCTCCTTGATCTCCATCATGTTTCTCTTGTGTAGCTATCAAATGCCCCCACCCCCATGTGTATCGACCACCTTCCTCCTGGAGATGATCAATAATGAGCCTTGAGACTGGAACAAAAACTGTAATTACTCACAATGCTACAAATTCCTCGGCAATAACAACTTACTTAATTCATTACTGAAAGAAAAAATCTCTATTGCAAAGATAAGAAGAGAGACAACACTACGTTTTTCAACTAACCCAACAATATGTTGGTATCTCAAGAATACCCTGCATTACCCACAGGCTTATTCATAGTATAGCAGCAAAAAACTTACTTTTACTTCATATTTTCATTATCTTTATGGAAAAAACAAACTCTGACAACAAAATATACAATCTCGTTTGAACCGCAACTGAAAAAAATGAATGGTTTTCTACCATGAAACAAAAGGTGAGCACTAAAACCTCTCATGATACAAAAGGGTGCGAAAGGATAACAAACAAGTGGGTAAGATTTGCTGCCTTTCAGCAACCCTCTTAAGTGGTAATGGGATAACCCTGGACACGTCAAGAGCCTATCAAACTGCCCCTCACATTCGACCCCTGGGTGAGACAGGAAGGGCCTGCTTTGTTTGTAGCAATTGGGTCCTGTGTGCAGGGCCGTAATGAAGTGACCTGAAATAATGGAAAGCCCTGGGCCCCACACAGATGATTTTTTTCTGGGATAAGAGCAGGGATCCTGATTCAGAGTCATAGTTCATTTCATTTTTGCCTCTGATGAGATCGCCTCTGTTATCTGATAAAATGGAGCAGCTATTACTGGCAGGGGCTCAGGCCGGCCAAGCGGGTAAAGTGCTGCCGACTGCTCCTAACAGAAATCCTATACACTCCACTTTGTCAGCAGTTTTGAATTTATTGGTGCTCGAGGTTGAACACCATGATAGGAATAATCTTGGCCCAACCAAGATTGACACTTTATTTCAGAAATCAATATTTACAATTTACTCCTTTCAAAGTTCATTCTAGGGGAAGATTCCATATTATCCTTTCCAAATAGGCTGATCATATCTCGCTCAACTCCTGGAATGGCCTTTCCAAAATGTGAATTTTTTGGTTTGAAAAAAAAAAATCAATGTCACTATTGTGGGCTTTAATCTGCCCTTTGATGACAGTAAATCTTTATCTTTTTATAGGCAAACGGCTGTGGGCCACTGACACCATTTCCTCCCAGAACAAAGCCCCTCGCCCCGAGTGGACGCTGGTAGATACATGGCGACCTAATGTGGCTGGACACGCCACAGACGGGTCATTAATCAGACACTGTGACAGCCACCTCTTCCCCAATCCAGCCCCAACTTCAGCCCCTAGACAAGCCCAGTCAACTCCTTCCCCATAGGAGGCCACGCAGCGAGCAGAGAGACAGGGGGAGAAGAGGATTGAATGGCCACTGAGAGGACATGGTTGAAACCAATGAGGAGGGACACTACAAAGCCAGGGTGAAAAGGGAATCAAGAGGAATGGATGTGAAGAATCAAAGATGCTCGCGATACACTGCGGTGGCCTGATTTTGAGCTGGAAGGAGTTATATCCAACAGCCCATCACAAATGTTCATGGATTATCCCAACCATCCCCTGAACTGTGTTAAGTAAATCTGGCCCCGGGATGAACTGGCAGATACAGCTCCTATTTCCACTGACATTTGTGGTTAATTCAATGTACTATTTAGCAGCAAAGTGACAAAACATGCTGATGTTATGTTCAAAGCTCACCAAATTGTTCATCATTGGGTAATGTACTTTTTTTGTAAACTTTGAAATTCGACCTAAATGATTACACTAAGTGACAGGCCACGATGAGCTTGATGGTGGGTTTCCCTTCGCAGACTGCTGCCCCTGTGACCCAGACCCGGAGAGGGTAATTGATGGATTAATGGGTGGACATGAGATAATACCTACAATAAACTGACTGTTAATGTTTAACCCAAAGGCTCCCAAAGTGTGGGGAGCTATTGGAGTGTGGGGTGCCACAAGGCTGCCAAAACCGTGAATGAATTATCAGTTGAATCATCAGTTGGAAGAGTATGAAAGGAAACCAAGTTACAGGACAAACACAAACGGACAATTTATATATTACTAATTTCTTTGGAAAAGGCTGCTCTTTCATGGGGCGTGCAAATGCAGTGCAAATGTTAAGGTTGAGTTGCTTTCTTAGCCTACACGTATTTTCCTCTTGCACTGGCTCTATCTTGTTTTACCTGTGTGGTACACCGAGGGGTTTGTTCTGGTGGAAGGAGGGGGGGGGCTTGCTACCCTAAAGTTCAAACAAATTCACCTTAAAGACACACAGGTAAGGCTCTGAAAATAAGTAACATAAATGATTAAAAAATATTTATTAAAACATTGAAAAATAGTTGAAGGCCGTGATGCCAGAAGATAAACTGAGACAACCTAAATTTTGAAGGAAAGTGTTTATTTCTACATGTAGAGGTTTTGTGCTTTAAAACCAAGTTTATTAAATCCTAAAAGTGCAGAAGAAACAATCCAAAAGAGGCCTGCTAGGTTTAAAACACAAAAACAACCAAGTAGAAAGTAAAACCAAAGATAGTTACCTGGGGCCACTAGTGGTGGGCAGACTACTTGGGGTGTGCCCAGGGGTGCTACCTCATATTTACCTGGGTGGACACAGCAAATGAAAAGTGCATAAAAAATACACGTGATCCTAGTGCACTACATCACATGCGGGGGCGGGGAACCTCACCAGCGTGCCTAACTCAACCACCAGAGGCACCCAGCGTCTTCAATGGGTTGCTGTGTAAAAAGCAAAGGTGGGTGGTAGAGATACTCAAACCTGACTTCCATGCCAATATTATCCTGCACTGCATTACCAGTACCGTTATCAACTAACGTCACAGCACTTCTCTCGAACTTTCAGGCCACAGCTCGTGTGGTGAATGAACACATTATGCTTCTTTTCCTGTCATGCCGCTTGGTGCATTTCACAAACACTGCTTGTGCAAATTAAAACAAATACTGCAATATAGAAAATGTGCCATATTTATTTGAAACATTTTGTCTTAATAAAAACTGTCAGTAAAAAAACATGACCAGTATTCAACAAATAATATGTTCTACAAGTTAGTCTTAATAAATTTACAAATAAATAATAAGGGGGCTGCATGGTGGCTGGGTGGTTAGCACATTGGTCAGGAGATCTGGAAGACCTGGGTTCAAATCTCCGTTGGGCATCTCTGTGTGGAGTTTGCATGTTCTCCCCGTGCGTGTGTGGGTTTTCTCCGGGTACTCCGCTTTCCTCCCACATTCCAAAAACATGCATGTTAGGTTAATTGGTGACTCTAAATTGTCCATAGGTATGAATGTGAGTGTGACTGGTTGTTTGTCTATATGTGCCCTGCGATTGACTGGCGACCAGTCCAGAGTGTAGCCCGCCTCTCGCCCAAAGTCTGCTGGGATAGGCTCCAGCATCCCCGTGACCCTAATGAGGATAAGCGGCATAGAAAATGGAAGGATGGATGGATAAATAATAAGGCTAGTAATGCGACAAATTTGGTAGACTGCACATGTCTATGTGGCACAAGTATCTGTATGAAAACAAAGTAAAGTCCACAGTATGAAACAAATACAGTAAGTGAGATTATAATCATGTCTTGTTGAGCTTGTCACTCATTACAGCAGCATGAACAAAAACCTATTATGTTAAAGGTATTAAAGGAGGACGCCTTCCTCCCTCCTTGCATAACCAGCACTTCCATTGCAAATTGCATATTTACAATCCAAAGGCAATACTTGGATATAATTCCAGACTGTGGATATACCGAGCCAGATATCCTCACCTCATTAGGGTCGCGAGTGTGCTGGAGCCTATCCCAGCTGACTTCGGGCGTGAGGCAGGGTACACCCTGGACTGGTCGCAATATGAACCTATATAATACCAAACTATACGACATCCCCAGTGATTGTCATGTCACGGCTCTCATGCAACTGCATTATTTGCAGTATCTCTGTGTAAAAAAGGCTTTTGGAATCTAAATTATTATGAGCCGGTCTACATGTCAGTCAATACATACAGTAATGACATTCTTAACAAAAACGTTATTTCATGTCTGCAAAACTGCCACCATCATGGCAAAGAGTTTATAGTCTTCATTTTTATACCACTTATTCTCACTAGGGTCACTGGTGGAGCCTATCCCAGCTGACTTCAGGAAAGAGGTGGCTTACACCCTGTACTGGTTGCCAGTCAATCACAGGGCACATGTAGACAAACGACCCTATTCACACCTAGGGGCAATTTAGAGTCACCAGTTAGGTTAACATGCATACTGTATATACCTACAATATGCCTATATATATGTATATATATAAGCGAACATGCAAACGCCACATATATACTGTATATTCCAACCCAGCTCACCAGGTTATGAGGCAGACGTGCTAACCTCCTTTTTACCCTTCTGTCACNCCATGGTTCTCAGTCGGAAACGGGTGGACTGTACCCTCCGGGTTGGGAGTGAGGTCTTGCCTCAGGTGGAGGAGTTCAAGTATCTCGGGTTCTTGTTCACGAGTGAGGGAAGGTTGGAGCGTGAGGCAGGGTACACCCTGGACTGGTCGCAATATGAACCTATATAATACCAAATTATACGACATCCCCAGTGATTGTCATGTCACGGCTCTCATGCAACTGCATTATTTGCAGTATCTCTGTGTAAAAAAGGCTTTTGAAATCTAAATTATTATGAGCCGGTCTACATGTCAGTCAATACATACAGTAATGACATTCTTAACAAAAACGTTATTTAATGTCTGCAAAACTGCCACCATCATGGCAAAAGAGTTTATAGTCTTCATTTTTATACCACTTATCCTCACTAGGGTCACTGGTGGAGCCTATCCCAGCTAACTTCAGGAAAGAGGTGGCTTACACCCTGGACTGGTTGCCAGTCAATCACAGGGCACATGTAGACAAACGACCCTATTCACCCCTATGGGCAATTTAGAGTCACCAGTTAGGTTAACATGCATACTGTATATACCTACAGTATGCCTATATATATGTATATATATAGGCGAACATGCAAACGCCACATATATACTGTATATTCCAACCCAGCTCACCAGGTTATGAGGCAGACGTGCTAACCTCCTTTTTACCCTTCTGTCACCCTTGTTAATGTTCACATTTATTGATAGTGCAGCTCTTTCATTTGGACTTCTTCTCTCTTAATAACATACAAATACCAGGCTCAGCTGTCTTTGAAATGCTTGGTTGCTTGGCAGACATCTGCACAAGTCATGAATCGCCTGTCCTGCGACACTACAGCAACTTGTAGCTCATGTCAAAATGCCAACTTAAGAGCAAACCATTTTATTCCAAATGTAATTCCAAGTACTCTCATATTGTGAAATGTTGATTTCCTGGATGCTGTTTTATTGAGCCACAGAAAAGCGATAAGAAGACGCATTAACACAGATCATCACATGTGAACCCTCAAAGGTACAACCTGATGCAGTTATAGGAGAAATAACCAATCACAACTTTGGCTTCACTGAAAACCTTAACATGATTTGCAGGTAAGTTAGAGCCCAGTGAGCATGTGTGTTATCCAATTTTCAGTGTTCTTTGGGATTGAAGTGATGTTCCAAATCCTCTTATGGGCACAACTAATGCAGTTTCGATTGATCAAAGGTTTGAAGGAGGACCATTTTCTCATTGTCTGCTGGGTGCCTGAGGACAGCATGAGGTAAATGTATATATCTTTTATACATTTTACAGAATATGAGGGCAAGAATGGGTTTTTGTACATGCACAAAGGATATTGCATGCTTCTTTCCATCTACAGAGAGCCCTTTCTAGTATAGAAACCCAACTTTACTGTAAAGCCTGGCGGATCAAATAAAATACTGCTCTCCTCTGTATTGACTGAGTGAAATGAAATAATCTATGATGCATGAACAAGCTCTAAATGAAATAATAATGTCCTTTGCGGTGAAAAACGAATTGCCGGTACAGTAATTGAGCAGATTTATTTCCACCCTCTAGAAAATGAGGATAGGGAGGCAGCGGTAGTCTGGTGAAAACTGCCCCGCTATTTTATTTAATCTCATATTGGAGGAATTATTGGCTGGTAATCTATTGTTAAACACCATTTAGGGTGATGGATTGAGAGCGTCAAGCTTACCCCCCACGTAATCAATTCATATCTCATTAGCACGTATTATTTATGATTCTCATAATGTCCCAGTGGGAACAAGGCTGGGGGAAAACCAGCCCCACTGGAGGCCTCAGCTGCTGCTAAAATGAAATGTGGCATACTGTATCTGATGACTCAATCATATATTATCTAGAAATATCACTAGGGATACAAAATTGAGTAGTTTCTGGCCATTCCATAAAATAATACTGATCACTTTGGGTTAGTGACGCCTCATTAGGAAGAAAAAAATATATAACATGTTTCTCACATTAGAAAAATACAATCACAGTATGTGAGCTTGATAAACACACAAAGAAAAACTATTATTGGGCCCACTAATGTAAGTGTCAGAAGCCGATATTGATGCGCAACAATGCTGACTGCAGTATGTTTGCTTTTCATGAGAAAAGTAGATGGAAAAATATAAAATGCAGGTTAGGGTGCTATCATTATTGAATAATTGACACACAAGCACTAAAGAGTAATTAAGTACAGTAATTAGTTAAATTAGTCAAATAAATAAAATAAAAATAAGTGATATATCTTATTTAAGGGTGTGCAAAGTGCGGTCTAGGGGCCACAACTGTTGTTGTTTTTTTGTCCCTTGGTACGTTCTAAAAATAGAACTAAACAAGAAAACCTAAAAAAAAAACAGCAAAAATAGAAAAAAGATCAGTAATTTTCCAAAAATAAAATAAAAATATTATGAGAAAAATTCATTCATTCATTCATTCATTTTCTGTACCGCTTATCCTCATTAGGGTCACAGGGATGCTGGAGCCTATCCCAGCTGGCTTTGGGCGAGAGGCGGGGTACACCCTGGACTGGTCGCCAGTCAATCGCAGGGTAATTATGAGAAAAATGTCCAAGGTAAAAGATGAAATATTTAAAAACACCCAAAAAGTATAATGTAATAGGGTAATACTAATACACTTTGTCACCAATAACACAAAGCTGAGATGCAGGCTGTTTAATCTATAAATATAAAAAAAAAATGTCTCGGTATAGCTACATGGGTTGGTGTAATAAATGTAACAGTGGACCCTGCATCCTTTGATTTTTCAGTATACTGCCCTCAGTGGAAAAAATGTGGACACCCCGGAACTGTATCATGTTGCGTCACCGCCAACATCATCATTAGTATGAACAGTTTAGTGTAAGTGTGCAAATGTCTGTCTGTTCCTGTAAAATAACTTCATCATCATCACACCAGAGGTTTTTGTAACAAAAAATATACTGATATTACTAGTTCATGGCTGGTGAGGCACGACTCCTTTGTTTCTTGTTTTTCTTTTGTCAATAATACCGGTAATAATAACAATAACAAACAAAAAGAAAAAATAAGGGGTTTTAATTTCGTACACCAGGCGCAGGCGAGGCACAACTCTGCCACGCCTCACCTGCGCCAATGGGGCGTGTTCTAGTGGCATTTTGCAATTTTGTGCCACTCTGTCCCTCCTACCGGCGCAAGTGGCAAAGAGGGAGGAGAGAAGGCATGACTGGGTTTAACACAAATCTTCACCAATCAAATGAGCTCCTCTCCTCACCTTTAAATGCACCACTGGCAAAGCGCATTGCAAGTTTTGTTGAATATGGCCAAAGACAGCGGTAGACGGACAAACTTCTCCCAGACAGAAAGTGATGTTTTGGTCTGGAAGTTTCAAGTCGCAGTGGCCGAATATATGGTCACGCGAGCAGACCTCCACGGGCTGATCATCCAAAGGTGGTCTGGGAAGAGATTACAAGTATCGTAAATCAAGTTTGCCCTGACATACTGAGAACCATTGCCCAGTGAAATGAAACGGTTCAATGATGTCAAAAGAAGAGCAAAACAAAATCTGTCAGAGCACCGGAGGCACGCGGTGGCCACCGGGGGCAGCCCCTCAACCAGTATGACACTGAGCTCGGTGGGTGGCTATTGCGTCTTCCACTCTCTCAGCTGTCAATATTGAGGGTTTTGGTGGGGTTGAGGTTGGTATTACAGGTAAGGTAAGCATTTTTTCCCCAGCAATAAAGAAACTCGTATTTAGTGACCTATATTTGAACCCCGTGTAATATTACCAAAAAAAGACGATGCATAACAGGGATGAAATCCAAAGCAACTGTGCGTAAAAGATGCATTGCCAAACTTGTGGTATGGCCCTTGTCACTTGTGTTTGCATGTGAGATGAACTTGTATTACCCAATTAATTACACACACCCATCGCTACGCGCCTGTGTCTACCAAATTAATAAATATGCTGTGCCTGCCCAAGAATTCACATGTATTAAAAGTTTAATTTTCAAATACTTCTTAGTCCCATTTATGATTAAAACTGAATTGTGGTCTTTTCTTTTTTATTACATAACGTACATATGTCCTGTCTTTCTATTCCCTTCTGTGTAGCTTGGATATACAAGCCTCCATCTTGACAGTCAAATAAATTCATGCATTTAGCAGTGCATACAATAATGTTGGTCATTTAAGGAGGGGAAGTTAATTTTAATTTTTCCAGCCCACATTATAAATGTGTTTATTTGTATGTAAGTTCTACCCTCCATTCCTAGTTGTTTTTCCACAAAGACAAAGTCGCTGGGGATCGGTAAACTCTCCAATCAGTTGAGAACAACGGAATGGAAAACTTGGAAAATGCTCCAGTGGAGGTTTACACTTCAAGATCATTGATTCGGTCATTTCACTATCAATCAAAAAATCATCATGCAGAAGCTGATCGTCTGGGCCAGCCCACTTCTCCATATACTTCTCCTATATGAGTGTTATTTCATTTCTAGGGGGCTCTACTATTGTTTAAAAAAAAGTATTTAGAAAATCATAAACAGGTTTTCTATGCCATAAAGATCCCAAACTATGCCAAAAAAGATTCCATTTACAAAGAAAAAAAATCATACTTTGCAGAAGTTCACTTATTTTTCTTGTAAACCCAATTATCCAAAAAACAAGGGATTACTTTTTTTGCGTTTTTGGTTGTGGATCATTTCTGTTTGGACCATTTGGATGTTTGCTGTGTGATTGTATACAGTATATACTGTACAAATATATATGTATGTGTTTATATGTATTTATGTGTGTGTGTGTGTGTGTGTGTGTGCAAAAATAGGTTTAACTAAGTACAGAACTACAAAAATATTACATTTATAACAATTTTTCAAAATTAAAAGTCAGCTGGGATAGGCTCCAGCATGCCCACAACCCTAATTGGGATAAGCGGTATAGAAAATGAAAGAATGAATGAAAAAATACATATTACATTTGTAAATTAGGAATCCTGCTCCACGTCACATCCCACAGTCAATTATTTATTTACAAGAAAAGTGTATTCACATAAAAATATATTAAAGGCTTTCAGGATGTGAAAAACACTTAGCTACACAAAATGCTTGTGTTTTGTTTCACTGATAATGAGTGTTTTAGGGTCTACGTGTAAAATGTGTCTTATGAGCGACAATACTGCAACAAAGCAAAGAGGGCTCCCAAGAAAATGTGCTGATAAGCCGGAAAAACATGATTACAGTGGATGTTCGGATAGTCATGGGTTGTCAATAATGTACAACATAAACTGACACAAAAAAGACACAAAAGAAATATCCAATCAAAGAAGCAGGCCTAGATAATAACTGTAAAAGCGAGTGCTCTCTAAATGACGATCGCTGAGATGTTCTGAAAATGAAAAAAGGCACATGGATTTTTTGTTTCTTTTCCCCAACACACTTGAGAGGTCTTAGGACTGAGATCTGAGATCAATATCCTGGACAGGAGCATGCTGAGCTGCATGAGCTTTTCCTCTGTTCACTGAGCCAGCACTGAAAAGGAAAAGTGTCATATTGTGATCTTTATCCAGTAATGGTCCTGACACACAGTCAAGTGATATATTTGTCTGCTTGTTTGCTTCGGGGCTCGGTGGCTGTCCGCAGTGTGTGGCACAGCTAACATCTGTGCTCAGCCCCGGCAACACCTGACTACTGTACAGCAAAAGCTCAGATCCAGGGGAGTAACAAGCAGACACACAATTGCAGGCGAGTTATGTCCAATTTGAACAAAGTAGTCAACGAATGGATGGATACCGATAATAAGTTCCGCAATCAGTCGATGTTCGTTTCCTGCATCCAAACAAAACAAGTTGTTCAGCTAAGCAGATGCATGACCTGTTCCTAAAAAAAAGGTAGAAGCCAACCCGTCTGCCCCCACTTGACACTCTTCCTGAAGACATGATAACCTCTGAGTGGCGTTTCACTGCTTTAATATAATAGACCTTCCCAGACATCTTTGATGTTTGCAAAAAAAAAGTTGTAATGCTTGTTTGGTGGGTGGAACTTCGCTTCTCACACGTCATTTTACTTTTACACTACATTTCTAAACCAATGGTGTCCAAAGTACGGCTCAAGGTCCATTTGTCCGCCACACATTGTAAACATCAATTTTTTTTTTTAAAGAGCAACAATTGGAAACTATAGCAAACAGCCACAATCCTTTGTCAAGAAAAACTTTTTTATTATTATATTGTTCCCTAAGTCTTCCACACCTAACTTATTGTGTGGAAGTGTGGGGCAATAATTACAAGACCACAATAGAGCCGTTATTTTATTCACAAAAGAGGGATTACGAATAATTCAAAAGGCGGGGTATCTTGATCACACCAATTCGCTTTTTTCCAAATCAAAAATTCTAAAATTACATGATCTTGGAAAACTGTACACAGCAATGTTTACGTTTAAAGCATTTCATAACCTATTCCCGAATAATATTCAGAACATTGTTTCTCACAGAGATCAGCCGTATGATTTGGGAGGTCTAGGGAACTTTGATACCCCACTGGCAAATACTACTTGGAGATGTTTTTCTTTGTCTGTCTGTGGGGTTAAGCTGTGGAATAGTCTGGGACCCGAACAAAAGAGATCTCAGAACATTTGTTGTTTTAAATGTTACATAAACAAAACGTCTTGTTACAATACAAAGACATAGAGGCTTAATTATTTTCATGTTAATTTTATGGATGGGTACTATTATATAGTACTTGGTTTTTCTGTTTCTGGTATTATTATTGTTTTTTTTTCTTTTTCAATGCTAATAATAAAAATGTATATATTTATAATTGTTTTGACTGAAAAGAATAAATTAACAACAAACTGGTGCATGTTGAATACAGAAAGTGAATATGTGTACTAGCAATTGATGTGGGATGTAGAGGGGGTAGGACTGAATAAGCTCTGCTTCTTCCTGCTCCTTTTCGTACATGTGGAATTGTGAAGTGTGATGTGAGGCACTTCAAGTAAACCCTATGTATGTGTGAAATAAATTCAATCAATCAATTAGCTTATGTGCAGCATTGTGGATAAACAAATACAATTGAAGTTCTGTGTTGTAGATCGCATGTACGTTCTGGAAGGAAATGAATTCATACTAAAAACTTGCTAAGATAAGAGCAGTGAAGAAAATGTGGTAATTATCACATTTAAATAGATTTAAAGCAAATAAAAAACAACTTGCTCTGTTGAGACTTGAGTACTTTCAATTTGGAGGAGCTCTATGAAGTCACACTACAAATATTATGCACACAGTCCTGCAGCTCCATTAGATGCTTTTGGCAATGATATCAAAGTATACAGCATTCCACATAACATACGTAAGGTGGAGCTAACCCAAAAGACAAATGAGAGAATGTGTTGAACATGCATATGTGAGAACACCACTAGGAGCTGAGTTGG
Organism: Oostethus manadensis; assembly: GCA_024372805.1. Lineage (NCBI taxonomy): Eukaryota > Metazoa > Chordata > Actinopteri > Syngnathiformes > Syngnathidae > Oostethus > Oostethus manadensis. Next base: position 874,584 of record QODF01000114.1, read on the forward strand.
TGCTTCAACTGTTTGAGCTGCTCAATAAATTCAACAGTTTGTTTTCCAAGTAAATATACCATTTCCAAAGAAATGCAACATGTTCAATGGTCTGATTAAAAAACATGCAATTCGTTTCAAAGCGACTTTTTGGATACTGTCAGTTTGACTGACTGCAGACATTCATCTTCATTGCAAGCTCCCTAAAACAGAATGCCCAGTACCCGCAGCTATTGTAAATCATCACCTGGTTTACAGATAATCCACAGTGTATATTCTCTGTGTGTTTTTTTAAATTAAAAACACAGTCCTAAAAAATATAATCTTTTATTTAATGCTTGATGCACTTGTGTACAACCGTTTTGCACGGGAGTTTTTTCTTTTATGTATTTTTACAGTATCTTGTGCACGTGGTTTTACAAGTGCGGCTTGGGGGCCATTTCTCGGGCAACAGCTTGTTTTTAATTGGTCCTCAGCAAATTGTAATATTGAAATAAATGCTTTAATAATAAACTCTATTATTATGAATTACACGGCTCCAGCAAACCCGCGACCCTAATGAGGTAAAGCGACATAAAAAATAAATGAATGAATGAATAAATATTCTTATTTGCAAAATGTGGATGTTTTGTTAAGAGCTTAGCACATATTGAACATTGGATTGCTTTTATCATCTTCATTCATTCATTCATTTTCTATATCACTTATCCTCATTAGGGTCGCAGGCTTTTATCATCTTTAATGTACAAAATGTATGAAAATTAGGTAAACTGGAGACTCTCAATTGTCCAAAAGTATGAATGTGAGTGTGAATGGTTGTTTGCCTATGTGTGTTCTGCAACTGGCTGGTGACCAGTCCAGGGTGTACCCTGAATGTGGCCCACCTGGTACAGGCTCCAGCATAGCCCTGCAACCCTAGTAGGGATAAGCAGCATTGAAAATGAAGAAATGTATCAAAGTGGACCCGGCATCTTTCAATTATTTTCTATGCGGCCCTTGCTGGAGAAAGTTTGGACACCCTTGGCTAAATATTGTATTATACAAAACTGACATCTACTGGCCACACAAGGTACGTGGGCACTCTACAAAAAGCATATCATTGTGTGCTTTACATTGGAATAAAAAAAATGTGTGCACTGCATGTGTTTCTATTGTATCACTTTTTTTAAATGATATAATCCTTACACACAAACTAAATATTTACAAATTAGGCACCTTGTTGGGGTGATAGGATATTTAAAGATGTCGTGCATATTGTATTGTTGCTTTCCATTACTCCAGAATCTGAGAGGCATCTGATAAGTTATTCATAAAGCACCATTACTCCTCATGCATTTTTAATTGGCCAGACGTTGCCTTTATGCCACGACATAAAGCCTTTAATGAATACTTACTATCCAATTATTAATGGCATGGGCAGTCACTAATAACCTGAAGATTCCACTGCACAGTCACAACTTGCATGATTTGTGCAGCAGTTACCCGCAGTATGTTTAAGGTGATAATTGTTGTACTTACTCACGATACTTAGACAGGCTTCCATTATCTTCTCCACTTAAGGTCCCAGCTGGCTCTGCATCTTCACCACTAAACAGAACTGGTGACTCTGCACAATACCTCACCTCATTTGTTCCACATTTGGTTTTCAGAGTCTTTTTTTCTGCAAATCCTTACTTTAAATGTCAGGGACGTTCATCACCGCCTTCCAATATTCTGCAGCTACTGTCGTATTTGAACGCTCATAAAGACTCTCCGAGTTATTTCAAAATGCCCTTCAGAAATGTGCCATATTCTGTATGAATTAATGTATTTATTAGAAATGTCCAATTATTGGCCTGATATTGGCATAAAAATATAATATCAGTATGTATCAGTATTGGATTTCCTTTTAATTTAAACAGATTGAAATAAATGCTGTATATTGGCCTACAGGCTGCTGTATTTTCCGGCGCACAAATGATGAAATATCATACCGCGTAGGTGGCTCGCTCTGTTCCTGACTAACGTTATGTCTGTGGCGTCGCTTTTGGATTTTAAATTTACGATTTGCTATTACTGCAAAGCGTTGGTTATGCGAGGCGGAACCAAGACTTCTCCCATCGATACTTTCAATTCACAGAGTAAAAGCCATCAATCGGACAATCTCACTGGTTAACCAGTCCTTCACCAAACTTGTGGAGTTCTTCAAGCCACACTTTGCCATGCCCAATCGCAAGTACAATATTTCTGCTTACGCAAGCCAATGTTGTTCACAGCCACGTTGAAAAGCTAATTGCTGATGCTGTATCTATTAGCTTCTCAACAGATACAATATATATAAATTCCAGAACAGGAGATATGTGATGTTACACATATCGGTATTGGAATCAGAAATTGAGTTTGACAATATTGGCATATCGGATATCAGCAAAAAAGCCAATATTCCAACATATATTATATATACAGGTATATATACTATATACTATATATTCAGAAGTCCCTAATGATGAAGAAAATCAAGAGGAGTGACCGCACCTCGCCCGGACGTGGTACACCGGGGCCTCACTCTGGAGCCAGGCCTGGGGGAAGGGCTCGCAGGCGAGCGCCTGGTGGCCAGGCCTTCACCCGTGGGGCCTGGCCGGGCCTAGCCCGAAGAAGCGGTGTGGGCTTATTAATAGCCCCCCGGCTTGGCGCCTCTGTGCTGGAGTCATCTCCGGTGAACGAGAGGGTTATTTCCCTACGCCTTCGGGCTGGGGAAAGGGTCCTGACTGAGGTTTGTGCGTACGCGCCGAACTGCAGTTCAGAGTACCCAGCCTTCTTGGAGTCTATCAGAGGGATTCTGGAGAGCACCCCAGCTGGTGACTCCATAGTTCTACTAGGAGACTTCAACGCCTATGTGGGAAATGACAGTGTGACTTGGAGGGGCGTGGTTGGGAGGAACAACCTCCCTGATCTGAACCCGTGTGGTGTGTTGTTGCTGGACTTCTGTGCGAATCACAGTTTGTCCAACACAAACACATAAGTGCACTTGGCACCAGGACACCCTAGGTCGCAGGTCTATGATCGACTTTGTGGTCCTATCATCAGATCTGCATCGGCATGTTCTGGACACTCGGTGAAGAGAGGGGCTGAGCTGTCAACTGACCACCACCTGGTGATGAGTTGGCTTGTATGGCGGGGAAGGATGCCGGACAGACCTGGTAGACCCAAAAGCGTAGTGAGGGTCTGCTGGGAACGTCTGGCAGAGTCTCCCGTTCGTCGAACCTTCAACTCTCATCTCCGGCAGAGCTTTGCCTGCATCTCGAGGGAGGACCGGGATATTGAGTCTGAATGGGCTGTATTCCGTGCCTCCATTGCTGAGGCAGCCAGTTGTAGTTGTGGCCGCAAGGTGGTCGGTGCCAGTCGTGGTGGCAAGCCCCGAACCCGATGGTGGACACTGGGGGTTAGGGCTGCTGTCAGGCTGAAGAAGGAGTCCTATCAAGCATGGATGGCTTGTGGGACCCCCAAAGCAGCTGACAGGTACCAGCAGGCCAAGCGGCACGCGGCTTCGGCTGTGCGCAAGGCAAAAACTTCGGTGTGGGAGGAGTTCGGTGAGGCTTTGGAGCACGACTTTCGGTCGGTTCCGGCAAACCGACACCTCAGAAAAGGGAAGCGGCCCCCAGTTCACTGTTTACAGTGCAGACGGGGTTTTGCTGACCTTGACTGAGGATAAAGTTGTTTGGTGGAAGTAATACTTCGAGGCCCTTCTCAATCCCACTGACATACCTTTCGTAGAGGAAGCAGAGTCTGAGGATACGTACGCGGACAGTTCTATCACAGTGGCTGAGGTAATTGGGGTAGTTAAAACACTCCCCAATGGCCAGGCTCCGCGGGTAGACGAGTTTTGCTCTGAATTCCTCAAGGCTCTGGATGTTGGGGGACTGTGTTGGTTGACACGCCTCTACAACATTGCATGGAAGTCGGGAACAGTACCTCTGGACTGGCAGACCTGGGTGTTGGTCCTCATTTTTAAAAAGGGTGACCGGAGGGTGTGTTCCAACTATAGGGGAATCACACTCCTCAGCCTCCCTGGGAAAGTCTACTCCAGGGTGCTGGAGAGAAGGGTACGACCGTTAGTCACACCTCGGTTACAGGAGCTGCAATGTGGTTTTCGTCCCGGTCGCGGAACACCGGACCAGCTCTACACCCTGGCAAGGGTACTGGAGGGTATGTGGGAGTTTACCCAACCGGTCTACATGTGCTTTGTGGACTTGGAAAAGGCATTCGACTGTGTCCCTCGTGGTGTCCTGCGGGGGGTGCTCTGAGAGTACGGGATTGGTGGCCCGCTACAACGTGCCATTTGGTCCTTGTACAATCGAAGCAGGAGCCTGGTTTGCATTGCCAGCAGTAAGTCGAGCTTGTTTCCGGTGAATGTTGGCCTCCGCCAAAGCTGCGCTTTGTCACCGATTCTGTTCATAATTTTTATGGACAGAATTTCTTTGAGAAGCTCGGCCATCTTCCTTCACATCGAGAGGAGCCAGTTAAGGTGGCTCGGGCATCTCGTCCGGATGCCTCCCGGGCGCCTCGCTGGTAAGGTGTTTTGGGCACGCCCAGCCGGGAGAAGGCACCCGGGAAGGTCGCCAGGGACCGGGAAGTCTGGACTTCCCTACTGAGACTGCTTCCCCCGCGACCCGGACCCGGATAAGTGGAAGAAAATGGAATGGAATGGTATATATACATATATATAGTGTACATATATGTATATATACTTACATATAAATATATATACTGTACATGCATATACATTTGTGTGTGTGTATGTGTGTATGTAAAAAGACAAATTTAATCATCTACAGCTAAGATAGTTAGATAGATAGTATATAATTTTTGCGTTGTGGAAATATACAGTAGCTTATATATAGGTGTTGTGTACAAACTTTGTGTTGTTTAAATTGGCTGATTTTGATTGCTATATTTCTAATGTAATACTCTTACTATGTATTCACTTAATTACAGGATGCAGTAGGATGTTTTTGTATTTATTTGTCATTTGTTAACCATGTCAATTAGGGATGTCCCGATTCAGTCTTCGGGATCTGGATGGGTTGCCGATCTGCTGTATTTTGAAAATTGGCTAAAATCGGCTTCCCCCACATGGGCCGATTTGGTGTCGTAACTCTGGGCCACACTCCAACATGGTAGGCATGGTAAATGCGCCTCAAAGCTGGTTTCCACTCGACTCCTGCCATCTAGATGAAGGACAAAATGCACCACCACCACGCAGACATGTCGGTTGGGTACCTAGGTGAAGTTAGTTTTGAGTTGGACACTGGATATTCGAGTCCGTAGTTACAGCTGGAGATTCCCCTCACTGTGCCCGGAATCCTGTCGTGTTGTGTCATGCTCACACGGGAAGTGCCGCTCTAATCATTGGTTGTTACTAAGGGCCGTCAGTAAATCACAATTAAACACTGAGGTTTTTTTTAAAAGTCATATATTCTAAATCACACCACAAATTGATCTAAAACCATGTCAAATAATAATAATGAATAATTCCACATTAGGCTGTAATCGCAGTTTATTTGCATGTGAACACAGAGCACTCATGTTCCTCCCATATGCACAGTGCAACGACACTGCCTTGTTTTCTTATTCTATGCACTTAACCCCAAAAGCTTGCTCTAACCTGCATGTTGAACACCACTGCTCTCTATACCCCACACCATAAACGGCAGCTTGGAGCAACACAATATACCCATCGTTACAGTATTTTGCATGCCCATTTTTTTCCAGTTTTATTTTTTATTGGATTGGATGGACTGTTGTTTTCTTTAGGGATCTGACTCACAGATACATACAGTATATTGTTGGTCATGCTGTATAGTGAAAAAGTAAATTCAGCAATACTTTGGATGCATTATTTTTTGAAGAGATATATATTTTTTTTTTTATTCCACAAAGTCATGTTTGTAACAAGTTTATTATTTTAAAAAAAGCATTGGATCAGATCGGAAGCCAAAAAATGTGGATCGGGACATCCCTAATGTCATTTGTGTGACCTGTTATCTTGCATATTAAAGATAATGGCAAAACCAATGTCAAACAATTTAGTTTGTAGACTGTAGAGGGCTGGCTCTCATTAGGGTCACTGGTGAGAGGAAGCCTAACCCAGCTGACTTTGGCCAAGAGAAGGGGAACATCCTGAATAGTGGCACAGAGCACAAACAGTGGTATGCAAAGGTTTGCATAATTTTGATAATAAGATTTTCCTTTATAAAACATTAGTTGTTTAGATCAACAATTTCATTTAGCTATATAATATTGCAGACGAACGCAGTGATATTTAAGAGGTGACATTTAGTTTTTAGTATTTACAGAAAGTGTGCAATAATTATTTAAACAAATTAGGCAGGTGCATAAATGTGGGAACCCTTTTTGTTTTATTGATTTAAATACCTTCAAATGATCTGAAAACAAAAATTGTTCAACCTCATGGTTTGGTGGAAGGATAAAAAAGCTACCTCAGAAATTCCAGCGGTCAGTTTCCACCAAGAGCAACATAGTGAGATAATGAAAGACCACCATCACAGTTCTGGTTAAGGCAATGAGTGGCAGGTCAAGAAAAATCTCAGACAAGCAGAGGTGAAGGATGGTGAGAACAGTCAAACTCAACCCACAAAGCAGCTCCAAAGACCTACAACATGATCTTGCTGCAGATGGTGTCACTGTGCATCGGTCAACTATTGAGTGCACTTTGCACAAGGGGATGCTGTACGAGGAAGAAGCCGTTTCTGTGCACATGCCACAAACGGAGTCGCTCGAGGTATGCTAAAGCACATTTGGACAAGCCAGCTTCCTTTCGGAACAAGATTCTGTGGACTGATGAAACTAAAATAGTTATTTGCACGTAACAAGGGGCGGTACATGTCAGATGAAGAACACAGCATTCCAAGACAAACACAACGCTATCCACAGTAAAATGTGATGGTGGCTCCATCATGCTGTGGGGTTGTGTGGCCAGTACAGGTACGGGCAATCTTGTTAAAATTGAAGGTTACATGGATTAGTAGCAGTTAGTATCAGCAGATTCTTGTGAACAGTGTTTAAGAATCAGTGACAAAGTTGAAGTTGTGCCCGGGCTGGATACTTCAACAAGACAACAACCCTAAACACTACTCAAATTCTACCAAGGCATTCGTGCAGAGGAACACGTACAATATTCTGGAATGGAATCCCCAGACCTGAATATTATTGAAAATGTGTGGTGTGATTTAAAGCGGACTGTCTATGCCCGGAAACCATCACACCTGACCTGTAAAGAAAAATGGTCAAAGATCCTGTCAACCACAATCCAGACCCTCATTGGAAGTGTTTAGAGGCTGTTATTTTTGCAAAAGGAAGATCTCCTAAATATTAATGTAATTATTCCGTCAGGGTGCCTAAATATATGCACCTACCTAATTGTATTTAATTATTCCACACTTTCTGTTAATCCGAAAAACTTCATGTCACTTCTCAAACATCAATGCGTTTGTCTGCTATATGATATATTTAACTAAAATTGCTGATCCAAACAACTAAACTAAACTAAACAGCCACATTGAAATAACTAGCAAGCAAATTCTTATACAAACTCCTGTGGGCGGGAGAGAGAGTCCGGATGAGAGACAAGATCTTCGAATGAACATACTGTTCATTGCGGTGCATTCTGCCTAATAAGCTCAAGTGGCAAAAAGATTTAAATAAAATTCATTAGTACTTTTATGCAACACCTCTCTGCTTAACTTAAGGGTGGAATAATGTCAATATCTTTTATGCGTGAAAACATTTTTCACAAAGCTTCAACGATTGAGTTTCGAGATGGATGTCCTCTTTTACACAAGACGCCTGTCTCTTATCTCCCTCTTATCTGTGAGGATCGAAGCTTGCAGACTCTTGAATTACCTGCCTATACAATGTCATCTATTTGTCCCCCACGTTGTGGTAACCCAACCTTGAAATCAGAGCCACCTAAAATGAATAAATTAAACCTTAATCAAAAATGCTGCTCTCCTTCGGAGACAGCGTCAAAGAGGAAGTATGAGCCAACCTGATTTGATTTTGTTTCCAAACCACATGATGCATTCGGACAATTAAAATTTCAGCAAGTCATTCGCTGATAGCCTGTGAGTGAATGCCTCTGGCCCAAGACGGGGTTTGGATTTCTTGTGGTTCAGCTGACACTTTGAGGGCAGGTTATTTATTTTGGCCTGATACCATGTCTGAGAAAACAATGTTTCACAAAGCTTGTGTCTGGAGTCACAGAGCAAGGTCAAATCTTTAAAGGACTATCAGAGAATGCATACAAATTCCATTTTACTTTACAACTTTTATATACTGGCCACATGAATTATAATTGCAAGAGCTGGGAGAGCTGCTCAGTATTAATTGACACTCATGCACAATATATTTATTTTCTTAGAGTGGCTCTAACTCTAACTGAGCATTTATTTTCCTTTTCACACATGCAGTCTAAATGTACGGAACTAGTAAACTATAAAAGTAAACTTCTGAGTTTATTCTTCAGACAGCAAATCACACTTTAGGTTTTTCCACAAAAGGCCACATCCTGAAAAATGAGTGCATATTATATATATATATATATA